>OZ007497.1:24919488-25519488 GCA_963931805.1 Microdon myrmicae
TTTTTCGTGATTCGAGCTGTCATAGCGACAGTTCGAATCACACGATCTTCTTCACTATTATTTCAAACGCCAAACTGGTGACAATCCGACGTGATCGGAAAAGTGAACACGCGACAATAAAACGCTCAGTGACAAAGTGCTAGCGTCAAAACAGTTTCGGAAAAACAATCTTAAAGCGAACACGCTCGGAGAAATCAAAAATAAAAAGTGAACACACGAGAACGAACGGATAAACAATTCAAAACGTAACACTAAATCAGTGCAAATAAAGACAGTTCCGGTGGAAGTGAAGTGACCAAAACACCGATTGCAGCCCACCTTCAGCCACGAATCAGGACTCATCACGGACGCAGGACAACGAAAAGGGAAAAAGCCGCAAGTCATATTATTCATTTTCTTTTCTCTAAATTTATTAAGCTCCTTCTGAGCATCAAAAAAAAAAGAAAAAGGTGTAGCGATTCTAACAGATACACACACAATTCACAAGCAAAAATAGTGAAGAACACCGAACGAAAAATCGAATAAGAAAAATACATCAGAACCGTGTACCAAGCGATAAATAAAAATAATTCACATCAGTGGAATATAGTCGAGTTTGGAAATCAAATTCTAAACACGGTCAGTAGCCTGATGTGTAACGCTTAGGTGAAATTTTTTTCGTGATTCGAGCTGTCATAGCGTCAGTTCGAATAACACGATCTTCTTCACTATTATTTCAAACGCTATAATTTGCCACCATGTACTTCGTTTTTCCCTCATTAATGTGCAGCCCAGTTTTTGTGCCGCCCACTCTATCCGGGTGAAGGAGTTCTGTACAGCCGAATCGGATCTACCGATGATATCGATGTCATCTGCGTAGGCAAGTATCTGGGTAGACTGGGTGACAATAGTCCCTCTAGTTGTACGCCAGAGTGACGGATTGCTTTCTCCAACGACAGGTTTAAGAGGAGGTAGGCCAGACCTTGTTGGAGTCCATTTAAGATGTTTTTTGGTTTGGATAGCAATCCTGCTATTTTTACTTGACTAGTTACGTTGGTCATGGTCAACCTACAAAGTCGTATCAATTTGTTTCGAATGCCGAACTTTCTCATGGCATTATATAGTTCTACCCTGGCTATGCTGTCGTACGCCGCCTTAAAGTCTATAAATAGATGATATAATTTGGTCTATAAATAGATGATATAAACTGGAATTAAATTCCAGACATTTTTCCACCGTCTGCCTAAGGGTGAATATCTGATCAATCGCTGATTTGCCTGGGAAGAAGCCACACTGATATTGACCAATGATGACTTTAGCGTATTGGTCTATCCGATCTTGTAGGATAGTGGAGAGTATCTTATAGGCGGTACTCAGCAATGTTATTCCCCTACAGTTGCTGCACAGTGTGATATCTCCTTTCTTATGTATGGGGCAAATTATACAAATTATACGACGCCAATCTTCCGGCATCTCCTCTTGCTCCCATAAGTGCACCACGATCTCATGAATTGCGTGATGTAACGCTGTCCCTCCTTGTTTGATCATCTCAGCTGGTATGCCATCAGCTCCGGGGGCTTTATTTGATTTGAGCTGCCTTATGGATTTTAATGTTTCCTTAATGCTTAGTGGCGGCAGCATTTGATCTTGATCTTGCATTGGTGGAGCCTCCAATTCTTCTGCGAGCTGACCATTTAGCAGTTCAATGAAGTGCACTTCCCATCGATGCAGAATGCCTTCAGGATCGGTGATCAGGTTACACCATTTATCCTTGCAGTAAGTGCGGCGTGGTGTGTACCCCATCATACTGCGGATTTTTTTGTAGAACTTCCCCGCCTGGTGCGGGCCTCGCTCTCTACTTTTGTCTATTTCACAGACAAGTTTTTTTCCCCAGGGACTTTTCTTTTGTCTGTGAAGTCTTTTTTCAGAACTTCCGAGCTCTTTGTATTTCACCTCGCGTATCCGTGTCCTATGAGACTGCTGCATTGCCCGGTATGCAGTATTCTTACGTTCAGTTGCTAGTTCACACTCATCATCAAACCAGTCGCTCCAATTTCTACAACTACTGTCCAAGATGGAGTTGGCAGTACTAATGACCAAACCTGACTAGCATCGCGGGGTGGGACGGAGTTTACCTATTTCTCCGCTCGTCGCGTCGCAACTGCTGCAGCATGTCCCGTATGTCTCTCCAAAATCTTTCGGACGCGTGTGGAGATCCGTTTGTTTGCTTAGGATCACCCCAGTGACTTGTCGCGCGAACCGAGAGTGCAGTTGGGTACCTTGTGTTTATTTCCCAAAACGGATTGCACATTGATGATGTTTCGTTTGGTTCTAAAATTCGTGTGTTCGGACAACAAAAAAAAAAAAAAATAATAATAGTAAAGAGGAAGGCCTTCCTATATATACATTAAATGTTAAGTGAGAATATATTGTACGCTGAAGAGCAAAGCAAAAAAAAAAACATTGTACAATTTAGAGTGCGAAGAGTCAGTAAGTTAATTAAGAAAAAAAAATTGTAAATAGGACAGCATTTACTCTTCCGCACCATCATCGGCACAGGCTCGTCTGAGTGGAAGACAGTGTGATGCCATCTTGAAGTAAAACAAATGCAAATTAAAAAAAAAAATAAAAAAGATATTTCCAAAGTGGCATTACAAATAAAACATGCGTAAATACATATCAGTATTATGTCAATAAAAGAATAAACTGACATTTAAATAAAAAAGGTAACACATTATTAAAAAAAAAAATTTAAACTATTGTAAATAGTGTTGCAAAATCTTTTAATTTATCCGGCCGTTTTCCAGAAAATTAATCTCTACCAGAGTTATTTTCTTTTTCTTAGGAAGGCAGGATGTAGTGTTCTCGATACCCTACGTTTTCCCCACAAGGTCCTGCTTCAATTTTCTACCTCCCCAAGTCGGTTCTAGGCTCAATTAATTTGGAAATCCAAATTATTCTCCCCTTTTTCCATGAGCTCAAAAAAAGAAAAAAAGAAAAAAAAAGTGGAACAATGCCATTTCTTTTACAATTTTATAATGAACAATGAGTTCATTGGAAGTGCATCTTAGCGTAATTTCGCCGAAACCCAAAGTTGTGTATCGCTACCATCATGGTTTATATTTCCGAAGCACAGCGTCCTTGTTTCCAAATCCTAAACAAAAGGATATTAAGGAAACAAAGCAGTTAAGACTCGTCATGAAATATCTCACCTGAACTGCCTTACAATAAAACTAAAAAACCCAGATCACGAAAAACTACAGTATAGCGTTTGCAACGACAGTGAAGAACGTGTAATTCGAATCGACGCTATAACTGTTAGAATCAATTAAAATTGAACCAATGCAAAACACATCAGGCCACTGCTGCATGTACGAATTCGATTTCTAAACTCAAGTACACGCAACTGATGTGGAATAGCTATGTTATTGCTTGGTATACGGCTGATACTTTTTTTTATTCCATTTTCTCTCGGTGTACCTCATTATTTGCTTGTGTATCTGTTAGAAGAACTAACGTTGGTCAAGCTATCAGGGTAGTGGAGCACGAATTTGAAGTAGTGCAATCCTTTAACTACCTTGGGTCAATAGTATCAGCCGATAACAATATGGAAAAAATACGCGAACAAAGCCTACTATGGTCTATCAAGGCTCTTTAAATCCCGACATTTATCCAGAACATCCAAGCTACTACGGTACAAGACCAGGGTCTTACCAGTACTCATGTATGAATCCGAGACCTGGGTGCTCAATAAAACGCACCCTGAACTCTTAGCGGCGTTCGAGAGGAAGGTCTTAAGGAGAATTGTTGGCCCCGTATGGGAGGGAGGACGATTTCGGAGACGCTGCAACCATGAGTTGCACGCAATTTATCAAACAAGGAGGGAAAGCGTTACATCACGCAATTCATGAGATCGTGGTGCAGTCTCGTCTATCCTAGAAGATCGGATAGCACCATAAGCTAAAATCATCATTGGTCAATATCAGTGTGGCTTTATCCCAGGTAATTCCATTATATCATATATTTATACACTTTAAGGCCCCCTACGACAGCATAGACAGGGTAGAACTATATAATATTTTTTTTTAATAACATCCTTTATTGGATATGAATAGTACAATCAAGGTAGATTGTACGCAATCTACCTTGAAGAAAAATCAAGCTCAGTAGACAGTAGAGAATGAGCGACTGGGGAGCCTGCCCGGAAAGACGTTTGTGGCAGGATTGTTACGGACCGACCTTGAGTCCAGGTCCCCCCAACATCCATTAATCCCCCTTCGTTAGTTTCCCCTCTTTACCTATAAAAGGAGAACAACTCACCAAGTGGTTAATTTACATAAACTACTTTATGCAAATCCTACTTGGCAGAGAAAATAATAAAAATCGGCGTTGGCGTCGAATAATAAAATAAAACGTCAACGGCGAAAATAATAAATAAATCATTCGACGGTAAAACTAAAACGCGAATACACGCAATTTATCAAATACGTTGCCCGATATTAAAAAGGACCAAACAAGGACTCATGTCAACCGAAAGCTGATCAGGGGAGCAACAACTCAACGCCCCCTGCACCCAGTCGCAGTTCCAGCAACCCTCCAAGCAAGTAAAACTAAGTAAGTCCTTAAGTACCTACCTTTTAAATAATATACCCTATTAAATATAAACAATATTCTTAAACCATTAATAAATTATTAAAAACCCATAACAGGATGTATGGAATGAGACAGCACGGCAGACCATGTCTGCGACGGAGGGATGTCGTAGGCCAGGACGCCCAGAGCCTGCGAGTGCCAAACTGGATGACATCGGCTGGAAATCGGGACCGGTGGAGATTTGTTAAACAAGGCCAAGGCCAGCTCCCGGTTGTAGTGCCGATGATGATGATGATCGGTTAGAAACGCCGCAACAGGTTTCCGCATCTGGCAAATCTTATTTCCCCTTGATGACCGAAATGGGTTATTACTATTTAACCGGATGCGTTACATTTTTTCTCGATAGTTTTAAGTTTGTCAGTTTTGTGCAGAAAAATAATAGAATTGTTAAATAATAAATAAAAGTAATGGAATTGTTTTTCTTTCCAAACTCGGAGTATAACGCTCTTCCTTCGGTTTCGAGGAAGTACGGCGTTTGTGATCGTAATAATTACAACACTCCTATCTCAGGCCTGGTCCCCGTATCAATTGTCTCACATTCGCAGGAATGAGGGCGTTCAACGTCGTTTCTTGCACTTCGCCCTCCGTGGACTAAACTGGGAAAATCCGCTGACTCTACCACCATACACAAGCCGGCTCCTTCTAATCAATATCGACACACTTGAAGAGCGCAGAATCCATTCCATCATCTTTGTCCATCGCCTTCTGTCTGGCTCAATCAATTTCCCAAGCTTGCTCTCCACTTTAACATTTCATACAAATCCCCGTAACGTATGTAACCCTCGACTGTTTTACGCGCCCGCTCATCACACTTCTTAGGGCGCTAACGAACCCATCTCGCGTATGCTACGACTGACCAACTCTTTCCCCACCTCCTTCGATTCCAACCTCTCCACTCCCCCTCTCAAACGACGTCTCAGAAGAAACCCACCCCAACTCCACCCCCTGCCTTCAATAACCCCTCTACCCAGCAATCCTACCTCTCTTCTCCTTCCCTCAAACTAGTTCTCCCCTACACCTTTCCACCCTTCCGCCGAACATGCGCCTTAAACTATTATTTCCGAATACGCAGAATCTGTTCTATTCTCGATTTGTAAGGGCCCGTGTCTCGCATCGCTATAGAACAGTCGGCATGATTATGGTTCTGTAAATACGGAGCTTTAAATTGCGTGGCAGCATTTTCGATTTCATCAATTTGCGCTGATTGCGTACCAACTAGCTTTGCCGGAATGCAGTCCTTTGCTAATTTGTTTTCATATGTTGTTACTGCCCGTCAATATTGTTCCAGATATTTGAACACTTTAACTTTCTCAAATATCTTTCCCCTGACGTTTATGCGGGTTCCCCGAGGTCCACTTGACCTAGTCGTAATCATATCATATATTTTGTTATCTATTTCTAGACCCCCCTTCCTTTGCCGCTTGCAGGATGATTTCACTGTTTTTTCTAACAGCTTCCAGATTATCGCCCAAATCGGCGATGTCATCCGCATTTGCGAGCACTTGTGTGACCTCGTTCAGGGATAATACGGCCATGTTATCGTCGTGCACCTTTCTGATTTGGAAATACAACAATTAAAGTACCTAAAGTAATTAGGTATACAGTTCTCTTTTACGGAGAATATATATATTTTTTGTGATCTACCTCCCATGTAAAAAGTTTAACAGCAGTGCGTGGGGACTTTTTTTCGCTGCAAATGTTAAAATCTATTTCCGTTCACCATTCACGTTAGACGGCTTACAGCTCAGTAGCGCGTTCTTAACTTGCCAATAGGTGGGTTTATTGGACATGCAGATAAAATATATACGCAAGAAAACGTTTTACACCACAAAATGTTTTCTTCAAAACTATAGAGTGCAAATTCAACGCAATAAATCCGCATTTCTAAGAAATGTTTTTGTTAACATTTCTTAGGAAATGCGAATCTATTGTTTAAAACTCATTTGCGAAGGGTACTTTTACAAAAGTTTTTATTATTTTTCAAATTTCTCGTCTGCTTCTAAAATAAAATGTATTATAATGCCAAAATATTAGCCTCTATTATCACTGGATCTCTGGAAATGGTTTTAATACATTTAAATATAATTTTTTATTTGTTTATCATGTTTGTTATTTTCTTGTAAAGATGAGCAGAGAAAAATTTGCATAAACAATAATTTTTTCACTATTTTCGTTTCAATGTATGAATCTAATTTTTTATAATTTTCAACTGTTTCGCCTTTTGGGTAAAGTTCTTTGATGATTACGTTAACTGAAGCACTCGCAGACAACAAATGGTCAGTCTCATGTTCTAAGGAATAACTAAGGTAATGGAAAATTAAAACTGTAATTGAAAAATTTGTGTTTTAATTTTACCTATCTACGGACATTACTTCCCACAGAGATTTGTCGAGAACTTTTAGGCACATCTCCATTTTCAAGTACTTCTGAAGAACAAGGTTGAATAACAGGTACAGTGTGAAAAGTCTTTACTAGTTCAGGATTGGCAACTGAGGTCGTATTAGGATCTTTTACAGGTATTGATGGTTTCGAATCGCGTCGTTTGGGTATTTCATCAGGACGTAAATACATTAAATCTATGTCTGTGAGTTCGATCTTCGGTTCCTGCGGAGAAAAAAAAAGAAAGCAATATATTTATATTTATATTAATGTCTTTTTAGTAAAATTTTGTATTTTACCTCCACTAAAGCGGCTGCCGGAACTTTAAGATGATATCCCTCAAAACATAGTTTACGCAATAGTTGTATGCCTTCGTCGCGATTTTCACCATACCTTGTCTCCCAGGCGTCTAACAGTCTATTATAGTAACGTGGGTTTTCCATGAATTTTAAAAATTTATATGTATCAGCGCTGGGGAAAATTCTTTCTAAAGGATTACTACGTGCTAGCTCATCCTCAGTTATTATTAGACACCTAACATCATCCGGCGTCAACGCATCTAAAATTGTGTCTAAATACTAAAATCAAATATACAAAAAACCACAAATTAGACACTAATATATAATAAATGGATGAAAAAGAAAATTATAATATCGTCATTCTATTGTTGAGTCGCGTCTTCTATGTTAAACGCTAGTGTTTGGCCAGATCCCACGAAAAATCGTCGGTGCGACACTTCACGCGAGACTTTCGTGGCGCTTGTCAGATAAACTTTTTATCAAGAAACAATTGAAATTCTCCACGACATGGCTAATGTATCCGCACGTGGACGAAACCACAAGGGCCATGAATTATACTTTTCCAAGAGGCGCAGCCATTCTCAGAATGATTGACGATAAATTAGACGAATATGGAATGCAGTAGTCGAAGACGTCCATCTGAATTGGACGACTACAACACCCCCGAACTGGCATCCGGACACCATTACGGTCAATGAAGATGGATTCTGGCTTCTGGTATTCAACAGCCGACTAAAAACAGTAGACGATTTCATAAGTTGACCGCGAACGTTCTGTGATGCCACCGTACTGCCAAACATAAGGAAGACCAGTTTGTAGCACGGGCGATAAATTCGAAACGATACTTTTGTGGTTTTGAAGCACGAGCACGACCTGCAGATAGCTCTCGTACAAAGAAACAACAAGATCAAGATGCTGAAGACATTCTACGTTTCGGGGATCAGAGAACTGAGGATACCAAACTCAAAGAACTGACACAATCCACCGATGGGAAACCTAGGGAGATGGCGCGGAACGAGACCGTGATGAAGACATTTTACGAGGTCAAGTTGAAGGACGCAGGTCTCGAAAAGGAAGAGATAAAGAGGGGCAAGGTTATCAAAAGGATGTTCGCGATACTTTTGGAGTGTTTCCAACGCAACCTCAAGAAGTTCACGGTGAAACTCAATTGGTAAAAGGCCACCAGAACCGTCACTGTTAACTAGGTTTTTTTTTTTATTACACTACACTCGGGAGAGGCGAACCTATAGCGCCGAGTGAGCGCCTCGAGATGCCAGTAAATAACTGTTGCAGTTCTTTTTGAACAGCTGCAGGTTCTAACGCTCCGGGAACATTCGCGTGGGGAGGGATTTCCACAGCTTCCCCGCTCTGTAACGGAACGAGTTCTGATGCAGGGATGTTCGTGCCATCGGGAGATGAACCGCAAACTGGTGGGATCTGTCGGATTGTCTTGTGGAGCGCATATAAACCGAATTGCGTGGAACAATACCACGAACCTTTGAAGAACAGTATCCGATAGTCGAGTACAAAGGCAGGAATGAGCGGTTGGCACTCTTCGTCGATAAGGATAAGTGCATGTTTTACTTCGTTCGCAGTTAAACACAAGCGGGATGCGATGTTCGACACCGAGTTGCAAGTCAAGAAGCCAAGGTTCTCGATGCAAATGGTCGTCAGCGGAGGCAAGTTCTTAAAGGTGCTGGCCAGTTAGAAAAGAGACTGAGAAGCGCACACCAAAGAAGATCATCTCGGAGAGGTGTTCGACTCTCACGAAAAACTTGTAATAGGACATAGTAAAACTGGAGCTGGGCATAGGCGGGACCGCAGCACCAACATCAGCCTGACGGCGGACAATACTTAGGTGAGCCACATAAAGTCGTATGAGAGTTTTTAAGGTACGATTGATTTCTTATTAACTTCAGCGATCTCGAGAGAAAGGCTCCTCGATAGTATAGTGGATAGTATACCCGCTTGTCACGCGGGAGACCGGGGTTCGATTCCCCGTCGGGGAGCCTCTGGCGCAAGACTAATGACCTTGCCCGGAGAAATCAAATCATTATGGAAAATTTAACAAGCCTCAGGACTTGCTAAATAAGGCCAAGACCGGTTCCCGGTTGTAGTGCCGATGACGATGATGATCTCGAGATGAACATGCAACCATAATGAAGAACGTTACGTGAAAGATAATCGAAAATAAATCATCAGAGCTAATACCAGAGTATTAAAACATAGTAGCCTTTAGTAGCGGGAAAATACATCCTCGTGTATACGCGGTATTTGTTGGCGATGCATCACGTCGACATGAATTCCCGGGAATGGCAAAACAACCGCCAGTACACAAGTTCCTGGGAAACAACGATCAGCGGCGCACCCATTCAGGAAGCCACTAAGGAAAGCAGCACCCAGGAAATTAGCGAACGAGAGGGCGGCTGTGGGCCTATATATGGCGGGCACATCGGCATAGCAGCACGAGTTCCACGGGAGGCCCGAGTTGTGAAGAGATAACTCACAGTTTCGGTGCATATGATTTACAGTAGTGCGCTCCATAAGGCCATAATAGAAATCAGTGCATAACGAGTAATAAAGGTTAAGTAAGTATAGCAGCGGTGTTTTATTTGGAGAATACAAGAGCCGTAACTGGGCAAGACAATAACGCACTTCGTCTAGAGCAGAGTCCGGCTGTGTACGGTATGCTAACCAAATCCGGCCAGCACCAGAATACAGTCCACGCAGAGAGAAGGGAGCTGAGACGTCGCCGAAGAAGGCACCGTCCCCAGAGCAGTAACCGTTTTTGGTCCTACGAGCCGGATATCGGCGACAAACGAGGATGCCAATAACCAGATCTTCTAAAGCCAGGAGGACGCTGCCATCTCCTACGGGAGGATCGTCTACTCCATCTGGAGTAGCAGCACCCGATCAGATGATATAAGCGCCACAGGAGAATCTCCGGCTTGGAGGAGATTACGATGGATCCGTCGGAGCGCCTGCCAGAAGAGGGGAATCAGCACACGTGACCGAAGCGAAGGAGAGCCACTTTGAACCCCACACCCCCAGGCGGGGGATCGACCCAATGCACCAAGAGGGAGACGGCCAGCGTCACCGGGGACGACAGGGCCCGGGACACCCGTGCCAAGATGGAAGCGCGACATGGATTACGAGGCATAGCCCCAAGAGGCAGCTCGGTAAGGTCATCGACGAGGGCCGAGATCGAGGCAAGGTTGGAAGTCGCCAAGCGACAGCTAGAAATCGCCGAGGCGAAGGCAAAGGTGGCACGACCGGTACTCGAATTGGTGGGAGCAAGTTCCGAGGACGAGACTAGCCAAAGCGAGGCTACCGAAGATGAATACCAGCAGGGCCATTGCGATCCATGGGACAGTTTAACGAGGCTGCCCGAAGAAAGGCGATGGGAGCTAACTCACGAGGACAGGTCGCCGCATCACAAAGAGGAAAGGAGCCGACATCCATGATCTGGCCGAAAGATCATAGCCAGGCTCTCGCAACCACCCACCGGAGCAATTACCTCGAGGCAAATGTTCGAGTCCTTCTATTTCAATGGTGCAAGCGGAAAGTAGCTGGCTGTCAGGAGATCGTTCGAAGAAAGGGCCGTCAGATTCACATACGCGCAGAACTTGGCGCGTCTTCGGAGAGTTCGTCAGGGAAGGGCGAGACAAGCCTCCTATTTATTGCCGAGGACCCACAAGAGGCAATGAAGGGACTGGAGACTCCCTTAGGAAGACCGGGAGCGTTAGCCCTGGCCGAGCTAACGAAATTAAAGGGGCTGCCTCGAGTCACAGAGGACCCGAACGAGATTGGAGTGTTTGCCGACCGGGTGACGAACTCCGTGGCCACCATCAGGGCGCTGGGCAAGGAGCATTATTTAGGCTCACCTGAGACAGTAAAGGAACTGACCGCCAAGATGCCGCCATCCATGGGGTATAGGTGGGATTCATGTATCACCACAGCCATCGAAGGGGGGACCAGCTGGAACTGAGGGTTTTCAGCGACTTCGTGAGACTGGAGGCAGACATGTGTGGTGATTGGTGATGGATATATAATGGGAGGCGATGGGAGACTACCACCAACATGCATCATCCCGAGGGCGCGACTCGCGAAGGAGAGCAATCCATGCCGTTCGAGAAAGTGACGCACCTAGGAACGGAAGCAAATTAGAATGTCTGGTTTGTCGCAAGGAACACGACGTCTCCAGATGCCCTATGTTTGAGCGGGCATGTACTGGCGAGAAATGGGATCTGGTGAAAAAGGCAAGGCTTAGCTTTAAATGCCTTCGCCCCAAACATCGAAGTCCGGATTGCACGGCACTACCGTGTGATAAGTGCGTAAGAGGGTATAGCGTCTCTAACAGATACACACACAATTCACAAGCAATATAGTGAAGAACACCGAACGAAAATTGAATAAGAAAATACATCAGAGCCGTATACCATAGCGATAATATAACAATTCACTTCAGTGGAATATACTTGTTTAAAAATCGAATTCTAAACACGGCCAGTAGCCTGATGGGTATCGCTTAGGTTCAATTTTTGGTGATTTTAACTGTCATAGCGTCAGTCCGAATCACACGTTCTTCACTATCATTTCAAAAGCTATAAGGGCACCACACCATCATTCAACCAATCGAATTTTCACCGAGGATGGCACCCAGAAGAGAAGGAAGGTCACACAGTGACACTTCTCCATCGAACAACGATCCCGAGCAAACCAGAGAAGAGGTGGTTACTCCCATGCGCACCGTCAGTGGCACTAAATTATACCTAAAGATAGTTCCAGTGGATCTCTACGGACCTAAGGGATCGACCCGGGTATTTGCTCTGCTTGATGAGGAATCCATCATTTCGTTGCTGGACTCGTCACTCTCCGAAATGATCGGCGCGAAAGACAAACAGGAAGCGCTCGTTCAGAAGACAGTCAGTGGACTGGGCATCAGAAGTAATGACTCGCAAAGTCCAAAGACTTCCCTGAGTACAAGTGCGAATCAATGGAGCCTATAGCTGAACTGGAAGTTTGATCGAAGGATGCAAGCACCTACGAGACCTTGGAGACCAGTTGACCTACATCCAGCAAGAGTCTAAATTACTTATCGGTTAGGACAACTGGGGCCTGATAGTTACAAGGAGGCCGAGGAAAGGGAGAAGCACTGAACCAGTTTCCTCACTTACCAGTTTGGGATGGGTCTTGCACGGGTGTGAGGCCAGGAACAGCACGCCAGTGAGATTTGTTAACTGCGGCAAGACAAGGAAGGAGGAGACGGAATTGAAGCAATAAGAAGTGAACCTAAACCTAAGCAACTAACAGAACAAGCTCCAAGTAGACCCGGAAGAAGAAGAAAATAGAAGGAATTGACAACTCCACGTACAGCACATTCCAGTATTACTATTTATTGGTCTGTAGAAACCCGGAAATTTGTTTTTTTTTCGGATTTACAATGCCAATCATTGAACATTTTCTGTAGTTAAGAAATTTAAATTAAAACAAAACAAAATCAAGAATAAATTAGGAAAAGGAAAGGCATAATTAACAAAACTGGTAAGGCATTATTCATCATCATCGGCACTACAACCTGGAACCGATCTTGGCCTTATTTAGCAAGTCTTGTTAAATTTTCCATAATGATTTGTTTTTTTCCGGGCAAGGTCATTAGTCTTGCGCCAGAGGCTCCCCGACGGGGAATCGAACCCCGGTCTCCCGCGTGACAGGCGGGTATACTAACCAGTATACTATTGAGGAGCAAGGCATTATTATTCCTCTTCAATTGATCATTAATTCCCTTGACAGACACTAGTGAATCACAATTCAATCCTTCGAAGTTCAGTTTGAGGTTATGGTCTACATGGAAGCGGCTTATTACACTGCGTCCGAGAGAATGTAAGCAACTTGTATCTGCATAGAGTTGAAATCCGTGTCTCAGATCACAGCCATTTAGATTGGATACAAGTTCCGGGCGCGTCGGTTCCAGTCGGATGGATTGTGTACCCACCAATATGTGACGATAACTAGATGTGTGCATTAAATTTCAGTACATTCCACCGGAACATCAACTTGGCAAAACAAGGCTGAACATGTATCCTACATCAGTGAGGGAGTAGCTATTTACATCGATGCAACAACTCGGTACAAATACAAGTGGTGTGATATCGAAGAAAAGTGGCTGCCTTGCCAAGAACATGGTGGTCAACCCGACGACAGTGCCAATCAACAGATGAGTCTCTACGAAAGCGAACACTATCGCTGGTGCACGAAAATAAATCAATGGTTCCCCAAAGCTCTGGAAACGAATGCTGAACAATTCGAAACTGAATATTATCGTTGGGCCTGTTAACCAGTTGTTACGAAAGTTAAATCGTCGGTTTTTGAAAGTTGATGGTTAATCAGTGATTTCATTACCTTTATAGTTAAAATGCTGTGAGTCAAAAGCAAGCGGGAAAGGATGGATCAAACTTTTTGGGAATTTGTTGGATGTTCACCGATTTCCAAGGGCTTAGTAATTGACCAATTGATTGGGTATATCGCAGTGGTTTAATGATTGGAGAGGAACACCTTTTCAATATAATAGGTGAACCGCCATTCAGGCCAGTGGATTTGTTAATGTACGCACAGAGGCAAAGGCAGGAGAGTAGGTGTCGATAACCATTGGTCCTCAATGCGAGCAGATTGCATCTCCGGAGAAATACATTAGTTGTGCAACGTTAAAGGGATTATTAAAATCAGTATGCTATCAATAGATGCACCGCGGTTAGGAGACAGGGTAGGGTTTAGAAAACTTAAAAGAATATAAAGGGTGTCAATATGATATCAATTTGTAAACTTCCAAGCCAGAAACAAGTATAGGGAACGAATATCGGCTTGAGTACGGCATTCTTCTAGAGGGTTAAAGTTGATTAGTTTGAGGTCGTTTTTATGGGATTGGCGTAACAAAGGGTCACTCCACGGAGAGGAAAACGTAAGAACCGTTGTTGAATACTTTTGACTCTGCATATGTGAGTTATGTGATGAGGGTGTGACGTTTTTAACAGATACACACACAATACACAAGCAAATAGTGAGGAACATCGAAAGAAAATCGAATAAGAAAAAGCATCACCGTATACCAAGCAATAACATAGCAATTCCACATCAGTTGAGTATACTTGAGTTTAGAAATCGAATTCGTAGATGCGGTAGTAGTGTCCTGATGTGTTTAGCATTGGTTCAATTTTTAGTGATTCTTACCGTCAAAGCGTCGATTCGAATCAAACGTTCTTCACTTTCCTCGCAAACGCTATAAGGGTACCAGATCTGGCCAGCAAATTCAAAGAAACATGGAGGCATTGGGTGGCTCACGGGTTAGAGAACTGCTTCAATCAGCGTTTTATAAAACCAGGACTTGTTTTAACCTTAAGTATTATGCCATCAACATGTGTGGAAATTTAGCACCATAACATAAGATATCAAGGTTCCGAATCAAAGGAACAGGCGATAGAGGTTGATTGAGAAAGAAGTAGAACCGGAGAGGGGAAAAGATGGGCTTTCATAAAAAGATAATTGGCATTTATCAATGTTAAGTTCCAAGCAATTCTTCTGACACCAAACTAAACAGCTCTTGAGATCTCTTGGAAAGAGGCAAGAACGAAGTGGATAGCTGATGGGTTTGAAAAATATAGTATCGTCAGCATAAAGAGAGCTACAAGAATGTCATATCAATATCGTTTATGAGTGGTAATAAAAGAAGGGGATCTAAATGACTTCTCTGAGGCACGAGTAAAGGATTTAAAACGTAACGTATGGAGCCGATTACTCAAACGTGAAGAAATTCATTTAGTCAAAACGGGTTCGAAGCCAAGAGAGGATAACTTATAATAAAAAAATATGAGCTTGTGTCAAATTTTTTAAGGCTTTATTGAAATTGGTTATCACAACATCGTGTAGGGTAAGAAGCTATTGGTTTATTATGGCAGGGCCGCCATGTAAGGTAGGATTCTGGGAGATTCGCCTTGCAAGGATTAGTGCGTCACCAAGCAGGATAATGCAAAAATCTGACGTAAAAGGTGAACGCAATATTGTATCGGGTACAATTCGTTCGAACAGTGTTATCAGGGGTAGAATGTCCCAAAGGAGAGATCTCTGCTTGACTATATGGCAGGGCACGAATGCCATAGGATTCTGACAGAACGTCGGAGTATATTCGTAGGCACGAATGCCATAAATATCTACAAAAACAAATTTGTTGAAAAGGCGTAAATGGATGTTGAGTTTTGTGAAATCAAATTTGTTTTATGATCCTCAATGATATTTGTTAGTAGATGGGACATCTGGTCCGCACATTTAGTTTGAGTTAGGGATTTTGGAAATCTATAATTGAACATACAATGCATATGAAGATATGCGTTGTGATGTTTGAATTTTAAGGATTTCTGGGAATTGAATCCAATGTTGATCAAATTGAATCAAACGTTCAATTTTCACATCGATTCAATTCCCAGAAATCCTTAAAATTCAAACATCACAGCGCATATCTTCATATGCATTGTATGTTTAATTATATTGGGTTGCGCCACATGAAATGTCCGATTTTCGCTCAGTCGAAAATAAGAAGTTCTCGAATGAAGATCTGTGCCAGAACGTTTTTTTTTTTTTGGAATCGCAGTTTTTCGCTGCTGCAAGAGTGGCATCATGAAGTTACCTTTAAAATGGCAACAAATTATAGAACACAACAGTGTATATTTGACCAAGATCGAACAATTAGAACAGTGTAAAATTAAGTTTTTAAATAGACGCCCGCAGGGCCGCCATGTAAGGTAGGATTCTGGGAGATTCGCCTTGTAAGGATTAGTGCGTCACCAAGCAGGATAATGCAAAAATCTGACGTAAAAGGTGAACGCAATATTGTATCGGGTACAATTCGTTCGAACAGTGTTATCAGGGGTAGAATGTCCCAAAGGAGAGATCTCTGCTTGACTATATGGCAGGGCACGAATGCCATAGGACAGAATGTCGGAGTATATTCGTAGGCACGAATGCCATAAATATCTACAAAAACAAATTTGTTGAAAAGGCGTAAATGGATGTTGAGTTTTGTGGAATCAATTTTGTTTTATGATTCTCAATGATATTTGTTAGTAGATGGGACATCTGGTTCGCACATTTAGTTTGAGTTAGGGATTTTGGAAATCTATAATTGAACATACAATGCATATGAAGATATGCGTTGTGATGTTTGAATTTTAAGGATTTCTGGGAATTGAATCCAATGTTGATCAAATTGAATCAAACGTTCAATTTTCACATCGATTCAATTCCCAGAAATCCTTAAAATTCAAACATCACAGCGCATATCTTCATATGCATTGTATGTTTAATTATATTGGGTTGCGCCACATGAAATGTCCGATTTTCGCTCAGTCGAAAATAAGAAGTTCTCGAATGAAGATCTGTGCCAGAACGTTTTTTTTTTTTGGAATCGCAGTTTTTCGCTGCTGCAAGAGTGGCATCATGAAGTTACCTTTAAAATGGCAACAAATTATAGAACACAACAGTGTATATTTGACCAAAATCGAACAATTAGAACAGTGTAAAATAAAGTTTTTAAATAGACGTCCAATTAATGGATTTATTGTTCTCCAAATTAATATGCGCAATACGTGATCCATGGTTTTTATAGTCATCGCCACTGAGGCGAGTTAAGTAGTGGAAACAGTAAACTTATTACTAAACTGCCACAGTTTAGTCCATCGAAAAACGTATGTGAGTCCTTCCCAACGGGGGCGGGTTAACTTGGAATATAATAACTACCTCCCAGAGAGAATGCTTTGAGCTAGCCAATACAATGCCGTTAGAACGATACTGGAGTTTATATCACTAAGATAGTGCACCGAGATTCGATTGGGTAAATTCGGTTGTTTCTTTCTCGAGCAGTGGCTATTATAGCCTTCTGGAAGTACTTATGATGCAAGAGAATTAAAAACTTTTTCCGTTCTCTGGCTAAAAGAGTTTCGATAAAAAGTTACGCACCTTGATAGATGATTGCGGCGAGGTGGACCTCAGGCAACACATATAAACGTCAGATGCAAGATATTTGAAAAAGTTAAAGAATTTAAATATCTGGGAACAATACTGACAGACAGTAACGAAATGTCGGAGGAAATTATCAAAAGACTACACTCCGGCGACGCTAGTTGGCATGCAGTCAGTAAACTGCTGAAATCCAAACTGCTATCACGTAACATAAAGCTCCGTGTCTATAGAACCATAATCATGCCGACTGCTCTATACGGATGCGAAACATGGGCTCTCATAAAACGGGAAGAAAACTAATTCCGCGTATTCGAGAATAAAGTTCGAAGGGTATCTTTGGCGGTAAATATGACGAGGCGGCAAGAGAATGGAGGAAACTCCACAACTACGCATTGGAAGAGTTATACCGCAAACCTACAATAGTGAGAGTAATCAAGTCGCGAAGATTAAGATGGGCCAGACATGTAGCGCGAATGGGCAACGATAGGACCGTGCGTAGAATTCTTGACGGTAGACCAACGGGAAAGAGACCGGTAGAACGGGAAGAAAACAAATTCCGCGTATTCGAGAATACAATTTTAAGGGGTATCTTTGGAGGTAAATATGACGAGGAGGCAGGACAATGGAGGAAACTCCACAACTACGAATTGGAAGAGCTATACCGCAAACCTATAATAGTGAGAGTAAAATCAAGTCGCGAAGATTAAGATGACATGTAGCACGAATGGGCAACGATAGGACCGTGCGTAGAATTCTTGGCGGTAGACCAACGGGAAAGAGCCCGATAGGACGACCGCGACGGAGATGGGAGGACAATGTTAGGTTTGACCTTGAGGAGATCGGATCAGGTGGTCAAGCGTGGAAGGAGAGTGCACAGGACAGGAAACGATGGCGGAGTCGAGTCGGTGAGGTCATGAACTTCCGGGTTCCTAAAGGCCAATAAATAATAAATAATAATAATAACCTTGATAGATGAAATGCAAATGATTTGGCAAAGAATTTTGATTTCCAGTGTTTATCTCTATCCGTCCAACATAGATCCTTAAGGTTTCCATGCGATTGTCTGCTTCAAAATATTCTCCATTTGAAGAAATGCATTTTTCCAAAGAACAATCTAGTCATCCATAAGGTAATGTGTTTGGCTGTTGGCAACAAACTAGTTGACAGATGGTGCTCAAACTCAGCCTCAAAATGAACGATAGTTGCTATAACAAGGAAAAAACATTTTTTTTTTTGCGTTATTTTTCTGAATGTGCTTGCGGTACAGAACAGTCCATAGAATTCTTGTCAGAAGACCAACGGGAAAGAAACCCATGCGAAGACCGCGACGTAGATAGGAAGGCATTGTAAGGCGTTAACTTGAGGAACGCGGATTAGATTGCGAAGCATGGAGAGAAGGTGCGCAGAACAGGGAACGGCGGCGTAGACGACTTAGTGGGGTCATGAATTTTCGGGTACCTACAGACCAATAGCACCAGAATCCATTGGGGAGGAATGTAGTTGACGTTTGTAGTTTGGTAATATCTGTAAAACAGAGGCATATAGGCATTCTAATGACGGAATTGAACGTGTATCACCTACAGCCCCACATGAATATCATTTCTTGATTTGCATCCGGTCAGTGCAGTGTTGATGGTGTTTCTGACAGAGAATTTAATTCAAGTTTTTCGAATATGCCTTGTAACTAGTAACTAAAATAGGGTGGGGTTAATGGTGAAAACGCAAATATGCTAATGATATTACATAGAATGGTAAAATAAAAAGTTGTAAATAAACTGTTTGAAGGGACTCAATTTGGTTACACGTTGTTGGAGGACATAGAGTAGCAAGGCACCCATCCACAGATTAAACGAATTGCTAAACTATACGTTTAAGGTTAAGCTAGTTGTTTCCTCAACTGCAATACCTCTAGGCCAATGACAGAAAAGTGCAATGTGAAAAAGCATGAGAAAAAAAAAATTGATCAAATCAAAATTAACAAAATCATACAAACCTCTTCCCGATACTCAATTAAGCGGCTAGTGAAATAGTTGTGTTTCTTAATTTCCTCAGGAGAAAGTATTGGAGTAAAGAGATGTCTATCATAACACAATGGCCCCGACATTTTTAATTCATCCAATACTTCAGCCTGCTGCCTCATACTTAATTTTGGTGGAACCTTAAGAAATTCAAAAGAAATATTTTTAATTAATTATTTTTTTCATTACATTGAATAAAAATGCAATTACTTGATATAACGCAGTATTAAGAACTCCTTGAATTAAAGGTCCCTTAACATGTAAGTCAAGGGGTAACTCTGAGTGTAAGGAGGGTGATATATTTATTTCCAGAAGCCATGGCACCAGGTTTTCATCTAGCAGCACATCAAAACCAAACAACTCATAACAATTATAACGATTATTGACATTTTGCCGATACATCCGGTTAAGACAGCCTTCTCCACTTATTATAGACTTAATAACTAAATTGCGGAGTGTACCCCACAGTCGTTTAGTGTCTACTCCTCTTTTTTCCAGGTACGACCATAAAGACTGAAGGGTCCACTTATGCCCTTGACAAGCGTTAATATCCTCGTTCTTTGAATAATTCTCCGAGAGTTTATTTATACTATAATTGGTTAGATGCATACATCGATCATTCAGTGAATCCAACTCCGGGCTGTATTTTACTGAAAATTTTACAATACTCATTTTCGTACACTGGCGTTTTGAAAAACATTTACACTTACCGGACGCAAACCGAACAAGACCATTTTTATACATGAATATTCTTAGAGGATTAACCGATGTGATCAATATGTACAGTCTTAGGTCAAATTTGTTTTCATTTATTAAAAGCGGTTTTTCGATGTATCTGAAGAGAAGCAGATATATCATAAATTATATAAATGGCATTTCAAGTACATTATAAGGTAATGAATATTGTTTAATAACACATTGTTTATATTTACTACATCTTGACGCTTTTTTTTACACTAACGCGGGCAGAAAAGGGGATTTTGGAGTGCTGTGGCGGTTCCGCCAAACCCCACTGTATGCTTACCCGAAGAACCCCTAATAACTTCAACCCAGCCATCATAACTTTCTGCTAATGCAATCGTATTAAGCTCCTGTAAATGCTTCACGCAACAAATACCAAATGTATTTAGCTAAAAGCTTCTGGAAAAGGATTCTTACCGTCATTCATTAATTCAAATTAAAAATTCCCTATAAGAATTCTCTCCAAACTTATCATAAATTCCCTGAAAGAAAACTCATCGGTTCACATATAATGCAACCGCATAATCAGGGAATCTTAACCTTGAGTTGGCTACTCCCAGCCTCAACATGTGTACAATCAATGTACCATACACATTGGCTGGCGACCCTTTTACCTAACGATAAACAGTGCAACGCAGCTGCATATAATTAGCGCAATAGACGCTGAAACTAATTCCCTAGCATGTACCATGTACAAACAAAAGAACGCTGTCCTTCATCAGGCATTCTGGCGATACGGCAAACAATTCAAACCATTCGTATTCCAAATGCATCTACCATCTAATGAGTTGCAACTTGTTTACTCAGTTGAACTCTCAGATCATAAACTCCCTTTGTCCTACATATTCCTGGATCCGTTTACTATTGACCTTCTCACATAAGCAAACACAAACCCAATTAGCATCCAATAGATTCGGCTTGTTTGCTTAGTCGAACTCACATCTCATGGATGCACATTATGCCCTTTCTTTGTTTGTTTCGTTCTCATGGCGTTGTCCCATGAATGAACCAATGAGACTTTACGTCTCTCTTGTGGTAAGTAAAAACATATCCTTAGCGAAGAGGATATTCACACCACCGAATCGAGGGTGAACCAAGATCCAGATTCCAACCCTCGGTGGAGTCGCATTACAACCATCAAAGCGAACAGGTCGTCCGCCATCCACCGTACCGCCGCCGGTATGGTGTGAAACAAAAAGTCGAGTTCGAGTCGAACGCGTATCGAGTCGTATCAATTAATATAATGTAATTCAAGTAGAGTACACGGTCTTACATTTTTTTGTTTTAGTATAAGAGATTAATAAATAAGGAAGAGTTCGATAGCTGCTCCGATGTGGGCAAGAAATTCATTCTTTTCATTTGCGGACTTTTGTTTTAAATGCATTTTGTTTATTTTTTTATTCATAAGTTGTTGTTCTAAAATTTTACAACTACGGGTATATGAGACTATTTTTTAATTAAATGAATAAATCAGTATGCAACGTCGCAATATTAAAATCAATTAACATTAAAAAAAAAACAATAAAAGCAACGCCCACCAACAATCTAGTGTGTTTTAATGTAATTTAATGTGTTCTCCTCGGTGACGTGCAGAGTTTTAGCGGCGAGTGGGACGAAGTAGAACTCGCACCCATGCCAATGCAACGACTTCGTATCCCCACAGTACCCTTAGATGTCAGAACACAGTGCGAAGGGACGAAGAGGAAGTGGATAGAGAGAAAGCAGGTATCGATATACATTGGTCTTAAATGCCTGGACATTACAACGACGAGGAAACACATGATCACGTAGACCATTCCACATTCGTGTGGTTCGGCTAAAGAATAATTCTCTATGTTTATTTGTGCGTCTGAAGTTGACTTTCAACGTGAATTGATGCGGATGCTCAGATTGACGGGTATCGCGTTGAGTTTCTCGTAATCATACGACCATTCCCGACCAAACTCTTCGAATGTCATTACCAATCTGCAGCCTATGCTTAATGCATTGAATTCCGACCTCAACAAGATATATCAATGGGGATTATCTAACCGAATAGAATTCAATGCCTTAAAAACCCAATGCTGTCTCTTATCGTCAAAGGCGAACCCCAAAATAAATATACTGTCGATGAACGGCACTTGGATCGACGCAGCAAAGGGATTATCAATCCTCGGCATCGAATCAATTCGATTCTTAATTGGAGCGACCACATTTTTGAAGCTGCAAAAAGTGCGGCCAAATGTATAGAGTTCCTGAAGGGGAAAAAATACTTCACTCCTTCCAACAAAGCCTATCATCATCATCGGCACTACAACCGGGATCCGGTCTTGGCCTTATATAGCAAGTCTCTCCACCGGTATCCGGTCCTTATCCGAGACTTGTTAAATTATCCATAATATTTTTTTTCGGGCGTTTTTTGCTTTGCGTTACAAAGCCTATATTCGTCCCAAAATGGAGCTCAATGCCCATATTTGGTCAGGCGCATCCAAAACTGCACTATACATGCTCGATAGGATGCAAAAACGAGCAGTGAAATATATCGGAGACCCAGCTATAAGGCAGTCAATTTCGTCGTTAGAACATAGGCGCAACGTATCATGCCTGTCTCTTTTCCATAGGTATTATCACGGTCGTTGTTCAACTGAACTTGCTGAATGTGTTCCGCCTCTGTAGACTTTTTCCCACGATACCTCTTATCCACTGGATCAGGGAATTGTACACTCATATGAATGTAATTTTGATAAAAGTACTGGATGCCAAACTCTGTCGCTTTTGAAATATATCCGGTGCAACAACCTTGCTTTCACCGAAGTAGTGTATGGGATGGCTCCACTTTTCGGTAAGGTCGTCTCCTGTGAACCTGTTGCTTCGAAAGCCATATTGGTGGTCATTGAGGAGGTCATTTGATTTCAGGTGTTTCGAAACTTGACGGTTGATAAGTGATTCTATAGCGTTTTGCGACGATAGTGAAGAGGGTAATTTGAACACACAATGAAACGGGTGAGAAGTGAAGCATTGAAGTATTAGACTAACGGCCGCGTGTATGAATTCGATTTCTAAACTGATGTGGAACTGTTATGTTATCGCTATGGTACACGCCTCTGATGCTTTGCTTATTCGAATTTGTTTCGGTGTTCTTCACTATTGGCTTATATATTTTGCGAGTGTACCGGTGCTCTATGCGGAAGTCGTGATTGTAGTAGTAAAGTCCTGTTTACCTATCGGAAATTGTGTGTTGTGTGTCGGGGTCACCAATTATAGCGTTTGCGACGATAGTGAAGAACGTGTGATTCGAACTGAGGCTATGACGGTTAGAATCACTAAAATGGAAACAAAGCTCAACACAACAGGCCACTACCGTGTGTACGAATTCGATTTCTAAACTCACGTACACTCAACTGATGTGGAATTGTTATGTTCTCGCTATGGTGAACGGCTCTCTTATTCGAAGGAAGGAAGAGCAAGCGAGTGGCCGGTGCTCTATGCAGAAGTCGGGATCGTAGTAGTAAAGTCCTATTTACTATGGGAAAGCGTGTGCCGTGTACGTCGGGATCACCAATCATTGCGTTAAACAAGGATAGTGAAGATGGTGAATTGAACACACAATGAAACGGATGAGAAGCGAAGCATTGAAGCATCGGGCTACTGCCGCATGTACGAATTCGATTTCTAAACTTAAGTACACTCAACTGATGTGGAACTGTTATGTTATCGCTATGGTACACGCCTCTGATGCTTTGCTTATTCGAATTTGTTTCGGTGTTCTTCACTATTGGCTTGTATATCTTGCGTCTATCTGTTTGAAATGCCACACTACTCCCTCCTCAGCAAGTTTGTTACGATCAGCTTCGTGTGCGAACGACGGACCAAGGAGCGAGCGAACGAGAGGACAGGAAGAGCAGGCGAGTGGCCGGTGCTCTATGCAGAAGTGGGGATCGTAGTAGTAAAGTCGAAATTGGTCATTATCTTTTAATGGTGGACAACATTTTACTAATACAATGAATCGTTCTATCCCAAAAATAACTCACACGGAGGGCCGTACAAACCGATACAGAAACTCAACGATTGACACTCTGTATAGGCAAAATGGCATTCTGCTATCCAAGCTGAAACTGCTTTATAGGCAGTTTAGCGATCCAAATAGTCAGAAAATAAAAACGATTAAGTCACTTAATCAAAAACCTTCAAAAACTGATCAGTGACAATTCTAGATCAGTAATTAATGAAGATTGGAACTACAAAATCCAAGCCATTAACGCTAGTGGATCGAATATGTTCCCACAAATAAATAAAGATTATAATAATATAGCGTTTGCGACGATAGTGAATAAGGTGTGATTCGAACTGACGCTATGACGGTTAGAATCACTAAAAATGGAACCAATGCTTAACACATCAGACCACTGCCGCGTGTACGAAGTTGATTTCTAAACTCAAGTACATTCGACTGATGTGGAAAAGTTATATATTATTGCTATGGTATCCGGCTTCAATGGATGCGCAGACCCCTAGAAGATAATGGCAAGGATGCCGCAGTTATTAGAATCAAGACCAAAGTTTGGTTAAAATTGACTTTATTCACAAATTATTGGAGTATTTATATAATCGATCATTCCCACAAACAATTACAAATCATTACTCATTAATTCTTTTGAAAATACAAATAGCTTATTACGCTATTATTAGATCCAACACCTGCTTAGCGTTTAGTGTAAAATAATGACATGAGTTGATCTATTTAATATTTAATCACTGCCAGCACCGAGTGCATACCATATGACACTTGCAAACACGCTGATCTACTTTACATGGTCATCTGGTGATTTTATTGTTACACTACTAAATATTAGGGCCGACATATGACTGGGTAGAGCTTAATTATATACATTTTCAATGTCCAAAAAATATTCGATACAAAAAGTTTCTTTCTTGTTTTCGAAGCAGCATTTCACGAATACTTTTTCGAAATTCGAGGTTCCTGTCTTTCAATTCATGTGAAACTAGTTTCTTGTGCAATTCCAAGTGCTTGCAACAGTTTTACAACAATTTATCGATCGACATTTACTGCTGGAGTTATTTTGATTGTATTCGACAATAACCTTGAGGCAATAGTTACTCCAATTCGCCGTCTTCAAATTGTTTGTATTCCTTGCCCACAATATTTAAATCATTTTTTTAAATCGTCTAACCTATTTTTTGCAACTTGTACTTAATGGAACATGCTCGTCGTATATATACATAAAACAAACGATAAGTCTATTCAGTAATGTTGATTTGGAATAAAATTCTACATTTTCAATGTGTTAAACATTCCTATTGTTTATGCTTTAATCAAATGTCACACACCGCGTTTCGCAACTGACGTGAAGTACTTAGAATACAAGTGTTGCCATTTTAAAGTACATGTAGCGGATATATTTGTAGTATATTTTAATACTACATTCAAATTATTGTGATCTTTCATGCTTTCCGGACACGGACGAGACTTAACAAGTCAATATTGTGACGCATATGACAATCAGTACTAGAATATTCGAGAAAGTCCGAAAAAGAGTACTAGAATATTCTAGAAAGTACTGGAAAACTGGAGACTATGAGCAATAGCAAATTCGAGGCTATGGAACGGACGGAAATGAAATACCAGATCAGAATGAGGAAAAATGGTATAAATACGTCGCACGCAGATCGGGCAGATAAGTAAGCAGTCAAAGACGCGATAAGTCAAGAAATCGTTAAGTGTACGGTAAAAGTAACGGTTGTTATTAACGGACTAATAAAGTGTTAGATTAATTCAAAATCGATTTAACGGCTCTTAATTATTAAAATAATTAATCCAACGAACCCTAAGCTCGCTACAGTATTATAACAACTAACTAACGTCAGCTAGTGGGAAATGGAACATTCACACACCCAATAATAACTCCATCGTCGGGATACTGTCCATCTTTTACTATCCTCTCCAACGTTTCTACCCTCTATTCTCTTTATATAAATATGGAAATTTTGTCTCTTTTTTATTAATTTTTGGTGCATGTTTTATAAAGCGTGAATATAGGTTAACATCAGTCGACCACGTACATGTTATCCGGATCCCTGAGCATTCTTTCACTCGAAAACGCAAAATGTATTTGTCACTAGCAAAATTTGTTGGCGTATAAGCGGAGCGTGGAAAAGAAAAGAATTTAATACCCTTTGCGGAGAGGAATTAGAACTACATTAAAAAAAGGAGCAAACCCTAAATACCATAGCCAAGAAATGTACATTTCCCCAAGGAATAAATTAAGCCAATAACCGACTTACCTCTGCACAATTAATGATCTATCTTTTGGAATCTGTGACCACTTATTAATCACGGTTATTCCTGCTCCTCGAGCACTTGCTGGGGGTTTTACAATCCATTTGGCCGTCTTCGAAGCGGAACGCGGCCAAACTTTTCTCAGTAAATCAAGTTCTTCTGGCAAGATGTAAGTCCTGCAAAAAAGAAGTACATTTGTTGTAAACCTTTGTCGACTTGCGATTGGAAGATGTCTTACTTTTGCATAAAGCCAAATTCTCTTTTCCCGTGTTTGCCCATGTAACATTTCAGGTTCTTCCACATGCTGTCTTTTCGTCCGATGCGGAACGATCCTGGAAGGTGGTTAAACTTCTGATGAGATCTTATCGTCTTGAATCCAGGGCTTCTCATATGTTTCTCCCAAACAGCCATCCAATCCGTAGTTTCTGCATTAGAGAAATAGAGTATTATGACACAGAAAACTCAGGAAGATGAGAGAGAATATTACTTTTGATGAGACGAAATCCAGAATTAAAGATCACTCGACGTACAATTTTGGGCATAACTGGGCTCAATTTCCACTTTAGAATTTTATGCAAAGTTGGGGGCACGTTCGGACCTCTTTCGATGTGCGATGAGAATGTTAAGTATGGAGGAACTTGAGGGAATAGACTTGGGGTCAAAATCGAAGTAGGCGTCGAATAGTTGATTGTGACGGCCTCACTCATACAACTAATATCCGAGTCACAGTCCAACATAAATGGAAAACCAACATATTCGTCAGCATCGTCGTCCGAATCATCAAACAAATTCAAATCATCAATATCTGAGAAGAAATAACACGATTATGGTAACGATGGGTGTTTTGAATTCAGTCTAGTCTTAAGTACCTCCAACTTCGTCAATTGAGTTATTGTCATCATCATAAAGTATGGGATGACTGCAGGAGTCGTCATCGAACGTATTTGGTTCCGTCTTATTATTCTCCATTTGCACTTCAACTTTCACTGGCATGGAGGGTGGAAACGTATTTCTCTGCGTTTCTGGCTGTTTGGTGATTGGTGTTATGTGAACAAATCCGGGCGATTTTGTCTTGGCTGAGCGACTCTCGGGATTATTAGCCGGACTATTATACATTATTTTCGAGGACATATCACCATTTTTTGAGCTAAATAAGTTATTAGCATGAAATGAGTTGACTATAATTTTAGCGGTGGCAAAGGAATGCTCTTGGTTTGGCTGGTGTTGGATGATATTTGCTAAGTTATGCATGTTATTACGCTTGGCACTGCCGTGGTGAGTTTTGCCATGATAAGCTCTCGTCGCGTCTTCTCGGGGTCGCTTTAAATTTGACTTTTTCGTTTTAGAAAACGTGTTTTGGAGCGTCAAAAGCCAGTCACAGAAATGGATAACATGCACAGGGATGAAAGGACATCAATTAACATAAAACAAATAAACACACAAACCACAAAAACAAATAGGATATGCATGACAGGAATGTTAGTTAATAAACATGAACATGTAATATCAGTGTGGAGAAAACATTTTTTTTTTTTTTTTTTCAAGACTATTCATCATGGTTCGAATTGTCCGATTTGGGTTAAATATGCACTGTTTTTCTATTGGTGAGAAGGCAGACTAAATGTTTTTCACAACCTTCACTTGAGGAGGAGGTTTCACCATAGTACTATAAAAAATCCGGACTATAAGAAGGAAGCACCGTAACATGCCAGAGTTTCTGGCGAGTTATTATAGAAGTGTGTATTTTAGCATTGTCTTAATGGGAAACAACATTCCCCTGTTGGCCAATTCTGGCCACTTGTGGACAATAGCTAGCTTCGAACGGTCTAATTTGTGACAGTATGTGTCTGCCTCTCTGACACCGGGTCGAACCAGAGCAGTAAGCAGACTTTACCATATCAAAGAGGGGGTCTGAGATATGGGGGACTATTTGAAACCCCAGAGTGTTCCCACGAAATGAATGATCAATACACAAAAACCAATCTCACGAAAAACCCGGTAGGCGTAGGTGTAATGAGCCGACACTACCATAAGTGAAGAAATCATCAAAAAAACACCGACTCGCCAAAAAGAAGACGTAGGGAAAGACGGAAAAAGCGGGATATACGCGTCGGCACGTGGAATGTTCGAACGTTATATAAACCAGGCGCGATACAGACGGTCATAGAAAACGCGAAGCAATATAAAATGGACATCGTCGCGCTTCAGGAAGTCCGACTCCCACATCAAGTAATCGAAACCAACGGATTTACACTGGTGTGTGGAGGTACCGATACACATAACCTCGGAACCGGCTTCATCATAAGCAAGAAGATTACGCCCCATGTAAAAGATGTGAAATTATTAATGATCGAATGTCTGTGCTAAAAGTACAGGGATCTTGGTACAATTATGTATTTATAAACGTACACGCCCCAACAGAATCTACCGACAACGAAACGAAGGACACATTCTACGAGACCCTAGAGGAAGTATTTGATGGGATCTCATCATTCCATGTTAAAATCCTCCTCGGGGACGTCAATGCGAAAATTGGAAAGAAAGATATCTTCCAACCAACTATAGGTATAAAGAAAGCATACACAACGTATCAAATTATAATGGAATTCGTATTACGTTCGCAACGTCAAAAGATCTGGTAGTGAAAAGCACGATGTTCAAGCACAAGCAAATTCATAAAGCCACATGGATATCACCCGATGGCGTAACGCGTAACCAAATAGACCACTGCCTCATAGACAAAAGACACCACTCGAATATCCTTGACGTAAGATCATATAGAGGAGCAGATTGCGACTCCGGTCATCTTCTAGTGATGGGCAAAATCGGGAGTCGGCTTGCAGCAAACCCACATGGGCAGTCACGGGAGACGAGCAAAAGGTTCGACATTGATAAACTAAAAGACCTGCGCAAAAGGGCTGAACATCAAGACAAACTAACGCATCGATTTACCATCCTAGAGAATGGGAGCAGTGAGGAAGAGGAAGCCAATAGTGTGGACACTAAACGGACATCGATTCGAGACACGATCCAACAAACAGCCCAAAAGGTATTAGGATTTAAGAACACAATTAAGTCCAAACCTTGGTTTGACGATGAGTGCAAGGCGAAGATCGAAGAACGTAAACAGCTTAGAGTGATCCATTTAGAAATATATGATGAAGTCAACGCAGAAAGATAGACGACAATTCGGAAAGAGACAATGCGACTCTTCAAACGCAAAAAACGCGCAGCCGAGCCTCAGATCCCAGAGCCGTCTTTCGACGAAGTTGTAGACGCAATAAATCGATTGAAAAACAACAAGGAGTCGACTGCATCCAGGCAGAGCTTGTGAAGCATGGAGGAGAGGTAACCGCACGAAAGATCCACCAATTGATCAAAACAATATGGGATAAGGAAGTCATTCCGGAAGAATGGAGAACCTCAATAGTCGTCCCCATTTTCAAAAAGGCAACAATTCTGAGTGCAAAAACTACTGAAGAATATCATTGCCCCCAACCACATACAAAATACTAACAAATGTCATACTGGCGAGAATCACACCGTACGCAGAAGAAATACTGGCAGACTACCAGTGCGGATTCCGTAGGAACTGGTCAACGCGCAACCAAATATTCACAGTAAGGCAAACTCTACCATATTGCAGTTGAGCTGGGAATCGCGAAAAAATATGCCGCCCTCATTCAAATTTGCATGAACGAAAACAAAGGGCGAGTTAGAATAGAAAACCACCTCTCAGAACAATTTGAAATCCGGGACGGACTAAAACAGGGCGATGGCCTCACCATGTCTCTTTAACCTTGTACTCGAGTATGTCATCAGAAAGGTACAAGCCGACGACATGGCCGGATTATCCCTGAATGGGATCGCCGTTTTTGGCGATAATCTGGAAACTGTAAGTAGAAACAGTGAGATCATCATGCAAGCGGCAGAAGAGGTGGGCCAGAAATAAATGAAGATAAAATAACATACATGATTACGGCGAGAGCAGGTGGACCTCAGGGAACACATATAAACGTCAGAGGCAAGATATTTGAAAAAGTTAAAGAATTGAAAATATCTGGGAACGATACTGACGGTCAGTAACGAAATGTCGAAGGAAATTATTAAAAGACTGCATTCCGGCAACGTTAGGTGGAACGCAGTCTGTAAACTGCTGAAATCCAAACTGCTATCACGTAACATAATAACATAACATAAATAATCATGCCGATTGCTCTATACGGATGTAAACATGGGCTCTCACAACAAATTCCGCGTATTCGAGAATAAAGTTTTAAGGGGTATCTTTGGTGGTAAATGGAATGAGGACGCAGGACAATGCAGGAAACTCCACAACCACGAATTGGAAGAGCTATACCGCAAACATACAATAATGAGAGTAATCAAGTCGCGAAGATTAAGATGGGCCGGACACGTGGCGCGAATGGGCAACGATAGGACCGTGCATAGAATTCTTGACTTCTTAGAAAGGTACCAGACAACAACATGGCAGGATCATCCCTGAACGGGGTCACACAAGTGTTCCATATGCGGATGACATCGCTGTTCTGGGCGATAATCTATAAACTGTAAGTAAAAACGGCGAAATCGTCATGCAAGCGACAAAAGAGGTGGGCCTAGAAATAAACGAAGACAAAACGAAATATATGATTACGGCGAGAGCAGTTGGACCTCAGAGAACACACATAAACATCAGGTGCAAGATATTTGAAAATGTCAAAGAATTTAAATATCTGGGAACAATACTGACGGCCAGTAACGAAATGTCGATGGAAATAAACAAAAGACTACACTCCAGCAACGCTAGTTGGCATGCAGTAAGTAAACTACTGAAATCCAAACTGCTATCACGGAATATAAAGCTCCGTGTCTATAGAACCATAATCATGCCGACTGCTCTATACGGATGCGAAACATGGGCTCTCATAAAACGGGAAGAAAACAAATTCCGCGTATTCGAGAATAAAGTCCTAAGGGGTATCTTTGGCGGGAAATATAACGAGGAGGCAGAACAATGGAGGAAACTCCACAACTACGAATTGGAAGAGCTATACCGCAAACCTACAATAGTGAGAGTAATCCAGTCGCGAAGCCGGACACGTGGCGCGAATGGACAACGATAGGACCGTGCGTAGAATCCTTGACGGTAGACCAACGGGAAAGAGACCGACAGGACGGCCGCGACGGAGATGGGAGGACAATGTTAGGTTTGACCTCGAGGAGATCGGATCGGATGGTCGCACGTGGAAGGAGAGCGCACAGGACAGGGAACAATGGCGGAGTCGAGTCGGTGAGGTCATGAACTTTCGGGTTCCTACAGGCCAATAAATAGAATAGAATAGTTTTGTTCATCTAGAGTGTCAGTTAGAGTTCAAGTTTAAATTGTTTTCAAGTACACAGTGCAACAGATAATAAACCCAAATTATCCCAACTTTGCGATTCTGTTTCATTTCTATCGTTTTCTACTTCTATTTCTGGTATTCGCCCAAAAATCGAAGGTTAGGGCGAATAAGAACTGCAGTCTGTCATTGTATATATGCTGTCTCTGCCGAGAAACGAAGCTGATCCTTCGAGAGTTTGCTGATTACGAAGCGAAACATAACATCGTTATTAAGTTCATATTTATATTCTTGTCCCGCTTGTACTAAGCGTAATAAATGAGGGTTCTGCCCCCACCAAATCAAATCAAAGCCAAGTCAATTCAAGCCAGACGAATGCAAAGCCATCGAGATATTATACGGAAAATCCGGGCATTTAGATTAGTGATGAATTGTTTAAGTTCCACGGGTTTGAAACACGATTAGAAGAGAAAATGTTGGCAATATCTGTCGCTGAGTTTAAATAGCTTGTTAGTATTCTAAGACAGATAGTAACCCGAGGCAACTCAATCCTGGACATCTTCATTGTGTCCAAAGACTTCGCCAAATCACTCCCCCCCCCAAGTATCGGCGGGTGTATCTGACCACAACGCTGTGACCATGTTCATCCGCGGCTATCGAGCATCCCGGGCTCATATCAGATACATACCCAATTATGGGCACACAAATTCAATATTACATTGAACGAAAAACTCCACCAACTATCTCTTCCCACTGATATGAGCCTAACGACGGTTGAGATATATAACGCTGCAACTCGACTTCACGAGATTTTAGTTGAAACTTCGGAGACCGATGTACAAACTTGAAAAGACATCAGATTCCCCTTGACGACTTCACTCTTCGTCTCATCCGGGAGTGTAAAAAGCTCTGCAGAATCTCTCGTCAGCGCTTTACCCAAAGGGAACCATTATTGCGATCCATCATTCAGAATATTGGTACACTGATTAAACAAAGTATCCAAAACAATCGTACCCGACAATTGGAAGACAACCTCAAGGGCATTCAGATGGACCAGAACGTTTATAAAAATGTTAAAAAGATATGTGACACTTCTCGTATTATTGGTCCAATCATACACAACGGTGTTGTTGTTAATAATGACACCAATAAAGCAAATATTATCGGAGAGACCTTTGAAAATAATCACAGGATTACTCTCCAGGATTGGGACCCGGATACTAATGCAATCATTAATTCAAAGGTCCAAAATAAACTAGACAACTTTAACAAGCCAATTGTTGTCTTTAACCCATATAGCAGTGCATACTTCGATGACACACGTGATAATTGTCACGGTTTCGTCACGCCAAATACCCTACAAAATCTAGTTAAATCTCGAAACCCCTAGAGGTCACCCGGTATCGACGACATGTCGTACCACTCGTTGCAAAGGCTTTCTGCTTTATTCTTTATAAAGCTCTCCATTGTATTCAACCATGCCTACAACATGGGGTTCTTACCCCAAGTCTGGAAGCATGCTGTTGTCTGCCCAATAGCAAAAGCTAGGAAACCAACATATCACCCTTCAAGCTTTCGTCCTATTTCGCTCCTCACCTGCATCAGCAAAATATATGAACAATTCATATACGAGAAGCTAAATAAGTTTATCAGTGCCAGGAACCTAATACCTGATTTCCAATTTAGAATTAGAAGAGCGCACAGCACCACCATGGCTCTCAACATATTTCAAAACCACGTCTGCGTGCGCCTCTTTAATAAGGAACTCACTATTGCGGTGAGCCTGGACATTGAAAAGGCTTTTGGCACTACCTGAATCGAAGGTCTCGTTTTTAAATGACTGAATACTGGCCTAAGTAGAACGCTGTGTGGTATCATCTACCAGTTCATTCTAAACAGAACCTTCCAAGTTCGAGTGAATGGAAAGCTCCATTCTAGGCCCCATCTTATTTAATATCTATACCTCAGATATTCCTCGCCCTGTGGACGGGAGAATAAACGTCCGCTCACTATACAGAGCTCGAGCTGCACAGCAGCCCGCCGATATAAGGCTGACATAACCGCATTACAAGAAATAAGATGGACGGTGAGTGGTGTTCTACAAAGAAACGAGTATGACATTTATTACAGCTGCCATGCAAAACACTATGTGCTCGGGGTACGCTTTCTAGTCAGCCAAAAACTGAAGCCTGCCATCATCGGCTTTAATGCAATAAATGAAAGGCTATGCACTCTTCGCGTGCGAGGCAAGTTTAAGAACATAAGCCTCATAAACGTTCACGGACCTACAGAAGAGTCCTCTGACGACGAAAAAGAAGAATACTACGAGAACGTCGCCACGTGTTGATAGATCGCCGCCACTCCTCGAGCCTGATGACGGTACGAACGTACCGAAGTGCCAACATCGACTCATATCACCATCTTGTTGGTAGTTTTCTGAGCGCGGATTGCCTTACGGAGACGTATTGCATCCGTGGATCAGGTTCGAATCAACACGGCTGCCCTACGCAATGAGAATACCAGTAACACCTTTGGTCATGCGTTAAGACTCGCCCTCGAAGAGCTCGACGGAGGGAGAGTAAGTCCTGGGGCCAGAATGCAGGGCGTAGAAGAGAAATGGACACGCCTTAAGAATACTGTCATTAGTACTGCCAACTCCATCTTAGGCAGTAGTCGTAGAGATGGGAAGGATTGGTTTGATGATGAGTGCAAACTAGCGACTGAACGTAAGAATGCTGCATACCGGGCAATGCAGCAATCTCGTAGGACGTGGGTGCGTGAGGAGAAATATAAAGAGCTCAGAAGATCTGAAAAAAGACTTCACAGACAAAAGAAAAGTGCGTGAGAAAAAAACCTAGTCTGTGAAATAAAGAAAAGTACAGAACAAGGTCCGCACCAGGCGCGGAAGTTCTACCAAATAATCCGCAGTATGAGGGAAAAACTAAGTACATGGTGGCAACTTCTGCGAAGAAAAGACCTAACGTTGGTCAAACTATCAGGGTAGTGGAGCACGAATTTGAAGTAGTGCAATCCTTTAACTATCTTAGGTCAATAGTATCAGCCGATAACAATATGGAAGAAGAAATACGCGAACGGCTGATTAAATCCAACAAAGCCTACTATGGTCTATCAAGGCTCTTTAAATCCCGAAATTTATCCAGAACTGAAGAAATCACCCTTCCCAACAACATTCCCCTCTATAATAGAGGATTCCTGGACCCATCCCATAGGGTATACTACTAACATATCACACGCACAGTACAAGACAGCACAAACATACACACACACCGACCAAAGCACAGATCATCAGATGCCAAAGACGTGATCTGCGTTCACTACCGCACTCAATACCTACAGGTCTTGTACGATTTCTTTCCCATCATCCCTCCATCCAAGTAATTAGAGAACACCTGAACTAAGCCTGTCCACACTATCCTTAGATACCCCGAGGTAAGCAAAACAACATGCATAAACTTATAACTTTACAGCGCTCACATCCTCTTCATCCATCGTCTTCTGTCGGGATCAATCGACTGTTCTAGCCTCCTCTCTACAATACCGTTCTCTACCAATCCCCGTAAACCTACGAAACCCTCGTTTATTTTACCTACCAGCCCACCACACTTCGTATGGCCTTAACGAACCGATTTCACGTATACTACGCAACGTCAACTCTTAACCCCACCTCCTTTGGTTTCAAGGTCACCTCTCCTGCTCGCAAACACTGTCTCCTTACTTTCCCCTCTTAGCCCGCACGTTTGTATTGGGATGAATGAATGAGGACTTTGACCTCATTTAAACCCTGAACCCATCCTTCTTCTCGCTTCCAAGTTTCCGGCCTATTTTTGTACCGTCTTGCCACTTACACCATCCTCTCCTCTTCCCTCTTTAAATTAATCATAATTCATTTATTGTTTATCCCTAGTTTTTAAGTTAGTTCATAAATATAAGCATATTCTTGTATCGCTTCTGCCCTCACCAAATCAAATCAAAGCCAAGCCTATTCAAGCCAGACGAATGCAAAGCCATCGAGATATTATACGGAAAATCCGTTAGCCGAAAGCCCTAGCAGCTAGCGCTATTTAGAATTAAGTTATTGTGTAATTAATTACATTGTAATAAATAATAATAATAATAATAATATACGGAAAATCCGGGTATTTAGATTAGTGATGAATTGTTTAAGTTCCACGGGTTTGAAACACGATTAGAAGAGAACATTTTGGCAACATCTGTCGCTGAGTTTAAATAGCTTGTTAGTATTCTAAGGCACACAGTAATGCAAGACACACAAAGATGAGCACATCTGGAAAAGTTATTGCTTGGATTGCAATAGGGAACACTATTTCATTTGCGGGATGGAAGAGGTGGCGACCCTCAGATAAGATAAACATACGACAAATGGTAAAAAAGGAAAAACCAAGAGACAAGTTAAGGGTAAAGCTGAAGGTCTTAGCATTGTTTGGAAATTCTTAGAGCCTATGAACAATATTGCTGATTACATAACAAACGATGATAAAAAGTTAACGATTAATACAGTTGACTTTATACCATAATTTGTTAACTGTTACATAATGTCGATTTGTTGTTACCATTGTACAAACAACCAACATTTACATGAAATAATAAAAACAACATATTCCATTTACTTACCGCTTCATATTCCATAATGGTGTTCAAAGATTGCCCTTCACCCGATGAACCTATTTTGTGCGAAGTAGAACGTTTGCTCGCATAGCTTGGTATTTCGGAAGGGCATCCTTCCGGAGTGTGCACGTGATTGTGTGTGCTCAACATTTGCTGCATCCTAACTTGATTTTTATATACTTCAATATCTCTCAGCCATGATTCGTGGAAGTCCAGAATCTCCAAACTCTTCTTGTTATTGTTGTTATTGGTTTTGGAAACATTCTCTTTAGCATTCTCCTTAATATGAGGCAGAGGAGCACGTTTTTCACTAATCGGAGCCATTGTATCAGATGTCCTTAATTCCTTCACACTGAATTTTGATTTGTTGATTACAGCCAATCAACTGAAAAACAATTAGAAAATACGTCTTGTTAAATCAAATAAAATGCATTGGACCTTTATTTATTTATTTTCTGTTCTTTTTGTTCGTTCAAATATTATTCAATGAGGGAATTCACACACGGCATTGCTAATAGATCGGATTTTATGTACTTCGAATTTGAATTTGGCATTGAATACTGAACGGATTATAAATGCTGTTGCTCCACCACAAACTAATGGTGTAGCGGGATGGGGACACATAGGGCAGTCGATAGACAAACAATAAACATGTTACCCCACATTTCGGAGCACAGAGACGAGCAAAGGATGACAAATAAGATCATAACCCTGATGTGAATGATGTAAAATACTCAAGATTCTTTGGGTCACCGATTAGTGATAAATAAAAATAGGTGTACAAATCGATATGAATCGACTGATGCTGATACCAAGACGACGGTGGTGTGGTCGCAATGTCGCGATGTCAAATCCAAAAATAGATTACAACCACACTAAAGGTTGCAGATATCGTGGCCAGCCGTTGCATCAACGCCGATGCACTAGATGTTTGAGAATACCGAAATTTAATGCACCCATCTCGTTATCGTCACATATTGGTGGGTACACAATCCATCCGGCTGGAGCCGACGCGCCCGGAACTTGTATCCAATCTAAATGGGTGTGATCTGAGACACGGATTTCGAGTTAGTTAAAGAAATTCCCATTCAACTTTATGCAGATACAAGTTGTTTACATTCTCTCGAATCCGAGTGTAATAAGCCGCTTCCATGTAGACCATAACCTCAAACTGAACTTCGAAGGATTGAATTGTGATTTACTAGTGTCTGTCAAGGGAATTAATAATGAATTGAAGAGGAATAATAATGCCTTACCAGTTTTGTTAATTATGCCTTTCCTTTTCCTAATTTATTCTTGATTTTGTTTTGTTTTAATTTAAATTTCTTAACTACAGAAAATTTTCAATGATTGGCATTGTAAATCCGAAAAAAACAAAAAAAAGTAAAACTGTTGGAAATGTCTATTTATAAATGCGAGGAAACGTCAAAATCTATCGAGTACTGCCAAATTCATTGGGTATGTTTTTACTATCGTGCATAGTTATTGCATCGAAAGTTGCTCAATTTTAGATGTTTAACAATTTATTTAAATTTTAGTGTGATCGTTATTGGATTGTCGCCTCGTAAAAATGTTTACACTGAAAGCAAAGTATTCAAGTGCTGCGAGAGCTTGTTAGTTTTAGGAAAATTATTTTTTTAAAGTTCCATCAGTTTGAATTGATGGTTCACTAAGTAAAATTTCCGTTAAATACGTCTCAAATTATTTTAATAACTATTGTCGGGAGCAAATTAACGTAATCAATACCGGATTCTCAAACTTTTAAATAAAATTTATTCCGAAAATTTCTAAACACGAACAGTTCTAATTAATACATTGAAATTTTCTCCTCTGATAAAGTAGAAAAATCAGTATACTGAGATTCTTTGGACTTGTTTTAGGATTTTGCAAGTAGTACAAGTAGTATCGCTTTGTCCAGTATGATTACTTGCTTGATGTATATAATTTATTACTCTTTTTCTATTTTTTTAGTTTTAATCTATGGGATATAATATGAGACCCTGCTGCACTGAAATTTTTTTAATTTGCAGTTATGGCTGTAATGGAGGCGGGCGATTATGAGGTTGCATCCAGGAGGAAAGCGTTCCATGGTTAAGGCGTCAAAGAGAGGTACTTGGTCGGTATTAGAGGGCAACGTCCAGGAACGGTAAGCTGCATCCAAGAGGATAGCTGAGACCTGCAACGATGGAAGGAAGTTGGTGGAGACAGCGAAGAGGAAGCACAAGCAAATTCAGAAGTTTTTATTGCGATTAACTTTTATTTCTTATTATTTAAATCGGATATAACTTGTTGTTTCGTTTGACTGGTGCTGATGATACTTGCTCCGATGGTGTGGGCGTGATCAAGGTTGGTTGCAGACTGACGACTGGGCATAACTGCCAATTCAAAAAAGGGACGCTGCTGACCTCATCGTAGGTGACAACCCGCCAGCTAGTCCGTGACAGCTGCCGCGCAACTGGTATAATGCGAGTGTACTGGATTTCTCCAGCACATCCCAGCACATCCAACTGCCAATCCGCAACAATGGCCAAGGACTTTTTTTCCTCCCAAGCGGACGAATAGGATGGGAAACATCTCTGTGGACTCTTTTCTGGTCTACGATTTGGATTTACTAAATAGAGGTAATAAAGCCATATTTTCCAATGTTAGACGGTAATTGGCGTCACTTTTCCTAGCATTTCCTTATCAAGCAACTTCAAATGATGTGTGTCGAATATGTGTGGACATGATGATCACTTCGTAATGCTGTTTCAAGCGATAACAAGGTATCAGTTGCAATAGTGATGATGATGATGAATAACGGATTTATTGTACAATCATTTAACAAATCTTGACTTAGGACTATATGCTAAATCCTATTTTACAAACTTTTCTTATTCTTAAAATATTTTACTGGCTCTACACGAGCACTCTAAATTACACGATACAAGTTTGTGTATGCCTTTCGGCGTACAATAATATTTTTATATTTTTATATTTTTATATACGGTTTTCCAATAGGGATTTGACAACTTTTTTTCGGTAGTAAATTTTTATAATTTGCAAACGTTGTTAGTTCGCGTACTTAACCACGATGAAAATGTTGAGTTTATTGAATAAATTGACAGTGACAGTTTGATGATTAGTGAACGGGTGCGTTCACAAATTACGTTCAAAGTTGTCAAGTCGCTTTTGGAAAACGCGATATATGTCCTGTTAGCTGAATATTTTAGAAAGTTCTCTCTCTTTTTTTTTTAAATAACGTAAGATCAAATAAAAAGTTAACCAAAAAAATATTAACAAACATATTGTAGCGAGCTTAGGGTTCGCCGAATTAATGCTTTTTAATAAATAAGAGCCGTTAAATCGATTTTGAATTAATGTAACACTTTATTAGTCCGTTAATAACAACCGTTACTTTTACCCCACAATTAACGATTTCTTGACTTATCGCTTCCGTACTTATCGCGTCTTTGACTGCTTACTTCCTACTTCTTACTTATCTGCCCGATCTGCGTGCGACGTATTTATACCATTTTTCCTCATTTTGATCCAGTGTTTCGTTTCCGCCCGTTCCATAGCCTTGAATTTTTTATTGCTCATAGCCTCCAGTTTCCCAGTACTTTCTAGAATAATCTAATACTTTGTTTCGGACTTTCTACAATATTCTAGTTCTGATTGTCACATGTGTCACACTACCCTCCGCCTAGATTAATTCGACCCGAACTAAGTTCACTGGTCTCCTGGGTTAACAAAAGTCGCCAGTCGGTCACGATGTACCACTTTCATTTTGGCGTTCGGTCTTCGCTGAATCCTATAGACAACGTCGTTAATTCTTGTGAGAATCTTATACGGCCCATCCCGATGTTGCTGCAACTTCGGAGACCTTCCTTTTTGCCGATGAGGGTTATAAAGCCACACGTAATCGCCTGCATTAAATCCGGATGCGTTGACTCGAACGTCGTACCTTGTTTTCATCCTGTCACTTGATACCTTGATTTGCTTTCAAACCAAATGATGAATCTCATCGAGGCGATTTCTCCATTCGACTACGTAGTCTTCGGTGTTATCTATGGCGTCTGGTGGTATTTCGAATCTCAGATCGGCTGGTAATCGTATTACTCGTCCAAATATAATTATTGCTGGAGAATGGCCTGTCGTATCGTGATTAGCTGATCTATAACTCATGAGAAAGGTTTGTACATATTTGTCCCAATCTCGTTGGTGATCACTAACGACCTTCGCTAAGTGCTCTTTTATTGTTCGGTTGAACCTTTCGACCATTCCGTCTGACTGCGGATGTAAGGGTGTAGTCCTGGTTTTCCTTACGCCCAGTGCCACAAAGATGCCTTGAAATATCTATGATTGGAAGTTTCGGAACTCCATATCTGCTGATCCAATTATAGATAAGCTGCTCAATGATGGTTGTTGTTTCTTGGTTTGGGATTGGATGAACTTCCACCCACTTGCTGAAGTAATCCATGTTGACCAACATGTATTTTTTGTTCTTGTTTGTTTTTGGAAATGGTCCTGAATTCAAAGCATAAACAATGCAAATATAGAATTCGTTTCTCACAAACGAATTTCCCTGCATATATAAATATAAGCAAGGGGTTTGTTTCGTCCACGAACCCATTAGCATCTTTCCCAATGTCTATTCGTATATTTACACAAGGGCATCACCCATCTAAGACTTTTATGATGCCCTCGTCTGTATAGCCGTCTATTTATTTAGACGCGATGCACTCCATAGACAACGATCTTTTCGATCCTTTTGTCTTTACCGCCTGTCTGCTTCGTTTACCCATTGCCCTCGAGCACGTGTAAACCACACATATCTGAACGATCGCACACATACCACCATGATCTTCATTACAAGATCTGGTTTCCTATTCCACTAAGAGAGACTTTACGTTTTTCTGGTGGTAGGTAAAAATGATATCCTTAGTGGAGAGGATATCTACCACGACACCACAAACTCACCCCATAAGCGAATCATCTCTGCACGAGATGATTTTCGTTGAGTCCTTTTCCATCCGCCGACCGCCATGGTCGTTGCCGACTTCCGCTCTCCGGTGCACACAGAGACGCGAAAATCACCGAGTCGCGTGTGTGTAATAATTTTGAAACAAAAAAGAACAATAAAACAAGTAAAAATCATGTGCCTCATAGACATAACTCGCATTTCCCACATAGAGTGCAGTGTTTGCAACCGCCATGTCGAATATTATTTGCTGCAGTCTTCGAAGATTGTATTTTTATTGACTTCACATTGTAACTTTCACGCAGTGCTACCGTAAAATAAATAAAAATAAACAAAAGAAATCCTGTGTTTTATATTTTCACTTGGTGTGATGGCATGTTCTGTGACAATTGTTCGACGCTGGTGTTTCCTTTCCTGCTGCAGTGAATCACAAAGAGTTTGGCGGAACCTTGTTGAAGAGTGGAGTGCATGCTGGAGGAAGAAGGGAACCAAGTGCCCATGTCCGGCACCATACTTCTTCCCCACAGGGGCACCCACGTTGTACTGCTTCATAGTGCTCCTTGGTTTTGCTCTTGGTCTTTTGGTCGCAGTGCCAGTTGTGCACTTCCTACACCAAGACTCGACATCATCTCTCATGTAAAGCCAGTAGAATCGAGATCGTAATTTTGAAAGTGTCTTATTAACTCCCAGATGCCCACCGAAGGCCCCGTCGTGCATTTCTGTTAGTACACCCTTCACTTTTGATGGTGGGACTAGAATCTGCATTCGATGGGATTTTCCGCCCGCGGCTTCCCATTTACGCTTTAGAATTCCATCTTCCACCAGCAAGGAATTCCATTGTGCCCAATATGCCTTAAATGTTCCACTCTTGTCGGAAATATTGTTCCAAGTTGGCCGCTCGTTCTTTTCTTTGTGTTCCAAGATTAGCGACATATATTCATCCTGAAGTGGAGCTGCGCGTATAGCATCACTCGCCCACCCATCTGGTACTTCTACTTGTACATTTCGCAGGTCGTACGCCTCTTGTTTTTCTTGCGCTCTATGACAATGTTTACAATCTGCCTTACATGGTGTTGTATTAACATTTAAAACACACACGACTTACCGGCTTCCTGTTGGCTAGCCCGTGGGTGTCTTCTTTCGGCTTTTCTGTTAGTCCGTAGGTTGATAGTTTGGGATCCCTGATCGCTATTAGCAGTGTAGTTGAACTCTGCGGGGAGTTGATCAGCCGGTGTCCCCAGTTGGTGGCGATGAGAGATTATTGGTAAATTGTCCGGCTGGCTAGCCCGTGTTCTTCGGCTTCCGGCTTGCTAGCCTGTAGGTGGGATGTCCCCGTTGGCGGAGCGAGAGAGGTTGTGGGAGGTTGCGTCCAACCTCCTTTTGTCCTCGGATCTTCCGGCTTGGTGTTGGTCCATGAGAGATCGCCCCTCTGGGTTGGTGACCAACCACCTTGATGCTAGCCCCGATGGTTCGATAGTATTCCAATTAAAAGAACTCTTTCTTGGTTTTTTTCCTTTAGACTTATTGTTAATTTATTTAAAGTTAATGCAGTTTATTATTAATTTATTAACTTTAAGTACAGTTTATTATTAATTTATTACGCCACACTTTGGCTGTCTGATTCTGATTACTTGGAGTGCACTGGTGCAGATACATCCTTATTGCTGTTCTGATTCTAATTGATTTTCTCCTAACGGAGCTCCCCTTTTTATATCTAATGATTCCTATTAGAAGAACAAAAAACTCCACATACATTCCCACGGTCACGGCTATCCTCCAGACAGACAACTGACGCCAGTTGCAGTCGAAGGCCAGCCCAACGACGGTGAGAATCGCGGCGTTGCGAAAATTCTTTCCCCAAGGCCATGAAAACATTTCGATTCACGGTGACGTGAATCTTATTTTCTCATAGGGTGCAGGTATGGTTACCTGGGCGAAGATGGGGTGTCGGATGCGATTGTCCAGGTGAGTACGTGAGAATTGCAGAATTGCAATTTAGGCGTGTGTGTGAAAATGATTTCAATCCAAGGTTATTCGTTTGGAATAAGAAAAATGTGAGAGAAGGCAAGATTGCATTTTTTGTATGGGCTTGGAAATGCATGTATTTCAAGTTTAGTAGTTTTTGGGAATTGGTAGAATGCAAAATTGCAATTATGAGACTTTGGAATGTTTCAAATTGCCTTGTGCAATTTGCATACAAAGTTATATGCGAATGATACCAGTTATGGGTATTGGCTTTAGGAATTTGATGATTAATGGATTTCAGGATATTTAATGTTTAATGGGTTTCAGGATATTATTACCATTGGGAATTTGATTTGCATGCGTATACGCGAATGTTTTAGGTTGGGACATTGGGGATTCTGCGTGTAGCAGATTATAAGATGCGTATGTATGTTTTTAGATTGATTAATGATTTTGGTTAGGGGATTGGGATTCTGTGTGTAACAATGGTCTTCGCAATTGTTCGTCCTGCAGTGTAATGGCAACCCCCAAGTTACCAATTTGCAGTGTTCTTTGACCATCTAGAATAAGTTGATGCTCCTTCATGAAATTCATTCCAAGAATGCCTTCGTCCGTAATATCGGCAACCAAAAATTGGTGGGAGATGGAAATATTGCCCAGCACTATTATGCTCCCGACTTCTCCGTAGACTGTAGAACGTTCTCCTGTGGCAGTCTTCAAAGCGTATCTTTATTTTTAATAAGGGCTATTTTGCCCACGACATACGGCCGATACATTTGTGTGCAAATTTCTAAGCAGCACATGCGCTCTATTGTTTTCACTGAAGATGGTGAAATTTTTGGCTTCGGGTTGCCAACTTTGCCGTTCATTATGCAGCGATATATGGTTTTGGATAGATCTGTTTTCGATGTCGAGGTTAGTATGAATGGATTCATGCACTCTGTCTGCACGACCGAAAGAGAGATAAGGGTGTCTATGTATGAATGTCGTCCGATTTGGACATTTTATTGAAGAGTCTGTGCGTATCCATCGTCCTAGACGGACATAAAACAAAAAAGCCGGTCCCGTTTCAAAAGTCGCGGCGAGTAACTCTTTGACGGTGATTAAGAAAAAGAACATCGGTGGTTTGCGCTGACCGTACGACTTCGTCGAGTTCCTTGCACGGATAAATTTTATCTCCCAGGTAGATATTAATTTTAAAACCGGAGTGTTTGCAAAGGTGCCACAAGAGTTCGAATCTTCTGGATACGTGTTATAAATCAAATTCAGTGTCAGTGTTGTGTTTCTCAGATTCCAAACATAAAAAAGATTGTGTTAGAAAACTGAATGTGATTAACTTCAAAACAATACCCAAAAACCGCCGTTGTATGAATTGAAATTAAATAGTGTGTATCCGAAAAAAATGTATGGAAGGAGACAGCGCGGCAGACCTTGTCTGCGATGGAGGGATGGCGTAGACCAGAACGCCCAGAGCCTGGGAGTGCTAAACTGGATGACATCGGCTCGAAATCGGGACCGGTGGAGAGATTTGTTAAATAGGGCCAAGACCGGATCCCGGTTGTAGTGCCGATGATGATGATCCGAAAAAAACACGTGTGTTTTATTTAACAGTGTGTGTGAGTTTTCATTCTGTGTGTGTGTGTGTGTGTGTGTGTGTGTGTGTAGAGTGATCTATACAAAGAATTCTTTAACATGCGTTATGACTCGTCCTCGGAGAGCTCGATGGAGGGAGAGTAAGACCTGGGGCGTAGAAGAGAAATGGACACGCCTTAGGAATACTGCCATTAGTACTGCCAACTCCATCTTTGGCAGTAGTCGTAGAGATCGGGGCGACTAGTTTGATGACGAGTGCTGTTATGGACCCCTCGCCCAACACCAATCTCGACGAATTTCCCTTCTCTACCTGTAAATAAGAAATATCGCCAGGTAGCTAATTTGCCTAAACTACTTTATACAAATTCTACTTGGCAAAAAAAAAAAAAAAAAATAAGAAGAAGAAGCGTTGGCGCCGAATAAAAAATAAAAACATCAACGGTAAAAAAAAAAAATTATTAAAAAGATTCAGATTTGAACTACGAGGGAGGACGCACATAACACATTACAACATAAACAAAAATTGCGAAAAAGGTATAACGGGTCCTCGAGGATAACCCCCGCGAGTGAACACATACACAAACGGTAATACGCAGACCCGCCTGCAACAATCAATCAATCAATCAGATGAAGACGACTTAGCTGAACAGGGGGAATCAAGGACTCTTCGCCCGTTGCAACTAGGAAGCAGCGACTGACACCGGTCCAACGACACAACAACTACTCAAGTAAGTCACCTTCCCTATCTACATAAAATTGGGTGAGTTGACATGCAAAACTTTTAAAACAAAACGGATAAATAATTTTAAGATAAGTTTAACATGCGATGATTTAGAAGACTTTAGCAAAATTAAATCGGCATAGGAGAAATCGAAAAGTGAGTACTACACGTACACCCTTAAATCGGAGAAAACTGTCTCCATGCTCCTCAAAGGTGTTGATCCTTCCTTTACTCCCGAAGAGGTGCTCGAAGAACGATACCTTCAAATTTACAGTTGTGAAACCATTTTCTACAGCAAATTCTAAAAATAGCAACCGTAAATTGCCTTTCTTCATTGTGTCGCTAAGCCCCAATAGTAAAATTGAAGGACTTAGATATATTAAATACATTACTCACCAAACAATAAGTTGGAAGGGAATGAAGAAGTCCGACCGCGTATTGCAGTGTATGCGCTGTCAACGCTTCGGGCATGTGGCAGCGAATTGCAATATGCATTTCAGATGCGTCAAATGTCTAAATAAGCATATCAATGGAGAATGCCCATTGGGCAAAGAATAGCTCCCGGATAGAAATAAACTATCCTTGTGTCCTCTGCAACAACTCAGGTCATCCTGCTAATTTTAGAGGTTGCCCTAAGTACCAACAACTAAAATTAAAGTTGGAAGCCAGAAAGAAGCAAATTGAATTCGAGCAACGGATGAAAACTCGCTCTTACAACAACTTCGTGGCACCAAGTGTGTCATTCACCCAAATGGCAGGTGGAGTCAAAAATGCATCAATCTTAGAACAATTACGCAATATCATTAAAACGCCTGCTCCAGAGGGGCAAACTGATATAACAGCTATATTACTGTCCATACAAGGGCAGTTTGCTGCGTTTGATAAAAAATTCGAAATGATCGAAAAGGAACTGACGTAACAAGTGGCTTGAACGGACATTATCTATACGACCCCGTTTCCAGATGAACCCGCACTCTAATCATAATGTTCACTGTCGCTAAATTAACTCTACAAATTATTGCTGTGAATGTTAATGCACTAATCAGCATGGAAAGATGGGATAATCTCAGCAATCTGCTGGAAGCTGAACGCCCAGATGTACTTTTGGCTAGTGAAGCTAAGCTAAATCAAAGGCACAAATTGGGCTACCCAAATTATAAAGTAATTAGACGAGATCGCCCAAATTCCACTCAAGGGGGTGGGGTCGCTGACTTAGTTAAAAACGGTCTACAACACAAAGTCGTCTACAGTAGAGATGTATACAAGTTCCAGGTGCTAGAAGCCTGCGTTATAGATATTTCTTTGAAAATCAAGGCATCTATATGTTATCTCTGCTTATGCTCCCGAATCTCCACAGTGTATACAGTTTATCAATGAACTTGATACCCTTTTTCGAAGTCTCCATCTCCATCATATCCAAGAGGAAATTTCTTCTTGGCTTCAGTGTTGCTAGACGAGCGAATACAATTATTAGATACGAATCTAAATACTCGAAATTGTCTTCGTACAATCGAGTATGATAGAAATCATTACGGACTTGGTGCTGTAATACATGTCCCACGCGAACACTCACTACTTGAGCAGTACAATCAGATACATTCTTTTAATTTCGGAAAAGCACACTGGTCGCGAGTTAACACAATCCCAACCCATGACCCTTACAACATACGAAACCGATAGACAACATGACCTTGATTCATAAACAATAACAAAAATAACTTTCGCATCTCATATTTTAGACCAATTAGCAAAACCCGACATGTATACGCTACATGTCGTTATAGTGTAATTATATTTCCCTTAATTACCTATTAACATATACACATGTAGATATTTTGTGACTACCTGAGGTAGATTCTATTATCTTTAGAAATACTAGATTTTAAGTAAAAACAAGAAATGTATATAAATAACAGATTTAGACAAAAATCTTCATCTAAACCTATCCAGCCGGAGAGTGCGGATCGAACGATGTTCTGCTTGACATTCGTTTTTTTTATTGTGAATAAAAAATAAAAAAAGGAGCCAGACTCCGAAAAGAAAAATTTTTAATTATTTTTGGAATTATTAACTCACAAAAATAACTGGCGACCCTGCCACTCGTCGTATAATATTACTTCGAGACGGACAACAAACTCTGGGAAGAGTTAAAAATATCGACAAGATAGACTCAGGACTATCTCTCCACGTTCCAGAAACCGGTTATTTGCAGGAACCAGCACCAGAGGAACAAACGTCTAGCGAAGGAGACGTGAACCTAAAGACATTTTGAAGGAGAAAAAGTAGAGAAATCAAGCCAGTGAGGATAAACCAGTGAATGAAAATCAAAAACCTAAAGAAATTCCGAAGGAGATCAACACCGAGATCGGACAGGCCATTAACCAGTGATCCCGAAACTGAAAACGAAGCCACGATGACAGCAGAAATAGCATCACTCTGTTGTATTCCAGAATACCACCCTTTATTAAATTTAACACTGAATCTCCTTACACATCCTAATATATACCATTCATAAACATTCACAATATTGCCAGTTACGTCACATTTAATAACCTGCACCTTTTTATTCATTCAAAACATAGTAACTTTGATGTTCGTCCAAATTTTATTTAAGTTAAAAGTCACAGAGACTTTGTTAAAATTTGTTTTGTTCATGTTATAATTTCCAGTAAATTAGAACACAATGTTCTATAAGTAGAGAAAAAATTCCTTTGTAAAGTCAGTTGAGTATCAGAAACAGTAGAGTTAAGTACTAGTTGAGATTAAAAAGTTGAATTAGAAAGTTTTAAGAGTTAAGTTATCAAGTAGAAGTTTAGTTCAAATCAAGTAGCAATTGAGTTAAGTAATTAGTTCAGTTCAGTTTGAAGAGTAACACTAAGAAGAAGAAAATAAATAAAATAAATCTTGTAAAAATAAATACTTTGAATTATCCCTAATTTAATGAAATAAAAGCAATTTGTGAGCAGACAATAATAATAAAAGGTCCCCGCTCTTCCCTCATCCGAGGAAGCACGGCGCCGGACGACTACAACTCAAACCCGACATAACCCACTTAATACAACAAATGCAGAACATGACCGGTGCCATAAGTACATTGCAGGAGCAAGTCAGGCAAAATAGAGAAACTCCACTACAACGCATACAGCTCACAGAACACATAGACATACCGCTCACATTCCAGAGACCCGAGGACATAGATCTGGAAGGATTCAAAAACCTAAACAGATTCAATGGAAACCCAGATGTCATGGAGGGAAAACGCTCGCCAATTGATGACAGTATGAGAGGCACATAAAGGACACTCAAAATATGCCACCGCCCTGTTAATAATAGAAAGGAAAATACTCGGGGAAGCAGCACGTCTACTAACAAACTGTCAGACAAGATTTTGTTTCGAGGCAATTCTTGACAGACTGGACTCAGCCTACAGCGATAACCGACCACTGTACGTTTTAAAAGAAGACATGACAAGCATAAAACAAGGGAAAAACACCCTAGGCAAATATTACGACGAAATAAATAGAGCGTTAAATGCAGTAACATCAAAAATCCAATATGAGAACAAACATCCAGAGGTAAAAAAAGCACTCTTCAAAGAAGCAGAAAGGGAAGCTACAAGAGTATTCCTGAACAGACTCAACAACATTATGACGAAACAGACGCTCTACGCCCACAAATGCGAGTCACTCTCAGAAGCATATGGAATCGCACTTGCATATACCACGACACCAGGAATCACGACCTGGCACCGAAATTTAGAAGACCAGACAGAGGCTTTTACAGGCAAAATACCCAAAACCAAAACTTCCAAACCAGAAGAAACCAAGACCAACAATCACAGCAGCACCCACCAAACTTTGACAGACAGCAAGGGTACAACAGAGATAGAGAATCCCGACAATACTTCAGACCAGACAGGAAGAAACCAGTTCACAAACCAAGATGAACCAGAACCAATGGATGTAGACAGATCAACTGTAAACCACTCCAGATTCAACAACCCATTCAGAAGATCAACATGCCAGAGCTATCAGCAAACCAACAACAGGCACGAACAACAACGGATGAACAACCTCGAATCAGCCTCACGAATCACCTCAATGACGAACAACGTAAGTCAAAATAAATATAAAGAATCTTCTTTTAGCCTAAGGAAAGGGTTGCCAATACTAACATTAAAAAACGAAGAAACTAACAAAACATACGAAATTTTAATAGACTCGGGGGCAACCCAGAATTATTGTTGTAAGTCAATAGATTTAAGTTACTCAATACCCATAGCTCAGACATACTCCAAAACAATCCATGGAAAAAGTATCATTAACAAACAACGAAACATTCACATACTCGTATTAGGGAAAAGGTTAAAATTCTTTGAACTTCCAGAATTATACGAATTCCACTTAATAATAGGAATAGAAGGACTACGCGAACTGAACGCCCACTTAGACTTTTCAAAAATGACCCTAACAACCCATACAACACAAAATAAAACAGAACAAAAAATAAATTACACGACAGAGGACCAAACATTTATGAACGAAATAGACAAATTAATGAATAGAAACAAAAGAATAGACAAAAACCTACCATACACATAATTGCAACAATTAAAACTAAAACCGACGAGCCTGTGTGGTCAAAACAATACCCATACAGAATTGCAGACTAGAACTTCGTAAACCAAGATATAGAAGGACTGTTAAAACGAGGCATAATTAGACCTTCATATTTCCATATTGCTCACCAATATGGATAGTACCAAAAATAGGTATAAACGCGTATGGAACACCCAAGAAACGTCTCGTAAATGACTGTAGGAAATTAAACGAAACCACAATAAACGATAGATACCCAATGCCCAACATCATCCATACAATTCAGAACTTAGGCGAAGCAAAGATATTCTCGACAATAGATTTAGAATCCGGCTTCCACCAAATTTTAATTGACGAAAAAGACAAAGAAAAGACGGCATTCGCGGTCAACGGAGCTTTGTAGAATACAACAGATTAGCCCCCGGACTTAAAAACGCTCCAGCACTTTTTCAACGCTGCGTTGACGATATCCTAAGACCCTTTATTACAAAGTTTTGTTACGTCTACATTGATGAAATAATAGTTTTTTCCAAATCCAAAGAAGAACCCATGAGTCACCTAAGACAAATATTCGATGCCCTATATAAGCCAAACCTAACAATTTCAGAAGAAAAATCCCATTTCTTCAAAAACTACATCAAATTTCTAGGCTACGTGATAAGTCATAAAACAATACGAACAGATCCTGACAAAATCGAAACCATTCCAAAAAAAACCCACAGCCTACGAATTTGAAAGAGTTACGAGCTTTCCTCGGTTTGGCTGGATTCTACCATAAGTTCGTCAAAAACTACGCCACAGTTGCGAAGCCCCTAACGAATTTGCTTAAGACTGATCAAATGGTTTCCCAAAAACAGAGTTTAAACTATAAAATAAAACTAAACTACGAAGATAAACAAAGTTTCTCAGATCTCAAAAGACACCTCGAAGAATGTCTTGAACTATCCCAACCCGACTATTCGAAACCATTCGAACTAACGACTGACGCCTCAAATTCTGCAATAGGAGCAGTCCTATCACAGGGAAAAACACTCATTACATTCGTATCCAAAATTCAAACAGAAAAAAACTACGCCACCAACGAAAAGGAATTGTACGCCATAGTTTTTGCTTAAAAAAAATTAAGATTATACATACAAGGTATATCAGATTTAACAATATATACCGATCATCAATCCCTAACCTATACAAACCGAGACAAACGAATTAGACAGTAAAACTATATTCGAAGGATACAAAAGGTTCCATCTAAAGCTAAAAGACTTATCAGAAGTAGTAACAAGATTAAAAACAATCATAGACCCAAATCATACAAACGCTATACACTGCGATGAGATAACACTTTTCGAAATTAGACAAATAAGAGAGGAAAATTTCGAGAACATAAAAATAGTACATGCACCTAATTCAGTAAAAGATATAACGAACGAAGATGAACAAATGAGAATAACCCAAGAAACACACAAACGTGCACACAGGAACCACAAAAACAACAATAAAGAAATAGCTGAGAACTTCTTTTGGCCAACATACAAACAACTATGTAAAAAAATAGCCCAAAACTGCGAAACTTGCCTCACGTGTAAGTACGACAGACATCCGGTAAAGCAAATACTAAAGAACACACCAGTACCGACAGACGTAGGAAAGAACTTACAGTTAGATACATTTTACGTAGAAAAAAAAATATACATAACAGTCATAGACACATATAGCAAATATTTATATATACGGAATATTCGAAACGAATTAGGCATAGCTGAAGTGATAGACGAGATACTATCACAAGTATTTCCATTTACAGAAACTCTCATGACAGATAACGCACCAGCACTGAAAGGAGCAAAAGCAAAATTTTTGCTAAACCAAAGGAGAGTAACGCATATTTTTACACCAGCACAACACTCGATAACAAACGCAAATATAGAACGAGCCCACTCCACACTTTTAGAGATTAGCCGAAGTCTAGCATTCGATCGTAGCAGTACAATCTCAGACGTTATATTCGACGCGGTTAGGCAATATAATAGAACAATACACTCAGGGACGGGACAAAAACCCATAGAAATATTTTTTAAAATAACAGAAACAGACATTACACAAAATTTAGAGAACGCACAAAAGAAACAAAATAAACACCAAAATAAAAAACCTAAAGACAAACAATTCAAACCAGGCGAAATAATACACGTGAAAAAACACGAGTTAACACAATCCCAAGCCATGACCCTTACAACATACGAAACCGATAGACATGATTGATTCATAAACAATAACAAAAATAACTTTCGCATCTCATATTTTAGACCAATTAGCAAAACCCGACATGTATACGCTACGTATCGTTATAGTGTAATTATATTTCCCTTAATTACCTATTAACATATACACAGGCAGATATTTTGTGACTACCTGAGGTAGATTCTATTATCTTTAGAAATATTAGATTTTAAGTAAAAACAAGAAATGTATATAAATAACAGATTTAGACAAAAATCTTCATTTAAACCTATCCAGCCGGAGAGTGCGGATCGAACGATGTTCTGCTTGACATTGGTTTTTTTTTTGTGAATAAAAAATAAAAAAAGGAGCCAGACTCCGAAAAGAAAATTTTTTAATTATTTTTGGAATTATTAACTCACAAAAATAACTCACGCTTTGGTCGGATAAAAAAAGAATTACCCTCCAACGGCAAGATCCACCAACTGACAGAAATCTTCATAATGACGAAATTGATCATTATCTTTCGACGATGAACAACATTGTTATTAATACAATGAATCGTTCTATCCCAAACGTGTCTCACATGGAGCGCCATACAAAGCGATACATAAACGCAACGATCGATGAGCTGTATAGGCAGAAGAGTATTCTGATCTCTAAGTTAAAACTGCTCTACAGACAGTTCAGCGATCTAAATAGCCAGGAAATAAAAACAATTAAATCACTAATTAAAAATCTTCACAAACTGATCCGTGACAACTATAGATCAGTAATTAATGAAGACTGGAACAACAGAATTCAAGTCATCAAAGCTAGTGGACCGGATATGTTCCCACAAATAAATAAAGTATTCAGAAGGAAAGGTTATAATGACATTCCATTACTGCGAGTTCCGCAAACTCCCGAGAATTGTCAAACTCTGCTGAACGCAGGACTTACCCTGGAACACGTTAATTCAAACGAAGAGTTCATAATAGTCGAGAATCCCCAAAAATGGCGAACTCAATTGGTGCTGTTTCGAAGCAGTGTATAGATTGAACGAATCGGCTCATTCTAACCTTGACCTGGAAAATCATCATCATCATCGGTACTACAAATAAAAATTACACATCCAAAATGGCTGAAATTTTGGTGAGCAACTGTCAAAAGATGCACAAGTAGATTTACTAGCTTTTATTGACAAGTGCTGCTATTTTCACGCTGAGGTCGGAAACTTTTCAGGTCGCGCATGTATATATATATATATATATATATATATATATATATATATATATAATCATCATCATCATCGGCACTACAACCTGGAACCGGTCTTGGCCTTATTTAGCAAGTCCTGAGGCTTGTTAAATTTTCCATAATGATTTATTTTTTCTGGGCAAAGTCATTAGTCTTGCGCCATATATATATATATATATATATATATATATATATATCATCATCGGCACTACAACCGGGAACTGATCTTGGCCTTATTTAGCAAGTCTTGAGGCTTGTTAAATTTTCTATAATGATTTGATTTTTCCGGGCAAGGTCATTAGTCTTGCGCCAGAGGCTCCCCGACGGGGAATCGAACCCCGGTCTCCCGCCTGACAGGCAGGTATACTAACCACTATACTATCGAGGAGCTAGACCTGGAAAATAGGGCTCTCTAAAAATATATTTCGCTACGCCGTGGCGGTTCTACGAACCACAGAAAGCACTTTAGGTTGAGATGTCTTTTCCACCAAGGAACATACTCACCTTTATCCATTACACGTGCCCACAGACACGTGTCTTAAAAGTCCTTACTCCCACCTGAAACAAAAGGTAACATTACATACACCAACATTGGATTCAATAGTAAAAACGAACTAAACGTTCAAAAGTCTTTAATCTTGAATTCAACGCATCCATGCAAGGCGCCCATCCAATGCATCCATTCAACGCATCCATGCACGGCATCCATCCAATGCATCCATTCAACGCATCAATGCAAGGCATCCAATCCAACGCATCCATTCAATGTATCAATACAACGCACCCATTAAACGCAATGTTCGGTAAACAAACCGAACAAAGAATATCTCCTCTGGTAGCTAACAGCAATTAGCACCTAAATTCCTAGCATGACTCAAAACCTAAAAGGCGCACTTGTGCAAAAAAAGGATAGCGATTCACCGCCGACCAACAGTCCCTGCAATCATAAACATCTTAACGTAGATCTCACGCTAGATGTTTATGATTTGGAAATGCAATTAGGACCCCTATACCAATCACACGGTTCCTTTGTTACCCATCTGAAGCGCACAAGAACCTCGTTGTCTTAAGCCAGATGGGTAACACAAACAAATCCCATGAAAAGAGGGAAAATGAGTTGCGGTACGTTCGATCTTTCAAACAAAGGAACAAGATTCCGATAAGAAGACAGAAATGAGAATGATAATTTTCTGTACAGATATAATGGGAAATTTTCTTTTGCAGATAAAGGGATGATAATTAGAATTGGAAAATGGATGGGGAGAAACGAATAGAACAGTTAGACAACTTGACGAGGAGGTATCCGTAACTTCGCACTTGCACTAGACTATCTCACCGCGAAACATTTAAAAGTAATAGTAAACCTTCCGTGTCGTCAAAAGGGAATGTGTGTTGGTTGTCGTGTGATTCGAATTTATACGTTGTAGTTTTACTAAGGAAACGGGAGTGATACCTTGCATCGATTTCAATTCAATCCTAGTTCTTGGGATCCGTTGTAATTTATGTGTGACGAAAGAAAATAAAACATTAACAATAAAATAAAAAGTGAAAATAACTCTCAGCGTTTTATTTGTGGCAGTGTCCCCGTATACCAGGTTGTTTCTCTCCTCGTGAACAGTGTTCGGCGGAACACTTCGGTGACACTTTGACAACGACTCACAAAACCGCCAAAGTGGTGACTACGACGTGATCTGTGTACACACAGCACACACTTTCCCGTAGTAATACAGTTCTTCACGACACGATCACGACTTCCGCATAGAGCACCGGCACACTCGTCTTCTCCGACGATCTCTCGCTCGCTCGTTCCTCGCTCCGTCGTTCACACACGAAGGTGATCGTAACAAAGTTACTGAGGAGGAAGTAGTGTGGCGTTTCTAACAGATACACACACAATACACAAGCAAATAGTGAAGAACACCGAACGAAAATCAAATAAGAAAATGTATCAGAGCCGTATACTATAGCGATAACATAACAAATCCACATCAGTCGAATGTACTTGAGTTTAGAAATCGAATTTGTACACACGGTGGTGGCCTGATGGGTTGCGCTTTTGTTCAATTTTTGGTGATTCTAACTGTCATAGCGTCAGTTCGAATCACACGTTCTTCACCATCATCTCAAACGCTATAACGCAATGAACTTAACAATTGGCGTCTCGTAAGTCGAAGATTCACTATCTTTAGTGAAAATAATAGAGCGGATTCCCCGCTTAGAAATCTAAACACTAGCATATTTGTACACAAGGATGAACTGACGGACATTCTTAGATCCATTAAGAACAACAAATCTTCTGAAATAGATAGTATTCCAAACATTGTTCTAAAGCATTTACCTCTTGAAGTAGTGAAGATTTACACAACTTTGAGCAATCCAGCCAATCTTCGCTCCATTAGTTTGCTTCCGTACATCAGCAAGGTATTCGAGAAAATTATAAATAAAGCATTGACTAACTGGTGTGAGGAAAATGGTATTATTCCGAACAGCCAGTTTGGTTTCCGATCGCAACATGACACAGTTCATGCTGCGACAAAACTTGTGTCCGACATACAGTGGAACAAGGCGAAGCGACAATGCACATGGGCCTGTTTGGTTGACTTTGAAAAGGCTTTCGACACCGTATGGTTAAATGGGCTGGTATATAAGTTATCAAATCTAGATATGCCCGAATATATATTATACATTATCTACGATATGATAATGGGTAAACAATTTGTGGTGAAATGTAGAGATATAATATCTAACAAGACTTTCCACATCAAAAACGCCATTCAACAGGGAGCAGTGCATTCTCCCATTTTATTTAACATTTACACTAGTAATTTAGTGGGTTCTCTCAACCATGCAATTACGTACGCCGACGACATTGTGGTGTATAGATCTGGAGAAAAGATTGATTTCATCAACAGACTTCTGCAAAATGATTTCCACAAAATCAAACGTTTTTGCAACGACTGGAAATGAAAAATACATTACGAAAAAACAGAGACTATCCTTCTCAGAACGCCCCTGTGCGGTGCATCAAGGGATACAAAACGGAATTGGAAAACATTTTCTATTGCAGGAAGTAATAATCTTCCTCTACAAGTAAAAACTGTAGTCAGATACCAGGGTATCTGGCTTGATCAGTATCTTTACTTTGATAAGCATACAGCAGCTGCTCTTACAGCAGCTAAAAACGCATATGCAATGACACGAAGACTCTTCCGTAGTAGTCTAATGGAGGACTCACCTGAAATGGATTCGACCAACGTCGATCAGTGTGCAGAAGTTACTAAAGAAACCATTCGGCCAATTGTGGTTTTAAAATCAACCAGTGCTAAAGTGGGAAACATATCGAATAACATTAAAATAGACAGTTACTTAATTAAAAACATATCACTTGGACAAAAAATATGTTCCCCAACAATGGACATATACAACAAAATTAGAACCGAACTCTTGCGGTTAAAATGTGCGTTTTTTACCCACTCGCGAAAGGAAAATCGCCCACTAAAGGTAGTGTTATCCGGTTTAGACCTAATTAGCAATGACATAATAAAAAATGAACTAGTTACACTCGGGATTAAGTGCCTAGATGTTAAAACCATCACATTAAAGTCGTGAACAAAAACCCTGTACAAACACTACTTGTACATCGTCTACATTCAACGCGGTACTGTTAAATTAAACGAACTAAAACGGAACTACTCCACCCTGTTCAAAACCATCGTTCGCTGGGACTTTAAAAAACATCATCCAGGTAAGGTCACACAATGTCACAATTGCCAACTTTACGGTCACGGCTCGATGCATTGTCACATAAATAGCTTCTGTGCAATCTGTTCGGGAAACCATAAAACATCCGACTGCAAAACGAATGAAGTCATCAAGTGTGCACATTGTAGTGGGCCACATAAATCCACCGATCCAGAATACATAAGCCGAAAGCAGTATATAGACATTCGCCGCAAATTATCCCCACGTGGACGTGGTACAGGAAATACAACGTTCCTACAGCCTCCGAGTGACAAACAGCAGCCACTGCCCGACCGATTATCCATTGATAATTTTCCTCCACTACCCCGATCTGTGCGTCAACCTCCACCTCCTTCATCCACCTGGGCGTCTGGCCTCCATCAAACCCAGCAACCTTCCAACAGTGATACGACACACACGAAGAAAAATCCGTCTGAAACTATAACTAATGATAACTTGTGGGTGTATTCTAATTTTAGCCCACGCCTCGTCTCGATAGGGTGTCCGTCCGACACAGGTTCACCGAGACGTCCCCAACTGCTTGCTCGATTTTGTCGTACTGCGATGTTCAATACAAACCACGGGTGTTTTCTTACATCTATCTTTTATTAATATTTGTATTTCTAATATTAATTTTATTTGTCCAATGAAACATAGAATAATAATTTGTATTTCACACATAGATTAATAATTTGTATTTTACACATAGAATAATTATTTGTATTTCTAATATTAATTTTATTTGTAACACATAGAATAATAATCTGTATTTCTAATATTAATCTTATTGGTCCAATGAAACATAGAATAATAACTTGTATTTCACACTTAGATTAATAATTTGTATTTTACACATAGATTAATTATTTGTATTTCTAATATTAATTTTATTAGTCCTATGAAACATAGAATAATAACTTGTATTTCACACATAGATTAATAATTGTATTTTACACATAGAATAATTATTTGTATTTCTAATATTAATTTTATTAGTCCTATGAAACATAGAATAATAACTTGTATTTCACACATAGATTAATAATTGTATTTTACACATAGAATAATTATTTGTATTTCTAATATTAATTTTATTAGTCCTATGAAACATAGAATAATAACTTGTATTTCACACATAGACTAATAATTGTATTTTACACATAGAATAATTATTTGTATTTCCAATATTAATTTTATTAGTCCAATGAAACACGTTGTTCGGCCCGCAAGTGCTGTCACTCTTGTCAAGCAAATGACCGACGCGAAAATCGTTATTTTGTCGTTCGTAGCACTGTAATTGCGTGTGGTTTTATTTTTCTAATGTGACACGTTGTTCAGCCCGCAAGTGCTGTCACTTTTGTCAAGCAAAATGACCGACGCGAAAATCGTTAATTTGTCGTTCGTAGCACTGTAATTGCGTGTTTTTCCGATTTACATACGGGGGCACGTACCAAGTATTCCACTCAAAAATTACCAACAGACTGCCTTAGTTTACCGAAGCGACAGAGTACCTCGTACTCCATCATCGCTTCGATGCCCATATTTGGTCATTTTAACTTTTCGAGCTCCTCGGGATTGGTCTCGCTACCAAAACATATTACATCCCTTTTGGTGTGGGTAACCGCATTGTACCCCTGCCTGTGTGTATTTTTTTATCATTATTCGCACGGGGGTGAGCGCCATTGCGTGTGTTTACTCTTTGTACCATATTGGTGTAGGGACGTTCATATCGTTTATACGTGCAATGTGATGCTGCTACATGGGCATGCGTTATATCTCACGTATTTGTATTTGTTGAGATGTGTCCTTTTAAGGGCATGCGTTGTAGGTTTTGTCGGGTTGCGCGCCTTCTGGTAATTCCAGGAATTAGTCGCAGGCTTGCGCAACCGCATCATGTTTTTCTTTGGTTGTTCTGCTACATCCGATCGTTGGTTGATGGTTTTACCAGATCGATGTGCAGGTGTCCCATGCTCTCCTCTGCTATTTAGTTTCTTACCATTGGTGCTACGTTGTGCCTGGTCATCATGACATGATTTCCTTGATTTATGCATTTCTACTTTTAGGAAGATGCCTGTATTGGCCAAACGCTTGTATCAGCGGGCTTGTGGTTATTTACATGCTAATGCAGGTAAGTATTCGCTTTTCTGGCGCCGACTGCCTGCGAAAAGAGGTTACCTGGTGGTAAGTAGGCCGGTGGGTAGTGGCGTTCGCGCTAACCGCCACAGTACTCCCCCCCCAGTGACATAGTCACGATAAAACGAAAACATAACAAAAACGAAGAGGTGTTGAGACTGAGGCGTGCTCTTGGTTGGCCACGCGACTTGTCCCCATTGGTTTTGTCATTACCCTGGTGGTGGTAACACTTGTCGAGTGCTCAGTCTTTTCCGACCTCGCGTAATGGGCCCCTTATATTGTTCTGGCACGCCCGCCTTGGTCGGCGGCGTCTTTTTCTGAACCCCAGCATTGTGAGGAGTGCACCCCTGGTCACTTTCTTCCAAAAAGCAAGGTTTTAGCCGTTCCACGCTGATTGTGGCTGCTTTCCCACGCATGTCCACCTCGTAGACCCGTTCGCTGATTCTTTTAATCACTTTGAACGGGCCCTCAAACGGAGGGTCGAGTGGTTTCTTTACTTTATCCACTCTAACGAAAACGTGTGTACAGGTGCGCAACTCTGGATGCACGAAAACTCTCTTTGACCCGTGTCGGGAAACCGGTCTTGGTCGTACTTTCCGCATCAAATCACGCAGGTAACCCACGCTCTTCGTCAGCTCCGCAGGTGCCTCGCCGTCGACGAAAAGCTCCCCGGGCAAAACGAGGCTGGTACCGTAAGTGAGCTCGGCTGCTGAGGCGCCCAGGTCTTCCTTCATGCTGGTCCTCAAACCAAGGAGGACTGTGGGCAGTGCGTCGAACCACTGTGTGTCATTATGGCACATTAAAGAGGCCTTCAATGATCTATGCCAACGCTCTATCATTCCATTGGCAGCAGGATGATATGCTGTCGTACGCTCTCTTTGACAACCCAGCAACTCCGTAAGCTGTCTGAAGATCGTAGCCTCGAACTGAGGTCCCCTATCCGAGGTAAGTGTTGTGGGAACGCCGAAACGCGTTACCCACGTTGAGTAGAAAGCCCGAGCCACGCTCTCTGCGGTTATCACACGTAATGGGGTAGCCTCGGGCCATCGCGTAAAGCGATCTATCATCGTGAGCAGGTACGCGAATCCTCTGGAGGGAGTTAAAGGGCCGACTATGTCGATGTGTACGTGGGCGAAACGCGCCTCGGGCAACTTGAATTGTGCCGGCTCCAGTACGTTGTGTCTGCTTATTTTACAACGTTGACACTTGAGACACGCCCTCGCCCACCTCGTGAGGTCCTTATTCATATGTGGCCAAACGAACTTACGTCGAATCGCCGCAGCCGTCGCGCGCCCGCTGGGATGAGCTGGGCTATGAAAGGTCTCATAAATGCCCCTACGCAACACCGCAGGAATGTATGGCCTGACTGTACCCGTTGAGACGTCACACCAAACGGTTTTCCCGTTGGTGTCGACAGCGAACCTACGCAGTTCCAGTGCTGTGTCTGCTGTTACCAGAGCTTTAAGTTGGCTGTCGTTTTTCTGGGCTTGCTCCAAGTCCGCGTCAGCTAAGGCTGCGCGCAATTGAATCACATCTATGCGAGATAGTGCGTCTGCTATTACGTTCTGATTACCAGGAACGTACTTTATCTCGGTGACGTATTGGCCTATGAGGTCCAGATGCCGCTCTTGTCGCGGCGATGCATTTCCGGATTTTTTTCGGAAGGCGTGGCTCAATGGTTTATGGTCCGTTCTGACGATCGCCTGACGACCCTCGACCATGTGTCGGAAGTATTTGATGGCGCTGTATATGGCTAATAACTCTCGGTCATAGGTGCTGTACTTTCGTTCTGCCGTACTGAGCTTTCTAGAGAAAAAACCCAGCGGCTCCCAGCTACCGTCGCTCTCCTGCTCCAATACCGCCCCAATAGCGGTGTCCGACGCGTCGCATTGTATTGCTAACTGTGCGCCCTCTGCCGGGTAACACAGCAGGGTGGCGTTTGAAAGTTGCGCTTTTGACTGCCGGAATGCATTACTTGCTGCTTCCGTCTAGACGATTGGACGTTTGTCGTTCTTTTTTGCCCCCTTCAAATATTCATTTAAAGGGGCCTGGACATGCGCGGCATTTTGTAATGTAGGCCGGTAAAAATTAAGCATGCCCAGGAAACGTCGTAATTCGCGAACGTTGGTAGGACGTGGGAATTCGTTGAGAGCTTTAACTCTGTCCGAGAGAGGCCGAATACCACGATTGTTGATATGATAACCCAAATAGCTCACCTGCTCTTTGGCAATTTGGCATTTGTCCGAGTTAATCATGAGTCCGTATCGGCGGAGGCGTTCTAACACCTGTTTAAGATGTTGCTGGTGCTCTGCTCGGTTTTGGGACGCAATCAGGATATCATCGATGTAGGCGTAACAAAAATCCAGTCCACGCAGAGCTGAATCGATGTACCTTTGAAATGTTTGTGCGGCGTTTCTAAGGCCGAAAGTCATTACCTTGAACTCATATAGTCCAAAAGGGGTAATGACCGCGGTTTTTGGGATGTCTTCGTGTGCCACCGGTATTTGGTGGTATGCCCTGGCGAGGTCCAGGGTCGTGAAGACCGTGCATCCGCGCAATTTGTATGAGTAATCATACAAGTGTGCGATGGGGTATCGGTCCGGGATTGTGACCGCGTTTAACTGTCGGTAGTCGCCACACGGGCGCCATTCGCCGCTTCGTTTCTTAACTAGGTGAAGCGGACTGGCCCATGGGCTTACTGAAGGTTGGCAGATTCCTTGCTCCAGCATGTAGTCGAATTCTTCGCGTGCTGCGCGCAATTTATCTGGTGCTAGTCGACGCGGACGTTGGCTTACGGGTGGACCCCGTGTCTCGATGTGATGGTATACCCCGGACTCTATGTGCTCCTGGTTGGGAAGTGGTACTGTCGAGTGTCTATACTCTTCCAGTAGAGCCGGAATCTCATCGCATGTAATGTTGGCCTCGTGTGGCGTCCGTGGGGCCTCCCCAGGCGGATGACCGAGTGGCCGTTGTTCCACTAATCTATTGTTCGCGGTATCGACTAGCAATTTGTGGCTCGATAGTAAGTCCGACCCTATTAATGGTTCGGAGACGTCCGCCACTATGAAGTGCCAACCTATGGGGTGCCGCAAACCTAGATCCAGTCGTAGGTACTTACGTCCGTAAGTAGCTATGGATGTGTTGTTCGCTGCTAGTAATTGGAGTCTGCTAGGCGTTTTATTTTGCGAAGCGTACGACTTAGGCAAGACTGATATGTCGGCGCCAGTGTCGACCGTAAAACTTATATCCAATTTCGCGTCTTTGATTGTTAAGCGGCTTACTTGGAGTGTGCCGACCGTTTGCGCGGAGGTTGCGGTCGGCCGTCCTAGTTTAAATTCGCGTTTGTTGTTGGTTTTACTGGCTTCCACCCGCAGGGTTGTGTGCATTTGCGGGCCTTTGCCCCAAACCGCCGATGATATGAACACCACGCGGGTGTTAATGCCCTTTGGGGGTTCGCCGTCGGCTGTGGCGTGGATCTTCCGCGCGTGCCAGTGGCACCTCTCAGGTTATCGCGTAGCCCAGCTGTGGGCTGGGTCTGGGGCCTCTGATATGTTGGGCGATTTTGGGCCGTGCGCGCGAAGTCTCGTAATTCGGCCCGTAATTGTGCGATTTCGCGTTGTAAACTTAATTCATAGCGCGAGGGTCCCGGGCGCCGGGAGTGGGGTTGTTCCGCGTCCCGCGTATGCGCCAATGCTCGTGCCGAGTCTGTGGCGAGTGGTTGTGACGCGTTGGTGCCTCTCTTCTCGCGCGGAATATTCTGGGGCGAGGCGTAGTATCGCGCGGATGCTTCCTCCGGACGATTAATGGTCGCCACATGGAAGGCGGGGGACTCCTCTCGTTGGCCAGCGCCCTCTACGATCGCATCCGCGATCTTAGCCAGCCAACTTAGGCTTTGATTGGTTTGAGCGATCACAGTAGGACGCGCTTGTTGCGGAAGACCCCTAATGAAGTGGGGTCTGATGACATCATCTGAAATCCCCTTCCCCGCTATAGACCGCAAATGAGTGAGAAAATGCGATGGCTTCATCCCTGTAAAATTAGTTTCGTTGTATAATCGTTGGTGCCTCTTGGCTATGGACTCCTCGAGCGCGTTGAGGAGCGTTTCCCTCATCTTTGTATACGGGCTGTTGATGGGAACGAGTGAACAGTGTATGTGTGGGTTGTTTAATTTACTCTGTATAGTTTCCGGTGCTAAATCCGTATTAGTTCCGATTTCTCGATGCCCGGAAGGGGCTTACTACGCGAATTTGTTGTAGTGAACGTTTGTACTATTCAATTACAAATAACTATTTTTACATTTGGTTATTACTTACTGCTACTTTTTAAATACAATAGAAGGAGAAGAAAATATTGTATTTTAGCTGGCTCTAAAGGAGCTCAGCGTATATATATATATATAAAAGAAGAGAAAAAAAATTACGTCACCTGGAGTCCAACGTTGAGAGTTTGGTTTCGTCAGGTGTCGTTACTCGCACTGTGTTGAGGATAGTGCTGCGATCTGACTCCACTTGTAGTGATTTTGGTGGTTGGTTCGATGTTCGCTGTCAGGTTATGTGCTCTTCCTCACTTGGTAGGTCACCAATTGTGGGTGTATTCTAATTTTAGCCCACGCCTCGTCTCGATAGGGTGTCCGTCCGACACAGGTTCACCGAGACGTCCCCAACTGCTTGCTCGATTTTGTCGTACTGCGATGTTCAATACAAACCACGGGTGTTTTCTTACATCTATCTTTTATTAATATTTGTATTTCTAATATTAATTTTATTTGTCCAATGAAACATAGAATAATAATTTGTATTTCACACATAGATTAATAATTTGTATTTTACACATAGAATAATTATTTGTATTTCTAATATTAATTTTATTTGTAACACATAGAATAATAATCTGTATTTCTAATATTAATCTTATTGGTCCAATGAAACATAGAATAATAACTTGTATTTCACACTTAGATTAATAATTTGTATTTTACACATAGATTAATTATTTGTATTTCTAATATTAATTTTATTAGTCCTATGAAACATAGAATAATAACTTGTATTTCACACATAGATTAATAATTGTATTTTACACATAGAATAATTATTTGTATTTCTAATATTAATTTTATTAGTCCTATGAAACATAGAATAATAACTTGTATTTCACACATAGATTAATAATTGTATTTTACACATAGAATAATTATTTGTATTTCTAATATTAATTTTATTAGTCCTATGAAACATAGAATAATAACTTGTATTTCACACATAGACTAATAATTGTATTTTACACATAGAATAATTATTTGTATTTCCAATATTAATTTTATTAGTCCAATGAAACACGTTGTTCGGCCCGCAAGTGCTGTCACTCTTGTCAAGCAAATGACCGACGCGAAAATCGTTATTTTGTCGTTCGTAGCACTGTAATTGCGTGTGGTTTTATTTTTCTAATGTGACACGTTGTTCAGCCCGCAAGTGCTGTCACTTTTGTCAAGCAAAATGACCGACGCGAAAATCGTTAATTTGTCGTTCGTAGCACTGTAATTGCGTGTTTTTCCGATTTACATACGGGGGCACGTACCAAGTATTCCACTCAAAAATTACCAACAGACTGCCTTAGTTTACCGAAGCGACAGAGTACCTCGTACTCCATCATCGCTTCGATGCCCATATTTGGTCATTTTAACTTTTCGAGCTCCTCGGGATTGGTCTCGCTACCAAAACATATTACATCCCTTTTGGTGTGGGTAACCGCATTGTACCCCTGCCTGTGTGTATTTTTTTATCATTATTCGCACGGGGGTGAGCGCCATTGCGTGTGTTTACTCTTTGTACCATATTGGTGTAGGGACGTTCATATCGTTTATACGTGCAATGTGATGCTGCTACATGGGCATGCGTTATATCTCACGTATTTGTATTTGTTGAGATGTGTCCTTTTAAGGGCATGCGTTGTAGGTTTTGTCGGGTTGCGCGCCTTCTGGTAATTCCAGGAATTAGTCGCAGGCTTGCGCAACCGCATCATGTTTTTCTTTGGTTGTTCTGCTACATCCGATCGTTGGTTGATGGTTTTACCAGATCGATGTGCAGGTGTCCCATGCTCTCCTCTGCTATTTAGTTTCTTACCATTGGTGCTACGTTGTGCCTGGTCATCATGACATGATTTCCTTGATTTATGCATTTCTACTTTTAGGAAGATGCCTGTATTGGCCAAACGCTTGTATCAGCGGGCTTGTGGTTATTTACATGCTAATGCAGGTAAGTATTCGCTTTTCTGGCGCCGACTGCCTGCGAAAAGAGGTTACCTGGTGGTAAGTAGGCCGGTGGGTAGTGGCGTTCGCGCTAACCGCCACAAACTTGTTCTCATTTACCGAGATAAACTCTCTTCTTAATGAAGTTGTAACCAAGCTTAGTGCTTGTCAAACTAAAGCTGACCAATTTAACGTCATTACCTCATTAGCTATTAAGTATATATATTCGGAAAAAAACATGTTAAGAAACTCTCTTAACATCATAACTTGGAATGCGAGAAGCATCAAAAACAAACAGCATGCATTTTTTAGTTTCTTGATAAATTTTAATATTGATATTGCACTTGTTTCAGAAACCTGGCTCAAACAAGACATTTCTTTCACTCATCAAAATTACATATGTTATCGCCTAGACAGAATACATGCTAGTGGTGGAGGTGTCGCCATTGTTGTGAAAAAATGTATAGAACATACCTTGCGTCCTTCATTGCACCTTAAGTTAATTGAGGAAATTAGTATAGATGTAACATTAAATAATAAATCCAAGGTGAGTATTTTTTTGGTCTATTTCCCTGGAGGAAATAGAAACATTGAGAAATCTACTTACTTTAAGCGGGATCTGCAAAAATTGTGTAGAGTCAACACTCGAAACATGGCAATTATTGGTGGTGATCTAAACTGCAGACATCAGTCGTGGAATTGTCTTAGGGCAAACTTCTGGGGTAACATTTTACTAGATGTTACTGCATCCAGCCCAAGTTTTTCCATACTTTATCCACTTCTCCCCACCTATATCCCAGCGAGTGCTAACAATAACCCCTCAACTCTCGATCTATATATCACTAATATTCCAAATTAGTGCACAGTACCATTAACTATAAATGCGTTAAGTTCAGACCACCTTCCGATCAGCCTCACAGTGAATCATACAGTAGCTGTAAATCGTACCAGTTTATACCACAACTATTCCGCCGCCAACTGGAATTGTTATAAATCATATATAAACACGAACTTGACTCTAGGTGATACCAGCCTAAATTCTATAACCTGCAGCGAGCACATTGATATCCTATGTAACAATTTTGTTTCTGGTATCAATAGAGCGGCCGATCTTGCGATACCTAAATGTTCCACTGCTCCAGTTGATAAGGCACCGCTTCCTGAAAATATCTTACATCTGATTAGGCTACGAAACTCTGAAAGAAGAAAATGGCTGCGTTATAGAATTGATTGTTTTCTAGTTAATGTTAAAGTCTTAAATAATATCATTAAAAAAGAAATCTCAGCATATAGGAACAAGTGTTGGAATAAACACCTTTCCTCTCTTGACAAAGCAAGCAAACCGATCTGGAAAATATCAAAAATTATGAAAAAGAGAGGGTCAAGTATTCCTCCGTTTAAAGTTCACGACAAGTTGGTTATATCTTCAGTGCAGAAATCGAACCTACTTGCTAACACGTTTAGTAAGAACCACTCCATATGTATGCATCTAAGCGACGCGTATACTGAAGCTGAAGTTTAGTTTTAGCCATGTACTTTCTCAATCACCAACTGAAAGTACTTACGCAACTAATATTAGCAAAGATAAAGAATTGATAAAACAATCGAAATCTAAAAAAAAAAAAATTAATTAAAGCACTTCCACCTGATGCAAGTAACTATTTAACGTTCATTTTCAACGCTTGTCTTAGGAACTGTTATTTTCCGGACTGTTGGAAAACAACAAAAGTAATACCTCTTTTTTATTTCGTAATAATATTTTCAAAAAAAAAAGTCTGTGACCGCACATTTTACAATTCAGAGATTTGATAAGTTATATCTTACAACTGAAACATTATCTTGGATAAAGAAAAGAAAAATATGTATAATTAATAATTAAAAGAATAAATCGAAGGAAAATACGAAAAAGAAAAACCTTCATTTAAAAAAAAAAAAAAATAAAAAAATAAAAAAAATAATAAAAAAAAATAAAACCAAAAATAAATAATATAAAATGTAAATATTTACATGAAATTATGACAAATTAAGCAAGAAGCTGGGTTATGAGAGGATTTTCAGAACTTTCACAGCTGATGTTAAAGTTATATACTAGTTTACGAATTCTTTCAGAAATCAATTCAACATCCGCCCTTCCGTGGAGACTTAAGGTTGAATAGTGCCAAGGGAGGTCTAGCATCATTTTCAAAACTTTGTTTTGTGATACCTGTAACTTCTTTAAATGGCACCTTGCAGCGTTACCCCATACTGGACACCCATATAACAGTATAGCTTGGAAAATAACTTTATGAATAATAATCTTATTTTCATTTGTGAGTAAAGACTTGCGATTAATAAAAGGGTAAAGCATCTTAATAGCAATACTCATTTTATTAAGAGTACTTTGAATATGTTGTTTAAATGTGAGTCTTGTATCGAGATGAATTCCGAGATACTTTACGGATTGCTCCCATGCAATCGTGGTACCATTTATTTGCAGCTGACTGCTGGGAAGATAGCAAGCTTTTCTCTTTCGGGTAAAAAAGATGGCTTGTGTCTTCCCAACATTTAGCTTGATTTTCCATTTCATATAATATTTTTCAAGTATCTCGATCGCATGCTTTAGATTTGTCTCAACGTTGAGAGAAAATTCATGCGACGCAAATACTGCAGTGTCGTCAGCGAAGATAGCTGATTCACACTGCGGTAGATTTGGAAAATCCGAAGTGTAGATATTGTACAAAGCTGGACCAAGTACTGAGCCTTGGGGGACGCCACAATCAAAAAATATCAATCTAGAAACATCACAATTGACATGAACCTGAAAACATCTATTGGATAAGAAACAAATACAAAGAAAAGTCGAACTGTATCATTTTATATATTATCCCATTGTGCCATACGGAATCAAAAGCTTTTTCAATGTCTAACAATATCATGCCCGTTGATTGACCACGTGAACGATGGTCTAGAACATGGCAGCAAATTCGTTTAACCTGGTGCGAGGTGCTGTGAAAGCGTCGAAATCCAAATTGGATATCGGGGAAAATATCTTTATCTGAAACAACTTTTAAAATATGTTGTTTCAGGATTTTTTCAAAAACTTTACTTATGTTGCTAAGTAAACTAATTGGCCTGTAACTTTCAGGTTTATCTGGGGCTTTTCCAGCCTTAAGGATAGGTACAACCATTGCTTTTTTCCAACATTGAGGAAAGTATTGACATTTAAGGCATGCATTGATTATAAATGTTAAGTATTTAATTCCAATATGAGGCAATTGTTTTAGATAGGCATTCTTAACTTTGTCTAGTCCTCCTATTTTCGTGTTTGCAAGCACTTGATTACATTTCTTACGTTTTCTTCTTCTACAAATGCATTTAGAGGAGTTAATTCGTTTGTGGTGTCGAATCTTTCGATTCTGTTACCAACAAGTTCATTAGTTGCAAATTCACCCAAATGCTGAGAGACCAAGTGATTTTTTGAAAAACTTGTTCCAAATAGGTTTGCTTGTTCAAAACCTGTAAAAAAAGTAGTAGAAGAATCCTTCAGAAATGGTATTTTACGGTTTTTATTCTTGATTAACTTCACTACATTCCAGAACGGTTTAGCATTTTTATCCATAACGCTCAGTTTTTTGTTCCATTCTCTATTACGATGGATTTGTATCTGGTCAGTAATGCGCTCATTAAAATGGGAAACCATTGATCGAGAAAAGGGCTGACGGTAATTCTGCCAGTTTCTTCGATGAATGTTTCTCACTTTAATAAGCTCTAAGATATGGATTGGAAGTTTTTTAAAAATATCTTTTTTTACTCTTTTGGGAATACTTTCATCAACCGAAGAAATTATAGCTTGTGTAAAGTTTTGTACAATAAGGTCAACATCATCTTTACAAGACACTCTTTCAAGATTTGTAGTACTATTTTGAAGGCTCATTTTAATCTTTGATTTGAATGAATTCCAATTAGCATTCTTCATGTCCAGGAAATATTGAATCTTTCTTTCACCCAACCAAGAAAGGTTACAAAAAACAGGATTATGATCTGAACTGAGAGCACTTAACGAAACGGGTTCTGTTATAAGACCAGGGACATTTGACACAAACAAGTCAAGGACAGAGGGGATGCCACGAGAACCTGCGGGAAAATAAGTTGGACAAGGTGGATAAAAAATATTAATTGGTAGTGCCAATGGAAGGGCAGCCAATATATTGCCCCAAGCATTTGCTCTTACACACCCCCAATCTCTATGCCGGCAGTTAAAATCACCACCTAATAGAAATTCACCATTCATTGTGAATAACTTTTTTAAATCTTGCTTGAGCCATTTTCTTTTAATATCCGACGAAGATCCACCAGGGAAATAAACAGAATAGATTTTTACTGTCTTATGGTTTCTTAACTTAATCATTACACCTACATTCTCCACAAGCCTAGTTGGAATTACAGGTAAAAGCGAATGTTGAATTGACCTCCTGATAAGAATCGCCACTCCCCCACCCCTTTGGTCTACTCTATCAATGCGATAGCAGTTAAAGTCAGATGATGGGAGTCTTATATCAAAATTAAGCCAAGTTTCTGTTACTAGAGCAACATCAACTTTATAGCTATTTAAAAAGTTTAAAAAGTCATGAAATTTATTACGTATGCCTTTAGCATTCCAAGTAATTATTTTTATATGTGTATCTGCCATTTTACTTAACATTATTAGTGTATAAAAACTTAGTGGCTAAATGCGCGATCACATTAAATTGTTCTATTTTCGTTTTACAAACTGATAAATTTGAGATCATTTCCATGCACAAGGAATTTAGTTCCTCGATTGTGAAGAGTGCTGAATTGTTGTTGGGTAAATTATTGTTATTGTTTGATGAAGAAGCGCCGCGTGAGTCATTTTCCCATGCATTAATTGTTGGTGGTAAACTTTGAATTTGCGGGCTTGAATTTGGAAAGCTTTTGCTCGGAGCATTGGTTAGTCCCAGTCGTCGCTGTGGCTGTGGAAGCGTAGGAAAATCACTCATAGAGGCAAACGAAATCGGTTTTTGGCAAGCTTGATGATTTGGAATTTGAGTTGATGCAGCGAAATGAGTTCTTGGATGGATCTTGGATCTTCCAGATGATCTTTCTTTTATTTCTAAGTATTTAGATCTACTGGTGCATGTGACGTCAGTAGCTTTATGATTGCCGTTGCAGTTGGCACATTTATTTACCGAAGCGTTATTACATTCGCTTGTTTTGTGTGAACCAGCGCAAGTAGCACAATATGTTTTTATGTGACAATTTCTCTCACCATGTCCAAACATTTGACAATTAAAGCATTGTGTCACCTTACCTTTGATTTTCCTTTGGAAGTTCCAGCACACTTGGGTGTGAAAAATTGAGCGATAAGTTCACTTAATTTAATTGTTCCATTTTCAAAGTGAATGAGATAAAAAAAGTCAGTAAATTTATCATGTTTTTTTTCAATTTTTTTAACATCAGAACATTTTAAGCCAAGCGAAATGAGTTCAGCTTTGAGTTCATTAGTTTTTATATCATCCAGTCCATACAAAATAACTTTGAAAGTTTTAGCACTTTTAATATCATGAGAAAAATATTGACAGTTATCCTCTTTTAGTTTTTCTAACACAATATTAAATGATTCAATAGTTCCGAACATTATTTTTATACCAATTGTTAATTTTTTTATTGAATAACTGGATATTTTAAGCTTTTTCATGAGGCTATGCACATATTCTGGTGATTTTTGCAGCACTTTGATTGGTGGTACATACACTTTTCTGATTATTGGCGAATCAGTTTCGTCCATTTCAGAATTATCTGTATCTGGATGGCATTGTAGGGGAGTGAATTTATTACGGTAGGGGTTTTTACCAAGCCCACTTGTTGGATGCATAGTGGAGCGAAGTTTTTTATCCGAGGACAAGCAATTGTCCCCGGTATCAGGCGATCTATCGCGTTTGGGAATGGTTGTAATGAGAACTCGCGACCGAGATGAACACGTCAAACGCAGTCGAAAGCTCCGGGTGAACTGAAAAAGTAATACCTATCCCGAAACCCGGCAAGCCGAAGAGCTGGCCCGATAGCTACAGACCTATTAGTCTACTTAGCTGTCTGAGTAAGCTCTTAGAAAAAATCATTAAGGAAAAGATTTATCGTTTCGTGGAAGCAAATAACATCCTACCAAACTTTCAGTTCGGTTTCCGTAGTGGTCACAGCACAATCCACCAAGTCTTACGCATTAAAAACCACATAGCTTATGTAAATTCATCGACAAGGAGTCAACGGGACTGGTTCTTCTAGATATCGAAAAAGCCTTTGATACGGTATGGCACGATGCCTTGATTTATAAGCTACTAAAACTTAAGCTGCCAATACCGCTTATAAAAATTATCCAGAACTTTCCTTGTTCGAGTTTTTTTTTTTTTTAACATACTGTATTTATTTGACCAATAATCAATGTTTACATTAAGTACTACAGCTAACTTATAATTCTAGTGATACAGCCGTTTACATGCATACATTACACATTTTTCAAACATAACTGAATGTGTGAATAACTATTCGAGTATTATAGGTTTTAATATTAATAGTTTTCCTGGAAAAGGTCAGAAAACCAGGATTTTTATTTTTTAATTTAATCTAATCTAATACTTAACTTAACTCTAACTTATTCTAGCTTAACCTAATTTATTTTATAATAAGTTAAATATGTAATGTGAATTGGGGAATATAGGGATTGATGGTTAAGGAAGTAGGTTGGCGTGGGATATGGTCAGTTAGTGGCCTCAGGTGCGGTATCACTTTCCAGTTGTTCGTTAAAACGCAGAATGTTGGAGAATGGTTGTATGTTACAGTATTTGAACTGATTGGGTGCCAGTTCGGTGTTATGGTACACTACCTCGTTGGAGTCATTAACCAATCTTCCAGAGGTGAAGAGACTTCTAGTATGGAGACAATTCAGATAGTGAGCCCTGTTATCTAGAGGAGTCGGTAGTAGTGAAGTTATTATGGGGTTGGGATTATTTGGGAGGTTTTCAATAAATTTGATAGACAGCTCTAGGATGCCTCTATCGAGACGGTCAATATTAGCGGCATTGTAAAGCAAGCAAGTTATTGTAATACTTGTAAGAGTTGGGTTGTCGGTTGAGGCCAGTGACCAGCCTGAAGCATTTCCTTTCGAAAGTGCGTAGCTTCTCCATTTGGGCTGGTGTTATATGATACCACAGTGGTCACGCATATGTCAGTGTAGGTCTGATTATTTGTTTATAGATGAGCAGTTTGACTTTGTGAGAGAGACCGTTGGGTTTCCACATCACTCTTCTACAGAGATTCAGTTGTATTGTGGCTTTACGTAAAGTATTTTTAATGTGGGTGGAGAACGAAAGGTCACTTATTAGTGTATAAAAACTTAGTGGCTAAATGCGCGATCACATTAAATTGTTCTATTTTCGTTTTACAAACTGATAAATTTGAGATCATTTCCATGCACAAGGAATTTAGTTCCTCGATTGTGAAGAGTGCTGAATTGTTGTTGGGTAAATTATTGTTATTGTTTGATGAAGAAGCGCCGCGTGAGTCATTTTCCCATGCATTAATTGTTGGTGGTAAACTTTGAATTTGCGGGCTTGAATTTGGAAAGCTTTTGCTCGGAGCATTGGTTAGTCCCAGTCGTCGCTGTGGCTGTGGAAGCGTAGGAAAATCACTCATAGAGGCAAACGAAATCGGTTTTTGGCAAGCTTGATGATTTGGAATTTGAGTTGATGCAGCGAAATGAGTTCTTGGATGGATCTTGGATCTTCCAGATGATCTTTCTTTTATTTCTAAGTATTTAGATCTACTGGTGCATGTGACGTCAGTAGCTTTATGATTGCCGTTGCAGTTGGCACATTTATTTACCGAAGCGTTATTACATTCGCTTGTTTTGTGTGAACCAGCGCAAGTAGCACAATATGTTTTTATGTGACAATTTCTCTCACCATGTCCAAACATTTGACAATTAAAGCATTGTGTCACCTTACCTTTGATTTTCCTTTGGAAGTTCCAGCACACTTGGGTGTGAAAAATTGAGCGATAAGTTCACTTAATTTAATTGTTCCATTTTCAAAGTGAATGAGATAAAAAAAGTCAGTAAATTTATCATGTTTTTTTTCAATTTTTTTAACATCAGAACATTTTAAGCCAAGCGAAATGAGTTCAGCTTTGAGTTCATTAGTTTTTATATCATCCAGTCCATACAAAATAACTTTGAAAGTTTTAGCACTTTTAATATCATGAGAAAAATATTGACAGTTATCCTCTTTTAGTTTTTCTAACACAATATTAAATGATTCAATAGTTCCGAACATTATTTTTATACCAATTGTTAATTTTTTTATTGAATAACTGGATATTTTAAGCTTTTTCATGAGGCTATGCACATATTCTGGTGATTTTTGCAGCACTTTGATTGGTGGTACATACACTTTTCTGATTATTGGCGAATCAGTTTCGTCCATTTCAGAATTATCTGTATCTGGATGGCATTGTAGGGGAGTGAATTTATTACGGTAGGGGTTTTTACCAAGCCCACTTGTTGGATGCATAGTGGAGCGAAGTTTTTTATCCGAGGACAAGCAATTGTCCCCGGTATCAGGCGATCTATCGCGTTTGGGAATGGTTGTAATGAGAACTCGCGACCGAGATGAACACGTCAAACGCAGTCGAAAGCTCCGGGTGAACTGAAAAAGTAATACCTATCCCGAAACCCGGCAAGCCGAAGAGCTGGCCCGATAGCTACAGACCTATTAGTCTACTTAGCTGTCTGAGTAAGCTCTTAGAAAAAATCATTAAGGAAAAGATTTATCGTTTCGTGGAAGCAAATAACATCCTACCAAACTTTCAGTTCGGTTTCCGTAGTGGTCACAGCACAATCCACCAAGTCTTACGCATTAAAAACCACATAGCTTATGTAAATTCATCGACAAGGAGTCAACGGGACTGGTTCTTCTAGATATCGAAAAAGCCTTTGATACGGTATGGCACGATGCCTTGATTTATAAGCTACTAAAACTTAAGCTGCCAATACCGCTTATAAAAATTATCCAGAACTTTCCTTGTTCGAGTTTTTTTTTTTTTTAACATACTGTATTTATTTGACCAATAATCAATGTTTACATTAAGTACTACAGCTAACTTATAATTCTAGTGATACAGCCGTTTACATGCATACATTACACATTTTTCAAACATAACTGAATGTGTGAATAACTATTCGAGTATTATAGGTTTTAATATTAATAGTTTTCCTGGAAAAGGTCAGAAAACCAGGATTTTTATTTTTTAATTTAATCTAATCTAATACTTAACTTAACTCTAACTTATTCTAGCTTAACCTAATTTATTTTATAATAAGTTAAATATGTAATGTGAATTGGGGAATATAGGGATTGATGGTTAAGGAAGTAGGTTGGCGTGGGATATGGTCAGTTAGTGGCCTCAGGTGCGGTATCACTTTCCAGTTGTTCGTTAAAACGCAGAATGTTGGAGAATGGTTGTATGTTACAGTATTTGAACTGATTGGGTGCCAGTTCGGTGTTATGGTACACTACCTCGTTGGAGTCATTAACCAATCTTCCAGAGGTGAAGAGACTTCTAGTATGGAGACAATTCAGATAGTGAGCCCTGTTATCTAGAGGAGTCGGTAGTAGTGAAGTTATTATGGGGTTGGGATTATTTGGGAGGTTTTCAATAAATTTGATAGACAGCTCTAGGATGCCTCTATCGAGACGGTCAATATTAGCGGCATTGTAAAGCAAGCAAGTTATTGTAATACTTGTAAGAGTTGGGTTGTCGGTTGAGGCCAGTGACCAGCCTGAAGCATTTCCTTTCGAAAGTGCGTAGCTTCTCCATTTGGGCTGGTGTTATATGATACCACAGTGGTCACGCATATGTCAGTGTAGGTCTGATTATTTGTTTATAGATGAGCAGTTTGACTTTGTGAGAGAGACCGTTGGGTTTCCACATCACTCTTCTACAGAGATTCAGTTGTATTGTGGCTTTACGTAAAGTATTTTTAATGTGGGTGGAGAACGAAAGGTCACTGGAAAAGGTTATTTCCAGATATTTTAAAGTTTTAGAAGGTTTTATCTGGGTGTTATTTAGTTTGAGTCTAATTTTGTTGTGGGTGTGCCTTGTGTTGTTTGTGCAGTGCTCATTTTGACCCTTAAACACCATAATCTAGGTTTTATCAGGATTTAGGCGAATTTTCCATTTATTGAAGTATGTTGATAGATTTGGGAGGAAGTTATTAATGCGGTTCCTTGCCTCTTTTACAAACTTGCTGCTGGAGTAGACTATGGTGTCATCAGCGTAATTCAACATTACGGTATTGGGTAATTGAGGCTGCGGTATGTCTGAAGTATAAAGGAGGTATAATAGTGGTCCAAGAATTGAACCCTGCGGAATCCCTGCGGTTATATTATACGATTGGGAGATAGAAGAATTTATTTTGACCATGCATTTTCTACCAGAGAGGTAGGAAGTAAGAAGTTTGGTAGTATGGGTGTTTAATCCAACTATGTAGTGCAGCTTGTAAAGCAGTCCTGAGATCCAAACACAGTCGAATGCTTTAGATATGTCGAGAGAGATACAGACCGTCGGGCTTTGGTTTTGAAGATTAGTTGTGACATCGTGCGTTAGTTTTAACAGAGCATGACAGGTGGAGTGTTGTGAGCGAAAGCCAAATTGGGAATTTGGGATAATATCGTTGTCATTAGCAAATGAAAGGAGATTTCGATATATCTTGCATTCCAATATCTTGCTTAATGTGTTTAATAACGAAATCGGACGATAGTTGCTGGGGTTGTTGGAAGGACTGGACTTACTGATAGGGACTATAACCGTGGTTTTCCAGTTATCTGGGAAATGTGATCCGTTAATTATATGGTTGAGAAGAACGAGAATAGGGACTAGATTTGACGGGAGAAGTCTTTTGTAAAGAAGGTTTGGAATTCCATCTAAGCCTTTCGACTTCTTTTTATTGCGTGATGTTATAAATTCAGATAATTCGCCTGCTGTTAGGAAGGTCGCATTATCCAGAGGATGAGACGCTTTGTTTGTTTCGTTGAATTCCGCGATGAAAGGGGTGAAGGATGGGATCATTGTGCGTGAGATGTAGTTGTTTACAGTATCTTGAAAATTGGAGACTGAGAGGGAGTCGTTTTGTTGATGGATTTTATAAAAGTGATTAGCTAGACAGTTTGCTATGTCAACATCTGATTGGACTGGGTGATTCTTAGTAGGGTTGATAATATAATCGATTCGGGGTTCGTATTTTCGACCCGTTAGTCTGTTGATGTTATTGAATAAATCACAATTGGGTTTAATATTTTTAAGTATAGACGTGTAAGCCTGGTCGGCAAATTGTTTTGGTTGTCCATGTATCAGGGTAGTCAAGAGTTGGATTTGATTTTTAATAAAAGGGGAATAACTGCTATGTAGTTTTCGTCTAAGCTTTTTTTTTTACGCGTAACCGTTTTGTAAGGATGTTGGGTAAAGGTTTTCCTAGATGATTATGAGGAATAGATGTAGGTGTGTGGCTGAAGAGGGCATTTTTTAGTATTTGCTCTATTCTTAAGGCTGCTTGATCAATTTCAGCAGGGAGTAGATTTGAAGTCTCTGGCAAAGTATAGTCTGTAAAACTGGCAGCAATGTCCCTATTGACTCTTTGCCAGTTTGTCCTGGAGAAATTCGGGATCGGATTGAATGAGTAACATGGTTCGAGGGCTGGGATTTGGACAGTGGTGTGGACGGACCCATGATCGGAAGGGAATTCGAAGGATACTGTAGGGAGGTTAGGTGGGTAGACGTCTACGGATTTTAGGAAAAAATCGATTGTTGATGTAGTAGTATTGAGATACATGTTGGCTGTAATGGACAGTCCGCATAGATATATGGATGAAGTTGAAGGAGTGGTAGATGTTGGCAACCGTATTTATTGCACTTAGTGTCGTTAAATCAAGTATGCCGAGCGTTCCAGTCTCCTCCTATTATGAAAGGTGCAGGTAGAGACTGTTGGATTATCTCAGTGATGTCGGAACTAGGGAAGTTTGGTTCCCGAGAAGGGTGAATGTATACGGACGACAATACAAGCACTTTGTTGCTTTTGCAAAAGATTTTAATTGCCGTGTTCTCAATATTATTTATATTGGTGAACCTAATTTCGGTAAATTGGAATTTCTTGTCTATTAGAATTCCAGTACCTCCACGAGGTCCAGTGGTTCGTGGATTAGAAACAAGTGTATAATTCGAGATAGATACTCGGGAGTTTGGTTTAACCAAGTTTCTGAGAGAAGGAGGATATCTGGAGAAAACTTTTCAACGAACAATCGGAGGTGTTGTCTGCGAATATTGGAATATATGGACTCGGCGTTGAGGGAAATTATGGTTAAATTAGCCATTAAGGGAGAGGATATGTGAAGTTATAAGAGATAAAATCTGACCTTTTTTTTCTATTTCTGAGCTGTGCTTCAACGTGGGCAGCATCTTCCGTAAGCTACTTATGTATCCTGTGATGTCCAGATTCAGATCGTTACTGTTGGATTGGTGATTTCTTGTCATGTTAAGGGAATCCTTGACAACCTTAGCGTATGACATTCCTGGACTTGTAGGATTTATTGATTGATGTGATGTTGTTTTGGTTGGTGAAGGTTTGCTCGTTGCCATGGGTGTTGTTCGCCTTTCTAGAATCCTCAGCTTATGAGGACATTGCGAGAAGTTGGCAGTGTGGGGTCCTCCACAGTTACAGCATGTCACTGTGATTTTCTTCGTTGTAATGGATCCGTCGGGGTTTGTTGTTTGGATTGTTCCTGGTTCCATCCCAGGCGGGCTGAACTTACATTCTCCAGGTTGATGTTGCTTTGCACACTTTACGCATCGTACGCTTAGATGACATGCGGCCGCCAAGTGTCCTGAACCTTGGCATCTTTTGCAATGAAGGACGTTTTGTTTATGTGGTTCCTCAATCGCAATTTTATGCGTGAACAGATATTTTATTTGTTTGAGCCTGGTGACATCAGTTGGAGGAATTTGTATGATACGTAAATGCAGATTCTTGTTAGTCCGCATATATGGTGTTTGGAAGTAGTCCAACCTGTTTATTTTCAGTTCCGGACAGATCCTGACTATTTCTGCTGCAAGTTCCTCATTAGTCCATGCTGGATCGATATGCCTTAAGATGAAAGTTGCTGGTTTCAACTGTCCATGTTGAAAAGTGAAAAATTCAAGCTTATGGTGCGCAAGTTTTTCTACCGCCTTGTTGTGATCCGTTAAAGTTGTTGTTGTGATGGAAGTCGAAGCTCCTCTTGTGTTTGTGGTGAAATTGCGGTGGCCTAAGGTACTTTCAAGCATTCTAATTAGTTCTTTGATGCTTTTTATATTTTTAATATAGATGGGTGGTGGTCTTGTATTTTTGTCGTGTGTGTTAGGCATTTGATTCCCGGCTGTCTTCTTTTGTTGGGGCGATGATGTTTCGGGGGACAACAATTGTTGGTTTGGAGATGATGGGGCTAGTCCGGGGTTTTGAGCAGGCGTTTCTTCCATGCAGACGTCATCTCTGATTTTATTGGTTGTTTTTAGGGAGCGAATTTCCTCGTGGAGTTGTTTCATCTGGAGTCGAAGTGTATTGATATAATCCACGGCTTCCAGATACTTTTTTTGATAGTCCATAGCTTGTGTCTCCATGGTTGTTGGTTTCTTTGTTGCGCTCTGTAAATCGTCGGTGGCTCTTCTTTTACGCTCTATCGTGAATTGTTGGTCATCACTGGGGCCGTCGCCCAGCATGCGCTACTGTTAGTTTTCACTGTTTTCACTGTTTTATTACTAAAAGTATTACTAAAAGTATTTTTACACGTGCACTTCACCCACATGTGTTACCGACTTTCACAAACACGAGTTTCAACTATGCTATGAGCGAACGTCTGTTCGCTCTGAAGTACTCGATAAGAATGGTTCGTTCGAGAAAATATGTTGTGAGTATAGCAACCGACATATCCTCTATTCACGAAATCCACTATGGTGTACCCCAAGGCTCGGTCCTTGGTCCCATATTATTCACATTGTTTGTCGCAGATTTACCATGTCTAGGTGAAAACATTCATGTTTGCCGATGATACGGCCATTTTCTCTTCGGGTGCCTTATTCACTAACGTCTACAACTCTTTGCAAGCAGCTCTTGACAAATATATTACAGGAAATGGAAAATAAAAATAAATGGTAATAAAACACAAGCTGTCTGGTTTTCGAGATGTAGGAAACTCTGCTACCTACCAAATGGCACTAAACTCAGTATGTGTGCAGTCAATATTGATTGGTGTGAAGACTGTAGATATCTAGGTATTATTTTAGATAAAAAACTAATCTTCCAAAAACACATCACTACCACAATTGACAAATAAACAAAGTCGTAAGAGTTATGTATCCATTAGTGTGTAGAAAGTCAAAGCTTGGCCTCGAAAATAAAATTATAATTTTTAAAACCATTTTTCAAGCTATACTCCTGTACGGTGCCCCTGTATGGTGTAATTGTGTTCGTGTGTGTTAATTTATTATTTATTATTCATTAAATTTGTGCTATTGTCATTATATAAATTTAAGATTATAGTTGTAAAGGAATTGCTATCCTAAAACTCTTAAATACTAGTTGTAAAATATACCATAAATATAATTCTCTACATAATAAAAAATGGATTGAATTGAAGTTAACATTTAGTCTTAAGTAAAATATGTAATTGAATTGTTAAATAAATGTGGATATAAAACAAAAACAAAAAGAAACTCGTTCCGTTACAGAGCGCGGAAGCTGTGTAACTCCCTTCCTACGCGAGTGCTCCCGGAGCGTTACAACCTGCAACTGTTTAAACAGAACTGCAACAGTTATTTGGTGGCATCTCGGGCGGCTGTGTCAGCGCTATAGGTTCGCTTCTCTCGAGAGAAGTAGAATAAAAAAAAAAAGGTCCAAGTATCCTGAATCTCGTGAAGGCGTTCATATTTAAATGCGGAGTGTTCTGAGTGTCATATATATTCTATAATCGTAAACTCCTTTATGGCAGTAATTTCATTTGGAATGACCTTCGTGTGTGAGTTTTTCAAACACGCTTACGGAACAATTCCTAGCCCCGCCAAATACTGAATCGCTTGTGCATTTTTAGTTGATCTTATTGGGACTCCATATCAGGCTTTCATTAACAAAAGAAAGATAAATACAAAAAGTATACTTCATCCCAATGGCCCAAAGTAAAGCAAGTCCCTGTCTAAAGAACTGCCAATGCAGATGTAACCAAGGGTGAACTGGAACTTTAGAGGAGTTATTAAAAATTCTATGAACTTCAAAAGTGTTTGGATCCAGTACAGCTATGAGATCCATAGATGAAATACTACTACCCTAACGGATTAATTCAATTAGTAGGAATACGCCTTTTAGGATCAATTTTCTTAAAAGTTAGCCAATCCAACGAGTCCCCTATACGAAGACTTCCCCTTTCCTTTACCTCCGTTTTGAAACAAGGCTCTTCCGTAGTTTTCTTTTATTATTAAGCCGTTTACATTCGAGATTACGCAACGTCTGTGAAAAGTCAGAAATAATTAATTTCTTCCTTTTCTTACCTAAATCACCGGAGCAAATTATTTCTTCGACTAGAACATCTAAATTCGCAAAGGCACCAGGAGCAGATGCTCCTCCTTAGGCGGCAATGCCAAATAATAGTTTTGGGTTTTGGATTATTGAAAAACTGCCAAACATCGAGCGCTGTCGAGTTCAGGTAATAAAAACAAAAAGGATCGTGATCCGTAGCCATCTGAAAATAGAAATGTTCCCGGATAGATCAAATGCTTTAGTACGACCGCCGAAAGCGACCGGCATTAATAAAAGCCAAAACATTTCAGCGATCCGACACGCCCTTCATGGCCTCACAGATCTGGGGAAGATTTATGTGCATCATCTCTGGTGTGGGATTTCTGACCTGCTGCTGCATTTACTGCCTTGGCTGGTGTGGTGGTGTGGTTTCTTCATTATCCTTTTAGAGTCATACAATGTCTTCCGAATGATTGTTTTTGTTTACGAGTAGGTCTTTGACGATTTCATTACTGTCCGAGGATATATTAAGACGTGGCAGCTAGCATCTGAAGAGGAGACGGAAATGAGAGGTCCTCTCTCTCGTCCTTGTCTACGTCATGTTGTATGTAATCATTACATAATAATCCTTATCTGATGGTTGTAGAGAAAAATAAAACTGGGCGGTTGGAAAATGTCTTAAGTCAGAGTCTGGGTTGCGTCACATGGCAAGGGTTTCTGAATCAGACGCCGACCGCCAGCGTATTCAAGTGGCAGTGTTTTAATCAAAGTATGCGTCTGTTTTGATTGCACGTTTGCGGCGTAAGTGGTTTTGGGGCCCTATTAGCTGGTAGGTAAGTATTGTGTGTGTGGTCTGTTGAATGACTTTTGTAATTAATGGTTTTTGTTTTTAAAAGGGCGGACTATTTTACAAAACAACGTGAGGACAACGACAATCTTATGGCGCAGTGAAGACTAATCAAGGTATGATACTGAGAGTTAGGGTCTTGTTTAGAATATAACAGAATGCATGGTTGTGAGTTCTTTTAAAAATAAGACAGATGGAGAAAAAAGAGTAAGCCAAGGAAATGTAAAGAGAGCGGGACAGAGAACCAGTTATAGAAAGACAAGGAAATGAAGAAAGAGAAATAGAGAAAGAGAGAGAGAGAGAGAGAGAGAGAGAGAGGTGGGGAGACAGGGAGTGAGCGACTGAGAGAAAGTAGAACAACAGACAGGCAGCAAACAGAGAACCAGAGGGGATATAGTGATATAAGAGGATAGAGAGAGAAAATTAAGGGAGGTGGGGGGAGGGGGGGGGGGGGGCGCAAGGCTTGACAGGGCTTCCGGGCGAGAGGGAAAATTATTGACCGATATCGAGAGAAAGAGGCAACAAAACTCAGAGAAAAACCCAGAAAGACAGAAATTGGGGCCTCAGAGCGGCAGGAAAAGAAGACACAGATACTTAGTAACAGCGAGAATTTAAAAGACAGAAACACAGAGAACTCTAGAATATGCAACGGAACGAAATCGAGAGATAGAGTGGCAGGCAGACTTGGTTACAAAGAGGCAAGGAGGTAGAAAGACAGGGAAACGTATAGACAGAGAAGAGAGTACATGGGGAAATAGATATATATTGGGTTCTACCATATGAAATGTCCCATTTCAACATCATCATCATCGGCACTACAACCGAGGTCCGGTCTTGGTCTTAATTAACAAGTTTCTCCACCGGTCTCGATCTCGGGCCGATGTCATCCAGTTTGGCACTCACAGACTCTGGGCGTCCTGATCTACGCCATCCCCCAGTTGCAGACAAGGTCTGTCGCGCTGTCTCTTTTCATACATCCTGCTACAAAGGACTCTCCGGTCATGCTCCTCTTCGCTCATTCGGGCGGAACACCCCACCTAAGTCTACCGAGCTTAATTTTTCTTACAACGTTAGTTTCAAGGTAGATTTGTGGGGGTACGAAGTCGTGGTGCCGGCATGGGCGCAGGGTTGTACTTCTTCCTCACAACTTAGGCGTTTCGCCGCAAACTCCGAGAGAAGAAATTTGTTCAAGAAAAACAAAATAACTAAACTCTGCAACACACCACCCACAAGAAGCAAGTAAAAGGAAACACTTATTGCTAATGTATTTTATTTTCACGTTGAGAGTTTACAATTTGTAAGGAGCGGCTTGATGAGGAAATTATTGTTAGGAACAAGTACTTAAACTGAAATTACATTTAAGAACAGTTGATAAATTAGGATGATTTTTTGTCTTCACTGGTGAAGTGATTCGTTGCGAATTGTTTGTTTAATTAGATTGTTTCACATCTGACACTCCACTGACACCGTATACATTTTGGTTATTAATTGTTCGTTTTACAGTATGTTTAACTTTAAGGATTGAAAATTCGCGGAACTGTATAACACGCACGACTGGTATCGAAAAAAAAGACTCGCTAGGGTGTGCATTACGAGCACACCCTACAAGGGATGATGAACGGCTCGACAGATCCGATCTGTGGTTGAAATAGCACTCAACCGATATCCTCTCCAATAAGGATATCGTTTTTACCTAACACCAGAGACACGTAAAGTCTCTCTTGGTGGTATAGGAAACCAGATCTTGTGATAAAGGTCATGGTAGTATGTGTGGTGATCGTTCAGATCGATGCTATTCACACGTGCTTCACAGCAGTGGAACAACGAAACAGGCAGGCGGCAAAGACAAAAAGAAGAAAATGACCAAATGCGCCGCTGGTAATGCGGGTCATTGTTTACGCGATGCCTCGTCGCTATTATCGACGTTGGGAGAAAAAGGTGCTAAAAGCAAATTGGATGTTTATGGCGTCTCCGGCTGCAGTAGAAACCGGGTTCATGTTTGCATTAGGAAATGCTGGAGAATTTGGTTTCGGCGTCTATTGCGCTAATTATATGCAGCTGCTTGGGTTGTTTACTGATAAGACAAACAAAAAAGGTTGCCAGGCAATGTGTATGACAAGGTACATGACGCGGCTGGAAAAATAGACGGCGCAATATTAATGGTCCCTGTCATGACGGTTACATTGAATGCAATCCGAATCATTTTGTTTACAGGAATTTGTCTGGTACCGAATTGGTTTAGAATACCAGATAAACAAAGAAAGAAATCTTACGGAAAATTGTATGCGAAGGGATGCATGAGAAGGTAAGTTTTCTTTATAGGGATTTTAAGATTATAGATGGTGATCTATATAATGCGTGAAGCATTTACAGGTACTAATACTAATACTATAGCATAAGCGAACTTAAGGAAGTTGGGTAGTAGTTATGGGGGTTTTTTTCAGGTAAGTAGCCCGTAGGGTTTGGCGTCTCCGGAAACGCCCTCCGACATACGGGGCCAACAATTCTCCTTAAGACCTTCCTCCCGAACGCGGCTATTAGTTCAGATTGCTTTTTATTGAGCGCCGAGGTCTCGGATCCATATATGAGGACTGGTAAGACCATGATCTTGTACAGTAGTAGCTTGGATGTTCTGGATAAATTTCGGGATTTAAAGAGGCTTGCTAGACCATAGTAGGCTTTGCTGGTTTTGATCAGTATTTCTTCTTCCATATTGTTATCGGCTGATACTACTGACCCAAGGTAGTTAAAAGATTATATTATTTCAAATTCGTGGTCTGCTACCCCGTTAGTTTGAACAACGTTAGGTCTTTTCTTCCACCATGTACTTAGTTTTTCCCTCATTAATGTGCAGTCCCAGTTTTTGTGCCGCCTGCTCGATCTGGGTGAAGGATTCCTGTACCGCCGATTCGGTTCTACCGATGATGTCGATGCCATCTGCGTAGGCAAGTATCTGGCTGGACTTGGTGACAATAGTCCCTCTAGTTGTAACGCCAGAGTCACGGATTGCTTTCTCCAACGCTAGGTTGAAGAGGAGGCAGGCCAGACCGTCCCCTTGTCGGAGTCCATTAAAGATGTTTATTGGTTTGGACAACAATTTCGCTATTTTTACTTGACTAGTTACGTTGGTCATGGTCAACCTACAAAGTCGTATCAATTTGTTTGGAATGCCGAACTCTCTCATGGTATTATATAGTTCTACCCTGGCTATGCTGTAGTAGGCGGCCTTAAAGTCTATGAAAAGATGCTATAAACGGATCTTAAATTCCTGTGGTAACCTGTATTGACCCGAAGTAGTTCACCGCGGTACTAGTGAACGGGTGTTGATGGTGGTTCAGTCGTTCGATAGGTAGATTTCCTATGGGCGGTCCTAGAGGGACGCTTTTATGAACTCTGCAGCATTGACATCGGTGTATCACTCCCTTTGTCGATGTTCGTAGCCCCAAGATCCAGTATCTCTGCCGAATCTCGTTCATTACAGATGCCGTGTTGCCGTAAGCGAACTTGCTATGGATGTGGTCGATCAGGATGCGACTCAGTCGATGCTTTCCATCCAGCACGATGGGATTTGTTTTCCGGGCGTCGATTTTTATTTTTATCGTTCGAGACCTCGACTTTATCACGCCTTTTTCGTTAAGGTAAGCGTCTACTTTGCACAGCCGACTCGAGCCTTCTAGCGGTCTTTCCTCCTGCAAGCGGGCACATTTTCTTAACGGTTGCTCTTCCGCCCTGTCTAAATATTTTTTATTCACGGATATGAATGTTTTCTTATCGATGGCTTTAGGCCATGCAGGTGTTTGTTGCCTTCGGCACTTTAACATTTCGGCTGACTTTCGCAATTTTCTCGTTTCTTTCAGCGTGTCTATAAATTCAAACACGCGTTAGCCAAAAGCCTTAGTTGCTAGCGCTATTAGATTTAAGTTATTATGTAATTTACTTACATTGTAATAAATAAATTAAAAAAAAAAAAAAAAACGCGTGCTGTAGTTTTCAGTAGACGCAGCCAACTCCTGCAGGGGCTACCACTTGGCAACCCTTTTCTTCTCCAGTTGTTGTCTCCGCATTCGTCTCAAAGTGCCGGTTTGGCCACTTATCTTCTTCTCCGTATAAGAGAGTGGGTCCTTTGAACCACCTTGCCGCGTTGCTGTTCTTCTAGTAGCGTCGACTGCGGGGTTTTTCTTTGTCGGCACTCATCTCCAGTTCCGCGGCCATGTAGGCTTTTCGATTTCCGCCAATCGATGGGCCACGGATGTCTTGAACTTACGTGGGCCTGGTTTTATCGACTGCAATACCGTACTGGAATCGATCCAATATCATTTCTTCGATATTTGGAGCCTGAGTTCCTTTCCCATCCCACACGCCAATCTGCTTCCCAACAAGGCCGCTTGTGATTTTAGTCGGGGCATTGACACCAGCCTTGTCGGCGTTACTCGGGCTTTACCAGCGATAAAGGTTACGCTCACTTTACCATGGCCCGACAAGCACCGGGGAATTTTCAGTCCTTTAAGGATGGACGCGTTTTTTAGGTAGTTGGTCCAAGCGATCCTCTGTTCCTCGGAGATCTCGACCTCCCATCCAATCTTGCGCGCCAGATATCCTGTATCAGTTTTTCCCCTGCATGAGCACCGGCCTTGCAAATCCCCGTGGGTCAAGCATTGATCTTATCACACTGGTGACTTATCTTTTGGTAGGCATTCTTTTCCCGGCGGGGACTTCCGAGGGAGTGTTCTGAAACTCTACGTTAAAGGCCAGGGTGTCCTCCGACATTGGCCACCCAAGGGTCTTTTCTTCCTTTGATAATTACAATGCTTCTAATTGGGGTTGATTCTGAAAACCTTCGAGAATTTAGGGTATATTGCTACTCTACCCTTGAGTCGGAATCCCATCCAAAGAAACCTCAAGTAGTCATGGTCGGCTTCGCGTATGTGAATTTGGAGGAACATTTCCTTGATGTCAGCGACGATGGCGATTGGTCTTTCTCTGAATCTGATCAGCACCCTCAATATCGGTTGGAGGAGGTTTGGTCCGGGAAGTAGGGCGTCGTTAAGGCTTTTGTGGTCAAATTTGGCTACTGTGCCGAATACTATTCGCGGCTTCTTCTTTGTCGGGTGTATTACTGGGAAGTGTGGGATGTAGAAGGCTCTTCCTGGGGTTATGTTCGCCGGCGCCTTTGGTGCATACTCGTTTTCTAGCAAATTGTTCATTTGCTCTCTGTACATTTCCTCCAAGTCCTCGTCTTGGCCCAGTTTCCTTTCGATATTCAGGAGTCGTCGATAGGACTGGCTGTAGTTGTTAGGCAGCACTTCGTCGTCGCTTTTCTATAGAAGCCTTGCTTCGTATCTTCCATTTGGCTGCCGTCTCGTGTTTTGTTCCAGAACCTTCATGGCCCTTCGTTCTTGGGGCGTCGTGGTTGCACTCCTATTGCTTCGAGTTCGATGCGACGTCTAATGAGCAATTTCGTCTCGTCTTCTTTTGTCCTGCCGTAGTTGGCAAATCTCACTGGCGCGCTGTTTCTGGCCTCGCAACTAAGCAAGGCCTATCCCAAACTGGTAAGTGAAGCAACTGGTTCTGTGCTTCTCTCTTTCCTCAGCCTCCTTGTAACTATCAGCCCCCAGTTGTCCTGACCCATAAGTAATTTAGGCTCTTGTTGGGCGCAGATCAACGGGTCTCCGAAGTCGTCTCTTTCTTAACTCGATACTTTGACTAACGACTGTTGCACGGATCATGCTGCCAGTCACGACTGGAGTGGATTTCCACTGATGTGGTGAGAAGAAAATAAAAATTTCCCTTCACCCGGCGACCAATGAGAAATCAGTTTGAGGTTGCGCTGGAAAGATTTCCATGTCGATCGTACAGATCATTTGTTTATCCATACATTGGAATGACGGGTAAACGAAATTGCACCAGGGATTGGATGCAAAGAAAAGAATCTAACCAGGGCACCTGAGCAAACAAGTGGTAACTCGATAGAAACCAAAAGGGATTGCTATGTTTACGTAGCGATTCGTTTATGGTCATTCCCAGGCGGGCCGAATCGGCATCTTTTGTTTGTATGTTATGTATAAAGAAGGACTCGATTTTTAGTGGCAAGCGTGAGAATAATGGTTGTTTGTTGATTAGGCAAACGAATCGTGGCACGTGACCATTGCGATGATTGTTCCTCGGTAAGACAACGGATCATGCAATTAGTCTTGTAGCTGTGCAAGCAAGTAACTTGCCCTGCCTTTGTCGTTGGACCAACGGTTGGTTGAGCATATGTACACAGGAAAATTATTGTGTACTTGTGAGACGGAAATTGCCAGCAAGAAGGATCAAGAAGATTCCAAATGGTTCGTGAAGAATGTGAATCGAAATGGTTTTCGATGAAATGTGATGTTGCTTGATGCCATGGCAAGATGATGATCTTGCCATGGGTTATGTTGCAGGTAGGGAATGGGTAGTTGGGTTGAGAAAGTGGGTAGTTCTTTGCTAAGCTTTTAAAGAACCCCCACGGGTCCCTTTCTCGAAAGGCATGGATTTCTCTCTTTCCCGAATCGGAACCTCCTTGGGATAATGTATGTTGACGTTAGTCGTTCCTTGGCTCCCAAGATATTTCGTGTAAGATGAAATCACCACACATGTCTGCCTCCATTCTCACGAAGTTGCTGAAAACCCTCAGTTCTGGCTGGTCTCCCCTTCGATGACTGTGGTGTTACATGAACCACCTGTACTTCATGGATGACGGCATCTTGGTAGTCAGTTCTTTTGCCGTCTCAGGTGAGTACAAATACTGCTCCTTACCCAGTGCCGCGATGGTGGCCACGGAGTTCGTCACCCGGCCGGCAAAGATTCCAATCTCGATTGGATCCTCTATGACTCGATGCAGTCCCGTTAATTTCTTTAGCTCCCCGGTCTTCCAAAGCGAATCTCCAGTCCCTTCATTACCTCTTGTGGGTCGTTGGCAATGAATAGCAGACTTGTAACAGCTTCTCTCGCCCTTCCCCGAAAAGCTCTCCGAAGAAGAACCAAGTTCTCAACGTGTGTGAATCCGACGGCCACATCTTCAAACGATCTCCTAAAAGGCAGCCACTCTTCACTGGCAGCATTGAAATGAGGTAACGCGATCATTTGCCTCGAGGTACGAGGGTGGTTTGAAACCTTTCCGACCTAACAAAGATACAAGCCATTTTGTCTTAAAATTTATTTTTAATTTTCTACATAGTCTCCTTGTAACTCTACACACTTCTCCCAGTGATGCTCCAATCTCTCTAACCAGTCCAAACAGCACTCGGCGTTTTTTCTCTAAATAAAATAACTGTTCACGAAGGTGATTGCCACCTCATTTGACGAAAATGTCTGTCCTCCGAGCGCAATTTTTAGATTACGGAACAATAATAAGTCGCTTGGGGCTAGATCTGGTGAGTAAGGCGGATGGTCAAGCAGTTCAAATCGTAATTCGGGGATTTTCGTCATGGTAACCGCTGAGGTGTGAGACGGCGCGTTGTTTTGGTGAAACGGGATTTTCTTTTTCTGCAAATGTGGCCGTTTTACCACAATTTCTGCATTCAGTTGGTCAAGTAATGATGCGTAGTATGCTCCAGTAATGGTTTTTCCTTTTTGAAGATAATCGATTAAGATAACTCAATGACTATCCCAAAAAACAGTCACCATCACTTTCCCAGCCAAAAAAACAGTTTTTTTTTGGAGCCTATTCCCCCTTTGCAGGCCACTGTTTTGACTGTATTTTTGCTTCAGGCGTATAATGGTGTATGCAAGTTTCATCGACTGTAATAAATCGGGGCCAAAACTCAGACTTATTACGCCTAAGCTGCGCCAACAGAGCGTTGGAAACGTTCATTCGAACACATTTTTGGTCTAACGTAAGCAAACGTGGCACCCAACGCGCGGACAGCTTTCTCATGTCTAAATCCTGATTTAATATGTGACAAACACGTTCTTTGGACATTTTCATAGCTTCTGCTATCTCTCTCACTTTAATTCGGCGGTCGCCTATCACCATTTGGTGAACTTTAGCGATGTCGTCAGTTGTTGCAGTTTTTGGACGTCCCGAACGTTCATCGTCTCCCAAGCCCTCACAGCCACGTTGAAATTCAGCTGCCTAAAATTTCACTGTGGTAAATGATGGTGCAAAGTTCCCATACACAGAGTCTAACTCATCTTTGATTTGCGTAGGCGTATTGCCTTTCAAAAACAAAAATTTAATGACAGTTTGATACTCAATTTTGTCCACTTTCACAAAAACACTCACATCGGCTCTCTCCAACGACTGTCAAATAAAAATTACGCTTCCAAAATGGCTGACATTTTGGTGAGCAACTGTCAAAGATGTACAACTACATTCACTAGCTTTTATTGACGAGTGCTGCTTCCTCACGTTGGGGTCGGAAACTTTTCAGCACACCCACGTAATTGCTCCGGATGATGTTTGCGTGGGCCTGGCTATGGCTTGGGCCAAATCCTGGAAGTTGGCTCTTTCGTTTCCGTGATGCGGCAACCTGTCCTCGTGAGTTAGCTCCGCTTGCCTTTTTCCGGGCGACCTCGTTAGATTGTCCCATGAATCGCAAGACCCTTCTGGTACTCATTCTCGGTAGCCTCGCTTTGGCTAGCTAGTCTCGTTCTCGGAACTTGCTGCCACCAATTCGAGTTCCACTCGTTCCACTTTCGCCTTTGCCTTGGGGATTTCCAGTTCTCGCTTGGGGACTTCCAGTTTAGTCTCAATCTTGCCCCTCCTCGATGACTTTACCGAGCTGTTTCCTAAAACTATATCTTGTGCTCCATGCCGTGCTTTGATCTTGACACGGATGTCCTGGACTCTGCCTTCCCTGGCGACGCTGATCCCCTCCTCTCCCCTTTGATGCGTTGGGTCGATCCCCTGCTCTGGGGTGTGGGGGTCAGAGTGGCTCTCATTTGGTTCGGTCACGTGTGCTGACTCCCCTCTTCTGGAAAGCGCTCCGGCAGGTCCATCCTAATCTCCTCCAAGCCGCGTGGGAGATTCTTGTCCTGTAGCGCCTACAACTGGTTCGGCGTTGCCCACTCCAGGTTGAGTAGACAGTCCTCCCGTAGGCTATGGCGGCATCCTCCCTGCTTTAGCCGATCTGGATATTGGCCGCTTATCGCCGAGATTCGGATCGAAGGACCGAAACTGTTATCGGTCTGCAGACGGCGCCTCTTCGACGACGTATCCGCCCCCCTTTCTCTCCGTAATGTAATTCGCCAGCCGGCCAACGATTTATTCGATTCGTATTTTTATCTGTTCCTATAATTGCTTAATTATTTGTTATGCACTGATTTCTATTGTAACTTTATGGAGTACACCATAGTAAATCACGTGCACTATATCTGTTAACGGACTCTTCACAACGGGGAGTTCCCGTGGCAACTCAACTGCTCAAAAAAAAAAAAAAAAAGAAGTGGCGGGAGGCCGACTTAAGCGAGACAAGGACAAATATGTCCTTCATCTTGTCTCTGGCTTCTGGTCATCTTGCGATAACCAGAATCACCCACACCCACACCACCAAGCCCCGCTTATTCAATTCCGATAGTAAGAAGTTGTTTATCATAGCCCTGTAGCGTTCGCCAGTAACAGTGACCATATTGCGGATGGCGTCCTTAAAGAAATACGCTTCAATCACTCCTCCCGCTGGAACGTCGCGCCACACAATGGCTTTGAGTGGATGTAATAGCTCTTCGTGCATCATACGCGGATTTTTAGTTCCTCAGAAACGAAGATTTTGTTTATTGACGCAACCTCCTCTTCGTTGTTGAGATTAAGGATGGCTTAACAGTAATTCACACACGACTGACGGTCAGCAGGGATTAACTGATGCACTGTTTGCACTTTGTATGGAAACATGTGTAATCCTTTCACTAAAATTCGCTGTAAGGTCCGTCTGGTGATGCCCAATTGCATGGCGCGTAGTTTGGTTAATGTTTCTTCGTTCTCGGCGACATCGGCAGCCACAGCCGCGATATTCTTGGCCGAACGACCAGTCCGGGGCGGCCATGCCCTGCAGTGGTATCCAGTGGTTCCAGTCTGTTCGAGTCGAGTACCTAAGCGCCGGAATGTTTGTCCGGTTTGCGCGACATGATTAGGAAGTCGACGTAGTAATTAACGCTGCGCTAACACCACCGACCGATTATTGGGAAAAAAATCGAAACAATTATTCCACGCTCCTGCGGAGTATAGCGCTCCATAGCTTGTTTGTTTGTATACTGCAACTGTTTAGTTCGCAAATGTCAAATATGATTGACGTACGAAGTCATTTGCAAAAATTGTAACATCTTCCGATAGGGTGATTCATTTTGCGCCACATTGTATATACTTTTTTTGCAGTTGCTTAAAAACCTTAATCTAATATAACTTAAATCTTATTCCACCCTAACCCTAGAAAAGCTAAATCTGTGTAACCTGGCTGATGTTGGAGTTACTTTATCGTTGTAGTAGCCTTTCTCTCAGGGAGCGTATCTCCTTGTCCTTAAAAAAAAAATGGAGTGGGGAGAAGCCGACTTAAGCGAGACAAGACAAATGTGTCCTTCATCTTGTCTCTGGCTTCTGGTCATCTTGCAATAACCAGGATCATCCACATCCATGAGGATGTTGAGCTCAGTTTTAAGATATCTGAAAAAGAAAGGGGCGGAGGTATCCAAGGATAGTGTGGACAGGGTTAGTTCAAATGTTCTCTAACTACTTGGATGGAGGGATGGTGGGAAAGAAATCATACAAGACCAGTACGTCTTGAGTGCGGTAGTAAACGCAGATCACGTCTTCGGCGTCTGATAATCTGCGCTTTGGTCGGCGTGGGTGTATGTTTGTGCCGTCTTGTACTGTGCGTGTGTGTGGTGTGTTAGGAATCCTCTATTATAGATGGGAAACTCAACTGCTCTGCCGATGAGCCCACCTTATATAGGTCCGTAGCCGTCGTCTTTGTTCGCTCATTTCCTGGGTGCCGTTTTCCTTGATGGCTTCCTGGAATAGCGCGCCGCTGATCATTGTTTTCCCGGAACTTGTGTACTGGCGCTTGCCTTGGCTTTCTTGGGAATTCGTGTTGCCGTGACGGATCTCCAACAAGAAGGAAATATAATATTATAGTTCCTGTTCAACTGATATTACTGTACATTATTCTTTAACATTCAAGAACACAATAAAATGCGTGTGTTTTCTTTCTAAACAAAAACAAGGCCAATACTTTTAAACAATAAGAAACTCTTGTGAGATTAACTCCTATTGATTTGGCAAGTTCGGCTGATATCTGTTCAAAACGCGAGAATAGCATTTTATAAGGTCCTATCGCATGCATTCAAGGCTATTGAAACCTCCTCCCCAAACCTTCCTCCTGTACTGTTCATTGGTCTTTAAGGCTATCAAACAATCCTTTTTCTATGGGAATATTATAAAACAAACCTTCGCCGAACTGTTGTGGATATATCAACTGTAATCTTTTTAAATACAAAATCGTTGCAATGAATGACTTACAGAACCCGAATAGGACTAAGAGATTTGCAGATTATGATGCAAGTACCCGACAATATCTTTAAACACTGTAGTTCAATAGAACCGGGCAATAGTCATGAAATTGGTTGCGCCTGCAAGTTATAAAAAAGTGCTTGTTTTAATTAGCTATTGCCCTGCGTAAAGTCAATGTAGTTACGTTGTATCGTATCTACAGCGGTGCTCATTAAAAGATCCATGCACTTGGAATCATGGGACAGTTTTATAGGAAATGAGTTTAAACTGCTAAAGGCACACAGTACTAATTCCCAATGCGCACTTTGCCGATGCAAATTAACTAAAACACCTACTGGAGCGCACACGTACACGTACACCTGTACAATATCTTATCAAGGCGAGTGTATTTGCACAGGTTGCGACATCACATCTCGGATACCTGTTCTCTTCTCCTTCAACATACTTACACACAAGTCGCAAGCGTCACTTCATTACCGAATAACCAAAGCAAAGGGCCAATAATTTCCGTGATTATCCTTTAGTGAAGCAATTTGATTTGTATGGTTATTTGAAAAGGAAACGCCTTATTGCTGCTGCTGCTGCCGCCACCGCTGCTGGGGCCCCATGCCGTCATGCGAATCATACATGAATAGGCGATATCGGATTTCACCATCAGATGTGTGTACAGACCTTCAATGCCGATAATTTCCCCAAGCCATTATACGAATAAGTATGAACTGAAGAAAAGGGATATCATCAAGAGCCTACTTGATCAGCCAACTAGTTCCTTATTCTTGTCAATTTCTTACACCATACCCATTATTATCTGCATCCTTATCACGGTTCCCATTAACCCATTTCACTTTCGAAATGCCGCCTCCTTAACATTCACAATGCCTTTCATCTATCCTAGACCTAATCCTTTCGTGCTGCCAAATGCCGGCTGCCTCTTTGGTCTACTTGAGATGCTCTATTGCTCCTTGAATGTGTCTTCCTATCTCAATCAGTAGCCGCTGTGATGTATTGTGTGTGATGCAAGTATTCGATTTCAGGGATGCCTGCGCTCGTTCGCTCCTTCTGGCAGTCCAATATTTTGTAAACATCAACTAACGGAGTGAATTAGGCAAAGAGTTTTCGAAAACTCCTTTTCTGGCCTTTGTTTTTTTTTCTGGCTCAGGTTTTTCAGGCTGTGTTTTGTGTATCTCCAACTAATTTATTGACAAATCACGAAGCCACAGCATGACAACAAATCGGCCAGATTAATCCATAAAATCACAGGGACACAACTGGCAACGAAGAGGGGCCTGACCTATACCTGGAGTCAGGCTTTTGCTCGCCCTCCAGAAGAACAAAATCCACCGACGTTGCGGTCAGGACAGTGCGGTTCAAAATTACGAGAATCCGATAATGTGTTAATTATAATCAAACCAAACAAGTTCCATGGTGTCGCATACTCGTTGCCTCGGCCCGGGCAGAGCCACTGCCCAGATGAGTTATTGTTCCCAAGATGGAGCTGTTAATGGCCTGGGAATGAGGCATTCGCGGCATATTAGGAGCTCGCTACACGGAAAATAAAAATATTAATAACAATAATGGGAAATTTATGGACCTCGAAAGATGGCCATTGGGTCGGTGGTATCGAAGAGTCAGCCGTTCTAGAGACCTTTGATCCGATTTGGTTTTAAGAGCCTCGTCTCGGGCAATGTAGACCTATGGACATGGCCAAATTTATTCGGAATTAAAACAAGCTACAAATTATTGATTGTGACTATTTCCGTAAAATATTTTGACATCAAGCTTATGAATCTTGTTCGCTGAAGCCGTCCCTGAGATTCCGAAATCGTTTAACTATTCCACGAAATGCTAATAGCAGTGTTGGTGAAATTTTAATGAGACCGACAACAACATTCACTGACGATGTACGATGACACCAGAAACTCCCACCGGTTGTATATTAAACAAATTATATAACAGTGATATTACCTGAGTTCTAAGGGAGAAGCCTTCTGCGAACGTGGACAGGTGTTTTTGAATCGTTAAGTTTAACCTTACTGTGGTGGGTGGTGGGGGTGACAGCTACTCAATTTCGAGGGATGGATAGCTTGTGAATCCTTTTAAATTCAATGTCCGTAGATGGATGTGAATTATTAAGAAGGTGGTCATCCTGATTCACATAGAAAAGTATCATTAGAGGCGACAGGAGGGGAAGGACGCACTTGTGGACGACCATAATTAAGGGGCGATCGTAAGTTTTTGTTTGACATCAAAAGATATGGCACGCAATGCATTTGGTTGCGGTATCGTCTTCGCATGGAGGGAAAATCTAATTCATGTAGCATCTGTTTAGGTATTGACTGAAGTCTTAGCTCATATGTTGCGGTACACAGTGTATGAAAGTAATTATTAAGTTTACCTATGCGAAAACAATCCAACTGCACTTATAAATTATAAATTTGACGCATATTCAAATGATCCCCTTTTAAAATGCAAACTTTCGTTAAAGACGTTTTTCCTCTGTTTGATTGGCAGATTAGAGGTAGACTAGCCTGAAGGATTACTCCTTAAAACATACAAATTTAAAATAGAAGAAGAAGTAAATCAAAAATAATTGCCCAACTAATTATCAGTGAAAGGTAATATTCCACTCCATGCTGTTCAATTATTAACCAGAAAGAAGACTGCTTAGGGCAGCATAATGCCAGAGTCTTGTTTTCTAACATGTCCTACAAAAAGGATTTTTTGATATCCATGTCTATCCGCGGTCTTCGTGGAAAATGATGACATTTTTTGTATGCCCGGAAGAAAACATTTTTTTTTAAAAGGGGTTTTCCCCCATAAAACTATTCATTAATAGTTAGGTCGAAAGAAGAGAAGGGGTCGATGTACATTAGACTTGAATCCCAGGAGATTGAAATTTAGGAACACTTGACTAGGTCACATGAACGCTTGGCATCACCGTCACTAAAGGGGTTGCCCCTGAGGTTAGAGCAAGAGTTAAAAATTGATTAAAACAAGAATCTGGTTGTGATCTCTGAATTACTCCATTTCCAAATTTTAGAGTTTTCTCTCTGAATTACGCCACTTTCGAAACCAGCGTTAGAACATGCGTGTGTGAACTTCGAAAGAGAGGAACATTTTAGAAATTCAGTTTTGCACAGTTTTGTATCAGTCGACCTCTGTCACCCATAGAGTGTTGTGTGTCAGCAATGCTCGTGCTATCCTTGACTTGCACGTGAAGTATTTCAAAATTAATCATTTGTAAGAGAAAAATTGTGAGAGTGTAAATCGTAATTGAACGGGAGCGAAGTAATGTCAGATTTATTAGTTGAACATTTTATACACAATAAGTGGCTGAAGTACAAACCTTGAAATTAATAAAACAATAACTCTATTGGCCACATTTTTTACTAGAAAAAAAGAAGCTGTATTTGAGTATTTATTTTCATGCTAGTAGAAATAACTGTATAAACACCACTGTTAACGGCGGAGCATTTAAAACTTCGGAGGATACCAGCGCGCAAACTCGGAAGAAGCGCCTATAGCAGCAATACGTATACGACATCTTTACCAGTGCAATAGACCAATAAGAAGCGGACGTGGTCGCATGGGAACTTAGCCTACAAGCTTCAAAAAAGGTGCAGTAATCTGGAGTGTGTTGGTATATGAATTGACTATGATTACCCCAGTCATCCCCGAACAAAATCGTAACCTGTGATGGGGAGGCTTACTTCAAGGTCAACGAAAGATTCAAGGCCAATGAGGTGAAATATTACACATTCACCCCACCCAAAAACTAAACAAAAATGCTTCTCCCGAAAAAAAGGACGACTTCGTTCTGCCCTCCAGACTTACTGACATCGAATTTACTGATGTCAAAAAATTCTCTTCTCCACAACATTTGGTGAAAATCAGATCGAAAAAATACAGTAAGGAGAATATATCATGTTGCCTGAGGGACCAACATACCTAGACTGCATAATAAGGATAAACTTGTGGTTTAGAGTGTCCACAGGGGACCAGTAAGCTAGGATATAATTTAAAACAGCTACAATTTAAGCATTTTTTGTCTAGCAAGTAGGATAAATACAAGAAAAAGAACAAAATAAAAAAATGTACGTAAAATGGAGAAAAAGGATAAACTCGCACTCAATATTGCATGAATAAGTTGTCTTCAATGTATTTCATAACCGTCAAATACCTCAATACAGACGTTGTCATCTTTTGAAGATTTCCACTTTCCTACCAAAACCAAAAAAAAAAAAAAAAAAAAAAAAAAGACGTTGTCAATGTCTCAGACACATCAGCATTAACTGCAATATGAACCGCCGGTGCGCTCGTTGTGGGAAATCGCAAGAAATTGGTAAGCGCGAACTGCTGTCACCAAAATTTGTTTCCACAACAAAAGTGCAGGATACGGAGACTCTACCAACATGTTGCAACTTCGGTAAGAACGACATCCAGCTAGTTATAGAAACTATCAAAAATATAAAGACATTGTCTAACGATTAAAGAAATTCGAGCTACGCAAATAACCACGTCAGATTTCAGTAAACAGGCGAAACAACGTTTTATCCAAAATGGATTTGTGGGGGTTCTCTATATCACACGGAGAACCAACCCGCAATCCTAACCAACCTTGACCGCTAACAGCGCGTCACCGTAACCCAACTCCCCATGCAAAATCCGCAATAGCATACATCCCAAACTTTGCAATAGACACACTCCCAAACCCGTAACAGAATACAATTCCACAGAATATATTCTAAATCATCCCCGCATACAAGTTCCCAAAATTGCTTCGGTAAATTTTTCATCTAAACCATATTCCTTGCTTGCGACCAAGCAATCCTAATTTCCCCGAAATTCATATGCTATAATAAAACGCATATTCAATCCTACAACGGAACATTAACCATTACCACCAGCTATACCGAGCTGCATACATTTCTCCGAAATTACTTCGGTTAATAACTTATCTAAACGATATTCCTTGCTTTCACCCAAGCAATCCCAATTTCCCCTGAAAACCACTTCGGTTCATTTCCTCCTTAAATTATACTTCTCGTTCGCAACCAAGCGACAGCTAATTTTCCACGAAACAATCACAACGATCAAGACCCTTGATCATACTTGGCTATGCCAATTTCCCGGTATACATAACCAACGAATCCAACTCAGCTTATACGGCGAGGATTCGCTGGAACTGAATTCCTATGCAAGCATAGCAACTCTTCTCGAAATTCCTCGTAAGTGGCAGTGAGTTTATTTTAGCTATGAGTCTACTGCCACGACGCGATGAACCTTTTCCTTCCAATAATTAGTCAGTCGCCAACCGTCCGCCGAACCGTGCACCTCAGCCAACCAGCCGAGCTTTCACCGCCACCCGGGCTACCCAATAAAGTCTGATGCCAACCACCTGCTATTAATCCAGTTGTACGTTATTAATCCGTTAACGATTCATCATCTATCTGTGACCGGTAACTCAATTGTGCGCTATCAACTCGAGGACGATTTAACATCTATCTGTACCCAGTAATTCAGTTGTGCGTTATTAATCCATTAACAATTCAACATCTATCTGTGACTGGTAACTCAATTGTGCGCTATCAATTCAAGAACGATTTAATATTTACCTGTAACCAGCAATCCGATTAACGATTTAACATTTATCTGTAGCCAGTAATACAGTTGTGCGTCATTAATCCACGAACAATTTAACATTTACCTGTAACTAGTAATTCAATCGTGGGATATTAGAACAAGAACAATTTAACATTCATCTGTAACCTAACAATTTAACTTTTATCTATAATCCATGTAATCCAGTTTTGCGTTTGTGTAACAATTATCTCTGTGGTGCACCAATACTAATAATAAGACATTAAAAGGTTAAAGAACGCTTAACCAACAAACCAACGTGTTTTATTTCTTCGACGTATTCTGGAGCGGCCTGTGTTTTGTCTCTTCCTCTGTGGGTGTTTTGCTGAACCTCACGCCCGTGCAGGCGTATGAGCAGAACATACCCCACAGATTCATATAAGATAGGCTTAAAGGGATGGAGGCTAAGAATATGCTAAGAATATAAATGTTTCCCAACACATCTCGCGAATAAATATATTCTAGACCGTTCAAACGATCTCTTGAAGAGGCTGCTACAACTCAACGAATCCAAGAGGTGTCAACATTTCCAAAGCGACAATTTTCAATGCTCAAGAAACCGCAAAGACTTCCGTGTAATTGATCCATGATCATCCATCATCATGATCATCGGCACTACAACCGAGATCCATTCTTGGCCTTATTTAGGAAGTCTCTCCACCGGTATCCGATCCATATCAGACACTTGTTAAATTGTCCATAATAATTTGTTTTCCCGGGCAAGGCTATTAATTGAGGGTATCCAACACCAATATGAAAAATTTGGGCTTAGAGCGATGTCCCCTTTCTCATGACAAATGTAAGACATACGCATCAAAATGGATCCCATAATAAAAGTTATCTTTACAACGGTCAATCCCCCTGTTTCTTTATCAGAGTTGATAATCCTAGACTTCATAAAGAACAATCGGACGGATGTGGTTCTTGAAGCAAAGCTAGGTTGCGTCTACGTCATCAATTCGTATTCCCAAGCTTTTCCATGATTTGAAGAGATCGAGCCTCCAGTAACGGTGTTAACGTAAACGGAAGTCGCACTTGCTTGATTCTCAAAGCACGTTTTGCCTTGGGTCTATTGAACTTCCAAATTTTGACTCCATAGCGGTCTGGAGTTAAATTGCACCTGACTAACTGCGGTAGATAGCTATTCTGTTTAATATTCAAATAAAGCCAACAATAGAACCAAGAATTCTGAGGGTGTCAGCAAATTAATAAGATCTTTGAAGCATATGCAATAGTGATTTGAACTCAAGCAAGATCTGCTCCTCGATAGTATAGTGGTTAGTATACCCGCCTGTTACGTGGGAGACCGGGGTTCGATTCCCCGTCGGGGAGCCTCTGGCGCAAGACTAAATGACCTTGCCCGGAAAAAAGAAATCATTATGGGAACTTTAACAAGCCTCAGGACTTGCTAAATAAGGCCAGGACCGGCTCGCGGTTGTAGTGCCGATGATGATGAAGACCTGCTATCCAAAATATTTACCCCCGGGGCTACCCCTCACTAATAAGCGGATTCAGTTAATGTGAATTTCTCCGTGTTCATTAATCTGTGCCTAATCAGCACACACACCTTATTTTATGTGTACTTGTAAAAACGTAGGAAAATCATACAGTCCAGATGCCACATCTGTATAAACCCTATGATGGTATAAAAAGTAACACAAATATTGTGCTACACATAAAAATGTATTGGAACCTCTTGAACATGACTTGACACTTGTATAATCACACGTTGTTTAGGGTCATGATACATGCACACCCAAACTAATAAACAAGTGCCGGCGATTAGAAATGCATTTGCTTAATCGTGGATAAACAAAGAATGCACTCTGATGCTATGATTGTAAAAGGCTGCAGTATCGTCGTTGAACGAACTACATCGATCGTCGCCTGTCATCAAAACAAATATTAAAAGTATTGTTCGGGTACACCCGTGTGTTTTATCTCCACATTTATTAACAATTCTATTACAGATTTTACTTAAGACTAAATGTTAACTTCTATTTTACAAATATCATTCTTACATTAATTACTGGCTTTTCGCAAGCACTATAAATTATATTAACTATCATTTTTCTTATGCCTTCCGGGGTACAATGATTAGTGTTTTTATAACATGTCACAATAATTGATATGTTTTCTTTTTAAAATGTTGTTCTATTCTTTCTATATCACCTATTATTATTTTATTATTATTATTATTATTATTATGATTTTTTTTAAAGTATATATATAGGGGGGTTGACCAGAAAAAAAAAACGAAATAAAACGTACAAACATAACCAAGGAATACAAATAAAAAATAAAAAATTAATAAATAATACATGATATAGAAAGAATAGAACAACATTTAAAAAAAAATGTATTGTTATACGTTATAAAAACACTGGTTAGATGAATGCCGAGTATGAAATTATTTTCACCTTGGGGTCCAGAAGATTACTACGCAAGAGACTTTGTAGCGATTCTAACAGATACACACGATTCACAAGCGAAATAGTGAAGAACACGAACGAAAAATCGAATAAGAAAAATACATCGAAACCGTATACCAAGCGATAAATAACAAAAAAAAAAAAATAATTCACACCAGTGGAATATAGTCGAGTTTGGAAATCAAATTCTAAACACGGTCAGTAGCCTGGTGTGTAACGCTTAGGTAAAATTTTTTTTCGTGATTCGAGCTGTCATAGCGTCAGTTCGAATCACACGATCTTCTTCACTATTATTTCAAACACTATAATTGGTGACTACGACGTGATCTGTACACACAGCATAGCATACACTTCCCATAGTAAAGCAGAACTTCACACACGGTCACGACTTCCGCATAGAGCACAGCCTCCGACGTTTTCTCGTTTCTCTCTCTCGTTCGTCCGTCGTCCGCATACGAATCTGATCGTAACGAAGTTACTGCGGCGGGAGTGGTGTAGCGATTCTAACAGATACACACGATTCACAAGCGAAATAGTGAAGAACACGAACGAAAAATCGAATAAGAAAAATACATCAGAACCGTATACCAAGCGATAAATAACAAAAAAAAAAAAAAAATAATTCACACCAGTGGAATATAGTCGAGTTTGGAAATCAAATTCTAAGCACGGTGTGTGGTGTGTAACGCTTAGGTAAAATTTTTTTCGTGATTCGAGCTGTCATAGCGTCAGTTCGAATCACACGACCTTCTTCACTATTATTTCAAACGCTATAACTTCGTGTCATTGCATATGCGTTTTTAGTTGCTGTAAAAGCAGCTGCAGTATGCTTATCAAAGTAAAGGTATACCAAGCGATAAATAACAAAAAAAAAAAAAAAATAATTCACACCAGTGGAATATAGTCGAGTTTGGAAATCAAATTCTAAGCACGGTGTGTGGTGTGTAACGCTTGGGTAAAATTTTTTTCGTGATTCGAGCTGTCATAGCGTCAGTTCGAATCACACGATCTTCTTCACTATTATTTCAAACGCTATAACTTCGTGTCATTGCATATGCGTTTTTAGTTGCTGTAAAAGCAGCTGCAGTATGCTTATCAAAGTAAAGGTATTGATCAAGCCAGATACCAAGGTATCTGACTACAGTTTTTACTTGTAGAGGAAGATTATTACTTCCTGCAATGGAACATTTTTTCCAATTCCGTTTTGTATCCCCTGATGCACTGGACAGGGGCGTTCTGAAAACGATAATCACTGTTTTCTGGATTTTTATTTTTAATTTCCAGTCGTCCCTCCGCTTGGTAGACGCCTTGACGTGGTGCGGGGGCTTAAACTACAATGGATCATTCAGGCTATGCTGACGGAAGCATATGCTTCCAGTAGGGTCACCCATGTCAGACAGGCTAGCGACGAGTAACACACAAAGATCTACCACCCCTAATCCAGGGTGTTACGCGTCACTATACCCATTGGATGGTTTGCCGCCAGGGGTTGTATTATAACGGTTCCTCTCTGACACCGGGTCGAATCAGAGCAGTAAGCAGACCTTACCATATCAAAGCGGGGCTCTGATATGTCGGACTATTTGAAACCCAAGACTCGTGGGAACAAAAATGAAAATTCAATATACACACAACAATCCCACGAAAAACCCGGTAGGCATAGATGTGATGAGCCGACACTACCATAAGGGAACAAATCATCAAGAAAACACCGACTCGGCAAAAAGAAGACGTAGGGAAAAACGGAAAAAGAGAAATATACGCGTCGGGACGTGGTATGTTCGAACGTTATATAAACCGGCGCGATACAGACGATCATAGAAAATGCTAAACAATATAAAATGCACATCGTCGCGCTTCAGGAAGTCCGACTCCCACATCAAGTAATCGAAACCAACTGGTTTACACTGGCGTGTGGGGGTACCGATACACATAACCTCCGAGCCGGCTTCATCATAAACAAGCAGATTACGCAGATATACTAATAAAGGGCGAGTTAGAATAGAAAACCACCTCTCAGAACTATTTGATATCTGGAACGGACTAAAACAGGGGGTTGGCCTCTTACCATTTCTTTTTAACCTTGTGCTCGAGTATGTCATCAAAAGGTACAAGACGACAACATGGCCGGATTATCCCTGAACGGGGTCGCACAAGTGCTCGCATATGCGGATGACATCGCTGTTTTGGGCGAGAATCTGAAAACTGTAAGTAGAAACAGTGAAATCATCATGCAAGTGGCAGAAGAGGTGGGCCAGAAATAAATGAAGACAAAATAACATACATGATTACGGCGAGAGCATATGGACCTCAGGGAACAGATATAAACGTCAGAGGCAAGATATTTGAAAAAGTTAAAGAATTTAAATATCTGGGAACGATACTGACGGACAGTAATGAAATGTCGAAGGAAATTAACAAGATACTGCACTCTGGCAACGCTAGTTGGCATGCAGTCAGTAAACTGCTGAAATCCAAACTGCTATCACGTAATATAAAGCTCCGTGTCTATAAAACCATAATCATGCCGATTGTTCTATACGGATGTGAAACATGGGCTCTCACAAAACGGGAAAAAAACAAATTCCGCGTATTCGAGAATAAAGTTCTAAGTTGTACCTCTGGCGGCAAATATGACGAGAAGGCAGGACAATGCAGGAAACTCCACAACCTCGAATTGGAAGAGTTATACCGCAATACCGCAATACTACAATAGTGAGAGTAATCACGTCGCGAAGATTAAGATGGGCCGCACATGTGGCGCAAATGGGCAACGATAGAACCGTGCATAGAATTCTTGATGGTAAACCAACGGGAAAGAGACCGACAGGACGGCCGTGACGGGGATGGGAAGACAATGTTAGATTTGACTTTGAGGAGATCGGATCGGATGGTCAAGCGTGGAAGCAGGGTGCACAGGACACGGCCCGATGACGGAGTCGAGTCGGTGAGGTCATGAACTTCCGGGTTCCTACAGGCCAATAAATAGTAAAATAGTAATAGTAGTTGATGTTGAGATTGTTGTTCTGTTGGCCGACTTTTGGCTTCGGCTTTTGTTGTTGTTGTTGAATGGATGGCTATTTTTCTTCCGGCGTCTCCTCTCTAGCCGCGGTCTTGCCACCGCAAGCTTTGCCTCCCATTCACTTATCTCCTCTTCTTCATCCTCAGACTGTGACGATGCACGAGAAGCGAATAAGTTGTTTGCCCCATACATGTTAAAGTTGGAGCGGCGGGGCTCACTGTTCTCCTCCATTTGCTGCTTTTGTTTCTCCTTTGCTGGTACTCTCCGGTTTGTTTTCATTAAAAGAAAACCTAGGCGACCTGCTGTACGAACCTCAGTTCGGTTTTTCTCCGTAACCTGATTTGAACTCGACTAGCGCCGACTAGGAGCCACACGCGGCAAAACCGAATTTGAATATTAATTGATTAACGAGCAATATATTATTACTTTTATTTCCCACGCCTGCGACCGAGGTCATATATTTTATTTCTTTTAGTTGAGAATTGTTTCATTTTTCGCACTTCACTGCACTGTTTTTACGTTTATTATATGTTTTGTTGTGCTTTATTTTTTTTTATTTTGGTCGACCTTTTTCATTTTTATTGTTTTTATTTTTGACCGATGCACTGATGCGTTGTGTTTCACTTTCCATTGAACGAAAATGTTACTGTTTTTTCTTTTCGTGGCTTCGTTCTCTTTTATTTGATTTATAGCGTTAGGGATGATAGTGAAGAACGTGTGATTCGAACTGATGCTATGACAGTTAGAATCACCAAAAATTGAACCAAAGCGCAACCCATCAGGCCGCCGCCGTGCGTACGAATTCGATTTATAAACTCAAGTACATTCGACTGATGTCGATTTGTTATGTTATCGCTATGGTATACGGCTCTGATGCATTTTCTTATTCGATTTTCGTTCGGTGTTCTTCACTATTTGCTTGTGTATTGTGTGTGTATCTGTTATAAACGTCACACTACTCCCTCCCCAGTAACTTTGTTACGATCAGCTTCGTGAGCGAACGACGGAGCGAGGAACGAGCGAGCGAGAGATCGCCAGAGCAGGCGAGTTTGCCGGTGCTCTATGCGGAAGTCGTGAAGAACTTTTTTACTACGGGAAAGTGTGTACTGTGTGTACACAGATCACGTCGGGGTTACCAATTATAGCGTTTGGGATGATAGTGACGAACGTGTGATTCGAACTGACGCTGTGACAGTTAGAATCACCAAAAATTGAACCAAAGCGCAATCCATCAGGCCACCGCCGTATGTACGAAATCGATTTCTAAACTCAAGTACATTCGACTGATGTGGATTTGTTATGTTATCGCTATGGTATACGGCTCTGATGCATTTTCTTATTCGCTTTTCGTTCCGTGTTCTTCACTATTTGCTTGTGTATTGTGTGTGTATCTGTTACAAACGCCATTTTTTTGCCTGTTTTTGTCGCTGGCATTTATTTATAAATAGTCTATATGTTTTAAAGACTCGTGACTCACAATACCAACTTTTTAATGTCACTCAATCGCCGAATTTAAAACACGTTCGCACTCGGTCACTGTGTATCCAAGTGTTATATATATATATATATATATATATATATATACATATATATATATATATGTATATATACGAGGGTGGGGTGTAAAGTTTCCGACCTCAACGCGAAGATAGCGGCACTCCCCAATAAGGGAATGTAGTTGCGCATCGTTTGACAGTCGCTCACCAAAATTTCAGCCATTTTGAACGGGTGCGTTTTATTTGACAGTCGCTTGGGTGAGTCGATGTTTTTTGCTTTTTTTGCAGTCCACTGTATACACCGGGCGTATAATGATGTTTCTAAGTTTTATCGACAGTAATTAATCGGCGCCAAAACTAGGATATATTGCGCCTAAACTGCGCTATCAGAGCGCGTTGGGAATATTCACTCGAACATGTTTTTTGTCTAACGTGAGTAAACGGGGCAACCAACGCGCGGGCAGCTTTCTCATTCCTAAATCTTGATTTAATATGTGACAAACACGTTCTTTGGACACGTTCATAGCCTCTCTCACTTTAATTCGGCGGTCATCTAGCATCATTTGGTGAACTTTAGCGACGTTGTCGTCAGTTGTTGAAGTTTTTGGACGTCTCCCAAGCTCCCACGGCCACGCTTAAATTCAGCTGCCCAAAATTTCATTGTCCTAAATGATGGTGCAGAGTTCCCATACACAGAGTCTAACTCATCTTTGATTTGCGTAGACGTATTGCCTTTCAAAAACAAAAATTTAATGACAGCTCGATACTTAATTTTGTCCATTTTCACAAAAATACTCACATCGACTCACTCAAACGACTGTCAAATAAAAATTACGCTTCCAAAATGGTTGAAATTTTGGTTAGCAACTGTCAAAAGATGCACAAGTAGATTTACTTGCTTTTATTGACAAGTGCTGCTACCTTCACGCTGAGGCCGGAAACTTTTCAGGTGGCCCAAGTTATATATATATCATCATCATCGGCACTACAACCGGGAACTGGTCTTGGCCTTATTCAGCAAGTCATGAGGCTTGTTAAATTTTCCATAATGATTTTTTTTCCCGGGCAAGGAATCGAACCCTGGTCTCCCGCGTGACAGGCGGGTATACTAACCACTATACTATCGAGGTGCCCATATATATATATATATATATATATATATATATATATATATATATATATATATATATATATCTGGCGCAAGACTAATGACCTTGCCCGGAAAAAACAAATCATTATGGAAAATTTAACAAGCCTCAGGACTTGCTAAATAAGGCCGAGACCAGTTCCCGGTTGTAGTGCCGATGATGATGATGTTATGTATATATATATATATATATATATATATATATATATATATATATATATATAAATATATATATTGGTGTACAACTTTGCTTCCTCCGTTTTTTTTCCGAAATTCGAGGCTTTATTGTAAAAAACTGGTTATACATTTATGATTCAAAGTATTGTCCATCGCTGGCCACTACTTTCTCCCATCTTTCGGGCAGCATACGAATCCATTTCTTCATATTAAAGCAGAAAATTAAAACCTCCAGCAAATGACGAGACTTTGGCTCGTAAGCTGACATGTTTAATCGAGAATAACTTTCTGACGCAGACACAAATCGACTAATATTTCGATGGCGTTATGTTTACAAATAACTAAGCTTATTGTATGACATCTATGATCTATTTATTTCAACTACGACTTGCTGCTACAGCCATCTATTGCAAAACGGCGGAAGCAAAGTTGTACACCAATATATATGTCTCTTGTCGCGGTCGGCAGCTAAAGAAACAGAAACTAATATCCTGCTCTTTATTCCATTAGATTAACTTAGATTTAACACAATTTATCTTTATTTCTTAAAATATTTGAGATTTAACACAATTGAAAACACTCAGTCCTTCTACTGCTTTGGTTTTGTGATGAAACAACAACCGGAAGCAATGTTAATACTGGATCAAAGCGGACCCTTCATTTTTCCCTTTGTATGAATTTATTTATTCTAGATTTGATATTCGTAGTTCTGCTCGATTGATTTGTTATTTCTTATCTTCGATAAAATCAAACTGATCTTTGTTTACTTTTACCTGTCATCGACCACCCGTTATCACCTGGCCGCTGGCAAATAGGGAATGTGCTAGAATTGCTCGAGGTATAATTTGTTGGTATAATTTGCGAATACGCAGCATATATATGGGGTGCGTCATCTTTTATGTCGGTATGTGATTGTTTGGCTGTATTCCCACAAGGATGATCTCTCGGCAATGTTCTCTGAGTCAAGTGCACTTTGTACGGATACAATGCGTCGCAAAGTTGGGTCCACTGACGGCAAAACGCTGAGCCCAGTGACGATTCGACATATGCAGGTTCTCGGCAACATTCTCTCTTACCGTTTCAACTAGTTCATTGGAACTTCTTGGGTGTTGATGAACGGTTTGTGGACGATCTCCCACTGTCCCGTGCCCAACAATAAAATTCGACACCAAACGTCGAATGCTTGTTGTCGAGTTAACAAAACTGAACGACTGTTTCCAATGTACAGCGGCATTAGTTTGGCGAGTTGTTTCGGTTTCAAGCGATTCGTGGTTAAAATTGTACCCAATTGTATATATATATATATATATATATCCTTCCATTCTATAAAAATGTTTTCCCTGGGCGACAAAAAACTAGAGCAAACCACCTTTACTGTTATTCTTTCATCTTTAATACTGAAATAATTGGATTAATAATTACTAAATTCTAAAAGGTCTGAGAATAATTTTTAATATTTGTTTTTGTCGCGCGATTAGTTTACGCGTGTTAAGTGTGTCAGTGCCATCACAGATAAAGATGATGTGCATGAGGTCATTGATTCGCCTAAACCAAAAAACGCTATCCATTTCTGAACTCGGATAACCGCCAGAACGACAATGCAATTAATTGCACATTTCGGCGTACCATTTAACCACAAAAAGTAATCAATTGCACATTTCAGCATGACCAATAAATCAAAAGAAAAAAAGTAATTAAATACACATTTCGGTGCAATCAATAAACCACGATAATTGCACAAGAATTAACTAGGTCAGTTCGCAATTGCGGAGGTTGAACTGTGGCTCAAATCGATGCAGATATATCGGCAGACACCACAATTCATTTATTATTGTGGAGTGATCCAGCGCGTAAGAAAAAGAAACGCTCGCGGAAACATAACTCGCGCTGCGTTACTTACGTGTAATAGTCTTCAAAGTTACACCAACAAAAAGCAATGGTTTAAACAATATGTATTTATTTTTATTATGAACGAGGCTCGATCACAGCGAAAACTAGACTGATCTCAAAACCAAACGAAAATTTACATTACACCTTCCGAAACATGGTGCATACATTTAGTTAGACAAAACAAAAGGTACGATTCCAAGAATTTTACAATTAATAGATACAAGGACAAAGATTGAAGACACATTTGAGTAAATTGGTTAATTGCAAAAATGTTCTTGGAAGGACTACGTCATTCAAAGGTAATTAAGGACGAACCTATTTGTTCATACATTAAAATTCTGGAAAGAGCTAGTGTACGAGCAACTAAAAAAAAAGAACAAATGTGTTGAGTACGATGCAATGATATTAGTTCTATTACTAACCGATTTAACACTAAATACTGGACTTGAAAAGGTTTAGAGTATTCCTTCATATGAAGTGTACAATTATGAAATTTATTAATGTGGAAATCTTCCATTGTGACGTCGCCTTGAATGTTTGATTTCTAATTTCTACCAGCTCATTTGGGTGTTCTTGACCATCCAAGGATTGCCAAATTCTTAATTTTTTCCTGATCCGAAATGCCTATTGTGTTGACTACCATTAAGAGAAGAATTATTTGGTAACTGATGTAGTACTTCAACACTGCTTGGCCGTGCGGTGGAGTGTTGTTTCGACCGGCACTGTCTTCTCGAAAAGTGGGCCATCTGCGCCTACCACTTCAGCTTTTGCCGACCCAGTTGATCAGAGACATTTCAGGGTTGCACAACATATCAAACTTGAGGGGTCTACGGTTTATTTAATTCCCTTAAGTTCCAAGCACACATTTTATGGTAATTATGTTAGAAAAGACATTATTGCTTGTCAATTGATTTTAATGTTGTACAAAATTCCTAGATCATCTGGCCATCGAAATACCCTCTAGCGAACCTGTCGTCGGTGTTAACTGAACAATGGTACAATCCGTTTAATATATTAATCTTAGGATGATCTATTGTAAATGTTTGAGGGCCGTGCAATTTCGTTTACATACCCAAATAGATTGTGAAGGGAATTTAGGCAAAATATTTATCATTTCGATACGATCACTCCACAATAGACTTTACAGTGGCCAAAATAAATGTTTCCTTCAACATTTGAAACACCCATCAATAAACTAACTCCACACATCTTCTCACGATCAATTTGCACATCCATCAGCCCAATAGAATGCACATTACATATACACAAATTTATATGGATTCATGTAAATACACTGCTAGCTATTTATTAAGGTACTCAGTAACCCCCTTGACACCTGCTGCGTCAGCTGCCCACACAATACATTTTCATATCTCTCCTTCTGTTTGTTCCCATCGGCAATTCATCATCGGACCGAAACTTTGTTTTAATTCATGAGATTAGCTGTTTAATCCACATCTTTTATTGAGGAGTATTCAATTTCCTCAAGTGAACGTTAGAATACGAAATTCCTGGGATAAAATCGTTCAGTCGAATCGATTCCATGAACTCTCAGCACCCGCTGGTTTCGAACCTTCTTCATCGACAAAAACCACCATGCACATTCAGAACACATATTGTCCGTCGTTCCGGGCGTTTAAATTCGAATTTGTACAAATCACTGCGGCGCAATCATTCGAATCGTCCAAGCTGTGACAGTCGACCCATCAGGGAGACCCTGCTGATGATGATGTATCACTCTTGCCATTTTTGTTGTGTGTTTATGCCTAAATAAGCCCAGCATAATCGGAGATGACAGTTATTCGTTGGACGACGGTCTGGCACGCCAGACCCAACTGGTTTACTGCTTTACTGCTGCCACTGCGAGTCGTCATCCCGATGACGATTGCTCATCCGAACTCGGTCTCTAAGGGATTGCGCCACGACCGTGAAGGGACTTCTTGATGAAGACTTCCATTGCAGACTTCAGGTGACCCAACAGTATTCTGTTTAAAAGAGTTGTGATCCATGTGGAAAACAGGAATACAAAAATAAATGGTATGTGTTACCATTGTGTGGACATAATGCTCCTTGATGGCTTTCAAATGACATCGGGATGTATGCGTCCGATGAAAGATAGCTGTAGACATAGTTATCAATCATTGCTGCCGGCTGAACTGGCAGGCTTCAACCGAAGATGCATTCACCTCTCGTATTTGCATGTCACACAAAACACTGACGGCTTGTAACCTGCCCAACATTTGGAAACACCAGTCCAAATTAACCCTCGCTCAACAATAATGACCGGACCTAATATTGTATTCGGAATGTTCGTTGTTTGAGCCAAACAAAAGGAGCGAAATCCTCGTGATTGTATTTTAATTGAATACGAAACCAAATCAAATGTAGCCCAAGCTGTTGGCTTTTGAGGAACGCATTCCATCCCGATACCACAACAAAACACTCGGAAATCGTGGACAAGAAGGGGCTGGGTGATCGTGAAGATGTATGAAACGTGAATTACCCAAACGCTAAACAACCGCAAAGATCCAAGGAGTACGCCGATCACTCAAACGATCGGTGCGCAGTCAAAATTGAAAATTTATTGAATAAAGAGTTTAAGTACAACACAGCAAAGTCAACAAAGGATTCCTCCAAATAGCTCGTGTCAAAAGACTTTGATCCATTAATCAATGTACACTCTCAAAAATTAAACAGCTCGCGGGTCCGGCGGCAGCAGCTGCTCCAACACCACCACCAACGAGAGGGCCACAGGTAACTGCAGTGGGGCTTTCCTCGGACATACTCTGATCGGATGGGGACCAGAAGACCGCCGCCGTCTAATCGTCATCTCATCGTCAGCGTTGAAATTGAGAAATAAAAGTACCACGCTCGGTGCGGATGAAGTAGTAACGCGTGATGGGGTCTTTCTGGTTGCGGCACTTACCTTGCCCCGCCTCAAAGTTTTGCGGCTCGAAAGTTCATGTTCAGACACTTTCTGGTGGTGTCTCTATTGCCCGAGGCACTGATACTGTTACAAGTGTGAATTAGATGTTTAGCCAACGTACTTAATGGTTGAGGAAGTCATGCTTGGGTAGTGAGTCATTTCATTGACCGCCATGGGCTCAAAGAAAAGGGGGCGATTCGTTGGAGAACATGGAAAGTGGGAGAACAATATACAATAGCTCACTGGCTATGAGCTTGCTAATTCCTAACACCGTCTAATAAATAGTGATAGTGGTTTATTTTTAAGGAGAATATTATGGTAATTACATTTCACTGTACATTCGTTTAGAAAGAATTGCGAACACCCTGGTAAATGATACGCGATGTGTGGGATAGGGAAAAACCAAAGAAGCCACTGAAACTCTTCTATTATTAGCTGGTAGTTCTAGACGAACGACGCTAGATGGAATAACAAATTAACGCAAAACAAATCATGTCTGCAAAAATTAATGCGAGATCTTAATGAACATTCCCTAAGTCTCCGACTTTCACTTGCGGTGCTTGAATTAAAGGAAATATTCAAGTAGAACTTTTTGATGTCAATACAAGTATTTGTTCAGCACTTTCAATTTGTATTTCAAATAAAAAACATAAGCATCAATAAAAATGACGATATTAGTTTGGGGAGAAAGAAATCCATTATAATTGCCCTAGATGGTAGAAAGGTATTCATAAAACAAAAGCGATATTCCGTAATTAAACGAATGCTTGATTGTTTTTTGATTTAGTTGTCAGTTAAAGGATATAAAATAGGAACCTTACCAATAAGTAAGTTCGGTGTATTTTAAAATTTTGCTTTGATAAAGGTAAGAATGTAATCTCGGCGGCTAAAAATGTGAATGGTGTTTGTGAGCCCGATATTTTCCAAACTAATTTTTAGCAATTTTTGTTTCGTCGATTCGTGTTTTCGACGTTCGAGATTCGCACATTTACGCCCAAGGCCAAAAATGTCGAAGATATCATGGAAATCAAGGAAGCGGATTGCCACGTTAGCTGTCGCCCAAGAGCCAAATATCGGCCACAAAACAATATGAACCATCTGCATACAGCTGGATTCAAAAGACATTCGGTTGGATGCCACACGAAGTGATACATCTTTGAATGTTTGGCCAAATGAAACAAAATTGACCCATTTCTGGAATGGATGGTGTGGCGTTTCCAACCGATAACCCACACGAAACCATAGTGAAGAATAGAACCGCGGAAAGGAAGTCTACCGACAACTATGGAAATCATGATACAGGTTATTACATCACCAAACGCTAATGATAATCAAAGGGATGGACCACTTCATATGATTGGAACTCTGGCAGATGTGGTTCTGAAAAACGAAGATATCGTGGTCAAGTGGAATATGCTTACCACATATATATTTCCTGAGTTTCAATCGAACTGGACATATGCGAGCCCGTGCTGGTTGGGTGGTTCATTACTCTAGCAAAATAAAACTAACTTCTGCCTTTTATTTAAATAATTTTCTTTTGTAATTGGCTGAAAATAGGATAAAATAATGAATATTTCGTATTTTTCCCATCTTACAAACTCCAATATAAACAAACCCAACATTTTTGCGTTTCTTTCGAGTGGAACGCATATGGATTTACGATCCAACATAGGACTACGTCCTAGAGATTTATTATTTTACATATGGATTTACGATCCAACTTAGGACTACGTCCAAGTAATTCATTACATTACATACGGATTCATGATCCAAAGGAGGACTACGTCCAAGAAGTTCATCGATGACACAGAGGGATTCACGATCCAAAAGAGGACTATGTCCAAGAAGTTCATCGATGACACAGAGGGATTCACGATCCAAAAGAGGACTATGTCCAAGAAGTTCATCGATGACATAGAGGGATTTACGATCCAACCAACATTTCAACTTTAACATATAAGGCGAACAACAACCTAAATAATAATATTGATCTCATCATTAATAAACGAAAGCTAGTAATTTTACCAAAATGATATTACATTTAGCAAGTCCAAATTACGGTCCACTTTTTAATATCCAAGGTTGTTTCATTTATCTTAATTCTGCAGAATTCACCGCAGGTAAATCAAGAAATATTCTAATCAGTTCCAGTGTTTCGGTTGAGGACATGATTCGGCTTCTTCTTTTTAACGATATTGCACGACCACGCTACATAACTTAGAGACGCCCCACGTACATTGAAAGAACCTCAAGAAGAGGACGATGCCCATCGGACAGAACAGTCGAGAAGACAGTTCAATGAAATCCAAGTGTGTTGAAATCAGGTTCAACGACAGAGCTAGAAGCACTCACGGAAAAGCAAGCGTCACCTGCAACAACATCAGGGAAACAGGAGAAGTTTTGGAAACTTCCTTCCTGTATAAGAATATCATCTGACGAGTCAGCGTTTCCATCGCAAGCGGTCAGTACTAAGAAAGGTTTGTCAACAAAGGCACATCCGGTCCTATACCTGCAATATCGATCTAAACACCGAATTGGAGATGAATAAATCCAAGTACCCCGGGAATTGCGGTTTTCACCGCTTCATCTATATCTGTTCCTGGGGCACTGCTTCTCGAAGCCTGAGCGCAGCGCTGTCACGTATCTGGGGTTTTTTGCTTTTCGCCGCCTGGACGCAACGCTCTGGGGGCACCCTCTTAACACCACCCATGCACATTGCTGCCACGGGGGCACCACTCCAACAGAGTCGGCGTCTAAGATGGACTTTCGGTACCAAGATTAGGGAGCATAGAAGATGAGGAACAGGAAAGATGCCGGCACCCTTCGGGAAATCATATCAACGGAAAGCGAATTGTGAACACATGGTCCAGCCACCAGTCAATGAAGAAAAGCACCTAGCATTGGGACTATTTCATCCTGCGGCACAATTATACGAAAGCTTTGTGGGGGTTCTATATATCACATGGAGAACCAGCACAATCCTAACCTAATTTCGACCGCTAACAGCGCGTCCCATCAACCCCTATCCCACCGTTTATGCTGTTCACCTGAAATATCATATTACCCAAAGGACGCCTACCTAAACTCATTATCCTATGCAGGTAATGCATAATTGAGTTTAGCTACCCTTTTGGCAACTCCATTTTTGCTAGCCCATGAGATTTCCATCGGAAATCACATCGTGTCAGTTAGCAACAACAAGTCAAACCAAACGACGCTGTTGCATAACCATGCAACGGCTGGGGTAATTCCAAATTTTTCAAGTTTGGTTTTCATGATAAATTACCCTAGCCAATTTGGCGTCACTTCGGCTTTTCTTCAGATCATCCATTCGCTTGGGATCAATGATATCTTTTCACAGGTGAATAGCACCGGCTACATTTCCTCTCCTCCATAATTCTGTTTCCCTACGGTTCAATGCACTCTGAGATCACCACAACCGTAACACAAGGGCAGTGGGTCATTCTCAGAATCTGCATTTGATACCAGCACACACAACCAAACCCACCCCGAGATCATCATACATCGTGTTTCTGTTCTCTCATTCTCCCATGTTCCTCGACTATCGAATAGGCCATTGTATCCACCACACATCGACGGGTGTGGCTCTCTATTGGTTGTCCTGTGTGCAAAAGTAGAATCTAGAATTTCACCCCTAATTAGAGTAGTCGCTACACATCCACCATCGGTGCCAGACACGCTGCTCCGAGTCGAGATTTTTAACCGCTACCGTGATTGGTTAAAAAGAAGTCGAAAGTCAGTCGCTATTCAATCACCATCGTGGGTGCACATGCTCGAGCCACAAGTTTAAAAAAAAAATCGGATTAACAATTAAAACGTTATTTACGAATGTAGACGTACCATGATATCAATCGCGAGTTAATACTTAATAATCAATAACTTCGTAGTGCACTAGTTAAATCGAAACGTGAAATTTGCTATTTAAATTCGTCGCTTATAGGGCAACGAGAAAAATATTCCCCGCTGAAGAATCGTATTGTTGCTGAACTACAAAAGTTTCAAGCGTATAAAGAGAGAAAAACATAGTTTAACCGAAAATTAAATAATAAACCAAACAAAAACTACACCAGTGTGTTTTCCATTGTTCCTGTTCTTCCTGGGTGAACTAGTTTCCTCGGAGCAACATCGTGGGGAAGAAAGTGAAACACGCGCCCGTGTCTGGCGCAATACTTCTTCTACCCCGACAGCTTCTTGATCAGCAGATTATTATTCCTGATAGCAACGTAGATACGCAACCTCTCTTGCTCACTCAGGTGACAGTTTTTAATTCAACAGGATATGCCGCAAGTACAAATCACGTCATTGCCGCGGCTGATGCGGCAAATATCACCTTCAGGCAACTCCTCCACAACGTGTGGGAGATTTATAATTATCAACGAATATCAACAACCACAGCGACGGCACTACCAATAGCTACAACTCTAGCACCCAATGCCCAATTGGGTCTTCTGTCTGTCATACACACACATATACACACCCCCACACCGCCCCGCCCGCGATGGAATATTTATAAAAATCAGATCTAGTCAACATAATTAATTATTGCCACCCTACCTCTGCACCGTACCGGTTCACGAGCAACACGAGCTTCGAAGCCTGTGTTGTCAACCACAAGTACCAACCACAAAACCACTACGCTGACAGTCCTCACATTGTCGTCGGCCCGGCAAGATGTTGCAGTACAGCAACAAAGCATAACTATCAAAGATTCAAAATAAGAGAAAAATATCAAGCAGCCTCAAATGTTACTCGGAAATACCAGCAGTGATTCTAAACGACAAATTGATATCAGATGCACTGCTCGGCACATTACCAATCAAATTGGAACATTCCTACAGTTGAATTACGGTGGTGACTTTATACCAAACTCAGCGATCGGCCATCTCAACGGATTGAAAACTCGCCGCAAATTATCCCAACGTGGACGTGGTACACTACCACGATCTGTGCGTCAACCTTCACTTCCTTCATCCACCTGGGCTTCTGGCCTCCATCAAACCCTACAAACTACATGAAAACGCTAACGTTAAACCGGTAGAGTTCCTTATTGACAAAATCAATCGAAACTTCTTCGTCAATTGTTCTTTTTCTGACAATGTTCTCGTTTCCCGTCTTGCGTTATCCTAAATCACTACATATGTACTCTGTCTATGAAAATTATATCGAGGTCATTACTATATAAAATAACCGGAAACCCGTGCAATATTAGTCTTAAGATTCAAATAAGGGTTTTTTATTGTAGTTTTCCCTTAATTTATTATTTGTTATTCATTAAAATGGTGCTATTGTCATTATATAGATTTAAGATTATAGTTGTAAAGGAATTGCTATCCTAAATCTCTGAAATACTAGTTGTAAAATATACCATAAATGTAATTATCTACCAAATAAAATTGAATTGAATTGAATCTGCACCTCCGAAATGAAATTTCACTTTGGCAATCGGAGAATCCTGGTTTTACCGAATTCAGTGACGATAATCTGTCAATTGACATTAATGTCAATGGTAGGGCTAATAGCCTTTTAATTACGAGGGAAGGAATCCAGGGTATCTTCGACTCATTAAGAGCAAAAAGTCAGTGGGAATAGATGGAGTACCTAACATCGTACTCAAGAACCTGCCCCCAATGGCAATAGATATATGCACGGTCCTGTTTAACAACGCGTTGAATAATGCGTATTATCCCGCGCGTTGAAAAACGGCAATCATACAGCGCATCTCAAAATGGCAAAGACTGCACAAACCCAATGAACATGCGTTCGATAAGTTTACTCCCAAACATCAGTAAAGTATTAGGAAAGACTATTAACAAACCTCTGCTAAAATGGGTAGACGACAACTACATTATTACGAATAAACAGTGTGGCTTTAAGACGGATCATGAAATCATTCACCTATCATATTTCCGACTTACAATGGAATAACTGTAAGAACCAATGCACAGGTGACTGTCTGATCGACTTGGAAAAAGCCCTTGATACCGTCTGGATCAAAGGTTTATATTACAAACTGGTCAGACATGGTGTGGGGATAGAAGAAGGTATGGTACCGGGCACGGGCACTAGGTTCACCTCTTTCCCACAAACACTGTTACTCCCTTCACATAAATTGTTCACCAACGATGTTCAAAAGGGTAATAAAAAGGCACAGAAAAATCGCTGAGGTTAGTGTTTTCTTTATTTTGATTTGGCAAAGGATCGTTTCTTTTATTCCACTTAGAACTATAATTAATATTATTAAATTGATTTATATACATTTTTATACAAGTTGAAACACTTCAATATTGCTATTGTAATTACGCGGACAAGCGTGTGCATAAGCATGCACACGCGGCGACAGTTAGCGACACCACCTCCTCTGTTGAATCTCGTAAATCGACTGACTTGAAAAGGGAAGAAATCGGATACAACCAAAAGAGAACATACTTCTGCTCTCTCACTGCCACGTTCTTCGATGTGTGGTAGGTTACATCGGTAATCTGATGATCGAAGAGAGCGGGACAATGAGAGAACAGAAACACGCTGTACGATTATCTTGGGGTGGATTTGGTTGTATGTGCATGAATCAATGTAGTTCTGAGCGGAACCCGTTGACCGGATTCGGTAGTATGATGAGTTCAGTGTACATTGATCCATACGAAGACAGAACTGAGAAAGAGAGGGGAATTGAGCTGATGATATTCACCTGCAAAAAGAGAACATTGATCCCCAGCGAATGAAGTGTCTGGAGAAAAGCCGAAGTAACGCTAGGAAAATATTATCACGTGATTCAATCGAATGTTCTGATAAATTTCCCCAGCGGATCTGCAATGATGCGACAACTTCGTCCAGCTGGATTTGGTTGTCGCTAATCGACATGGACACGAGTTGCCGTATGGCAAAAAAGGTAAGCTAAACTCATTTATGCATTGTCTGCGTGATACAATAAGTTTAGCTATGTGTCCTTGGTGGAAACATGCTTTGCAGGTGAACAGGTAAGTAGGGGGAAATGGGGTTGATTTGACGCGCTGTAAGGCGGTCGAAATTAGGTAGGAATTGTGGTTGGAATTGTGGGTTGTTTCTCGTATAGAATAGAGAAACCCCCACAGTGGCATACATAAGCCTTTACTATATGTACTTTAAGATATGTTAAACGATAGGAGGTTCGTGGTCAAAAGTGGTAATGTGACCTCTAATAAAACGTATAATATCAAGAATGGCTTCCAACAGGCCGCGGTACATTCTACGATTCTTTTTAACATTTATATTAACGACTTGTTGGATGCATTTCCGCATGCTATTTATTGCGTACTCACGCGAGCTGATAATTTGCAGAACAGCCCCGAAAGTTGAGATCATAAATAGTTTACTACAGCGAGACTTCAACAAAGTGCAGCTCTATGACGACGACTGGAAATTTAAGATCAACTTCCAGATATGTGAAGCCATTCTATTAAGAACCTCATTATATAAAGCCACGAACGACACAGGGAAAAACTGGCGAAAGTTAGTTATCGTGGGACCGTATGGAGGCAAACCGGAAACCAAGAGTGTAGTTAAATACCTTGGCATCTGGCTAGATCAATATCTGTATTTCAACAGAGATGTAGAGTCTGCTTTGGCCAAAGCGAGGAAAACTTTTGCTATGACAAGGAGTCTATTTTACAGTAGCCAATTTGACAGTCGGGTAAAGGTAATATGCTACATGACGCTAACCAGGCCAATGCTCATATATGGTTGTCCAGTATGGTTTAACATAGATCCAAATTTGATGGAAAATATTCGGGTGTTCGAAAGAAAGTGTCTCAAAACTTGTCTCAGATTATATCGGACACCGGAATGGGGCTATAAAAAGTACTACTCAAACACGACTTTATATAATGAAGTCTATATAAATAAGGTTGGTAATTTTATGATCAAATTAATCAGAGGCCATATTGCGAGAGAAATAAGGTCATCCAATGACCTAATTTTCGGGGCTTATTACCCAAATACTCTGTACTTTGAGAGCGTGCATCGCAACGGCTTTGGTTCACCAGAGGTGTTCCTTGATTTGGACATGAAAGGGCTTATACAGGATGGAACCGGAAATCCGCTGATCTATCATGTAAGTAGATCATCCATAGACGGGGATTGTGCTACGACCGGGAAATCACGCGCACCGAAGAAGAGCTTTTGCGCTCTCCCACAGAGACTGGGACAATAATATTAAACAGCACCAACAGTTCTGGTGGTTGAATGGCAAATAAAGACCTGGTGTTGCAGCACAAGCAAAAACCAAGGATGAATCGATTTCTCAACAATACCACAAAGGGAGAATCGATTCATCACGATATTCAAATAACCAATTCACCTATCATTGGAACAACAGAAAGTCACCACATCGGATATATTACCACCTAAAGTGCACTCGACATGGCATGATCAACCAAGCAACGACTCCTGGCAATAGCACTGTTTCATAGAACAGTTTTGACTGTAATTACTGTTCTGTGGTATGGGCTTTGGATCGGCTGACTCTAACGGAGGAGAAAAAGAGAAAAACCTTTCGAGACTGCATATAAAAAGGCGCATTAAAAATACAGTTTATTCAATCAGACCAGCAGCAGAGTCAGTCTTTTAATGTTTAGATTTTTTGGTTTTGTGAACCACCAGAGTTAACGTTAAATTTAAATTATTAAAAATACACTGTGGAAACACATTTTGAAACAGTCCAAAATTATTCATTTGTGGTTTTTCTTGAAATTCTGTCGCTGATATTCGCGAAGGTGGGATTACGACAACCAACAATTGTGACCCACCATCAGTAACTCCAGCCACTGCAGAAAAATCGAGCTCGATAACCTTGGCGCAGACGCAAAACTTGGATTTACTGCTTCCAAGGAAAGGGCTAAGGCTGTCTCATCACACCAACTATCGGTGTTGGTGTTCAAGTTGCTTATTGAAAAAAATTGGCTTTTCCCAGTTGGCGACCCAGATCCAACTAATGGAGTTGGATCCAATGGTCTCAGCTGGCGAAACACCTGGATACCAATGTCCGTAGAGTAACAGTATCATCAGCTAGATTACACAGACTTAGCTTTTCTAGAATTAGGGTAGTATAAGATTTAAGTTCTTTTAAATAAAGTTTAAAAAAAAAAAACAAAAAAAATAGAAATAAGTTGAATTTTAGGAAAAAACAAAAAAAAAAAAAAAAACAAAATACGACACAAAGTTTTCCTAATTTTCCTTTGTCATACAAATATAGCTACAAACAAAGTTCTGTCGCCGAAAGGCAAATTATACAATAGTCATGTAACGTTTAGCTTAGAGCGTCTGCGCAGGACCAGTAAGTTATAATATAAGATAATTAAACTAGAATTTACGCATTTTTTGTCTAGCATATAATTTAGAAACTAAGAATATAAAAAGAAAATAAAAAAATCTTGCAAAAATGAAAAAAAAGAAATGAAAGGGGTAAGGCGATCGTCAGACCTTCTAGAGTGGTTGATGCATCTTCTGAGAAGTTTCCTTTGGAAAAATCGAAGTCTTTCTATTTGGGCCGAAGATATACAAGACCATGTGGGAATGGCGTACGATATTCCAGAACGGATTACCTGCTTATAGTAGAGTAGCTTAACTTTGGTGTCAAGTTTCTTGCTCCACTTCAAAATGTTGTGCAGTTGCTTAGACCGAGCGAGGCTCCTTTGAAGAATGTGAGTTACATGTTTGATGAAATTCATTGATATATTTCATCTTGCTTGTATTCGAATATTCTGTGAATATCGAGAAGTGGGTTGAGAGTGTTTACTACACAGAATTATAGCTACTGTTTTGGATGGATTAAGTCGAATTTTTCATCGACTGTAATACTGATACTTCGGCGCAAGGCTAATAACCTTGCCCGTAAAAATAAATTACTATGGAAAATTTAACAAGCCTCGAGACTGGCCAAATAAGGCCAAGACCGGATTCCGGTTGTAGTGCCAATTATGATGATGAATATTGATACAGTTCGTCTAGATGACGGTTGAGTCGGTTTGTTGCGAGTTTTGGGGCTTTAGATGACATGTACACTAAGACGTCATCCGCATAGCATATCTGGTTTATTCTCTCGTCCACAGGGCGAGGAATATCTGAGGTGTAGATATTAAATAGGATGGGGCCAAGAAGGGAACCTTTTGGTACGGCGGCAGCAGCGTTGAAAGTTCAGGATAGCTTTCCGTTCGCTAGAACTTGAAAAGGTAGAGGATACTACACAGAGTCCTATGATGACCAGTTTTCAACAATTTAAAGACGAGACCTTCGATGCACGCGGTGTCAAACGCCTTTTCAATGTCCAGGCTCTCCGCGATGGTGGGTTCCTTATTAAAGAAGCGCACAGACTTGGGTTTGAAATACATTGTGAGCCATGGTAGTTCTGTGCGCTCTTCTAAATCCAAATTGGAAATCCGGAATTAGATTCTTGGCACTGATAAAGTTGTTTTGGCTCGTATATGAACTGTTCAAAAAGAAAAGGAAAGAAAATCTCCTGCTTGTGTGCTGTAGGATTCGACAGGGGATATGGGCGCCGATATGATTTGAGTTTAAATCGGTTGCTTGGCGTTGCAACCGAATTGCTTTTTAGGCACATGATGCGTTTCATGCGATCATGCCCTTGGGGAAAATGTCTGTCGCTATGACTTGCCATGTACGTGTGTGGAAAAATTTTTGTTATTTGTGTGCATGGATAAGTTCGGGAGTTTTGTCGGTTACGTAATGTCGTAACCGAATTGAATTTCAGGAACATGCTGCGTTGTATGCAAGCATGCCCCCGGGGGAAATGTTTATAGATGCTAATGCAATTACATTAGCTAATGGTAATTGTTTTAGGAAAGGTAAGTAATGTTTTCCAGGATTTATGCGTCTTAGGTGAAAGATTTTGTATGCGTAATTGCAAGGTAAGTAATGCTTTCCTGGGTATTTAGTGCTCTAGGTAGCACTTTCTTAATGATTGATGGGAAGGTAAGTAGGGGCGTTCAATGGAACCGCCACGACACCATGATCATTATCACGTGTGTCGTCGACGTATGCAGTGTTGTTTGGATTAAAGACAACAGTTGGGTCGTTAAAGTTGTCTAATTTCTTGTGGATTAAGTCTCTGAACTAATCATTGCATTAATATCCGGGTTGCTATGCTCGAGACCGATGTTGTGATTATTTTCAAAGGTCTCTCCGATGATGTTTGCTTTATTAGTGCCATTATTAACAACAACACCGTTGTGCATGATTGGGCTAGTGATACGGGAAGAGCCCCATATATTTTTAACATTTTTATAAACGTTCTGGTCCATTTGAATACCTTTCAGTTTGTTTTCCAATTGTCAGTAGATTGTCTTGGATTTTCTGTTTTATCAGTGTGCCAATATTGTGAATAATGGATCGCAATAATAGCTCCCCTCGACCCCGTAAACGTCTTCTAGTGCTGAGAGTGTAAAGAAAGTGGAATCAAGGAGGTTGGTTGTAGTTGATCGGTCATTGAGAAAACCGTGTTGCCTTAGTGAAATAAAAGATTTTCAAGGAAAACTAAGAGATTTGTACAGAATGTATTCGAGAATCTTGGGTAAGTGGGACAGTTTGGCGATGGGGCGGTAGTCCGCGACATCATTTTTGGGACTCTTCTTGTGGGTAGGGGTGAGGAAGGAGGTTTTTCAAATGCGGGGGAATACGCCTTGAGAGAGTGAGAGATTAAAGATCAGTGAGTGGGGAGCAGAGAGAATGGATGAGCATTTCTTGAGGATGATTGTAGGGATACCATCAAAGCCCGCTGTAAACTCGTCTTTGAGTTCTAGTAGCTTGGATCCAATTAAGGTCGGGATCAAAGGAGTTGTGCAGAAGGGGCCCGGGGGGAAAGTTAAGTTGATAGTTGCAGTATAACGGGTCAGGGATAAAGGAGTCATTAGTGAATAACTGATTGAAGTGAGTAGCGAAGAAGTTAGCAATAGTAACAGGATCAGATGGGGTATGAGAGTTTAAGGTAAGCGATATGGGGTAATCGTCGGATCTACGTTTATGATTGAAAAACTGGAAGAAGGTTTTGGTTATGAATCCTGGGATTTATGTTAAGTTTGTTTCAATTAAAATGTCGACAGGTCGACAGGAGTTTACCAGAATGGATTGGCGAAGACCTCTTACGTTCTGATAATAGAGGGTAAGGAGAGTTATACTGTCAGTTTTGGGAGGAAATGGGGAAGGTCGGACCAAAAGACTGGCGTGATGGGTTAATAGAATGGGCTTTGATGAAATTGGTATATTCGTTGTTGGAAAGGGTGGCGTTAGGGTTAAAACAGTTTGAAAACGAATCGTGCGGTCAGGAGTTGGTGGAAAAGGTCAAGCTGGGGTGCGCAACTAGTGTATCCGGTTAATAGAATGTGATGTGGGACGAGCAGCTTTGTTGTGATTAGCGACTTTTCTATGGGTAGGTGAGGAGGAGGATTTAGAGTGAAGGGTGTTAAAGCGGTTACACTTAGGGAGAGGAGTTTTATTATAATTTACCTTGGAGTAGGATTTTATAGCTCGAGTTGTGTTTTGTTTGAAAAGAGGGGTGCGGATGCGGCTAGATTTAGGGGGGGGGGGGGGGGGGGGGTGCATTGGCGGGCCAGGAAGCCCCGAGTTCGCTTACTGTGTTGGCAATTAAGCGGCGATAAAAGCAAAACGGTTGTAAGAGAAAAAGAATACCTTAGTGAATGAGCAGCAATCCAGGAAATAATCTTCCTCCAGAATCCCTCAATAAAACGTGTTGGTTTTATTCTCTTAACAACTGACTTTATTTACTTGATTGGGTCGATTATAACTTGATTATAATTGATGCAAAACGTGTCGCTTGAAAGGTTAACGAAGAAGAGATATTGTCATTCATTCGATGACAGTTTGTTTTTCTCCCTTGACAACCAACATAATTGATTCTGTCAGCTAGTTGCTGACATTTGTTATTCTGTTGCCACGGGTAACATTCAGTTGCGAATTCGCTGGTTGTGTACAGTGCGAATCCGCAACACTTACGATATTATCGAGTTTGTATAAGGCGAGCTCGAGTAGGGGGTCAGGTTCGGTTGTGGTGAATTGATTTTGTGTGGAGGGGCGCGATAAAGTGAGTGTTGCAAATTATGTGTAGTGTAACAATACGATCACCAGATGATCATGTAAATTAGATCAGCTGAATGAATTGACCCAGTCACAGTTTACAAGTATCACATGACATACACTCGGTGTTGGTAGTGATTCATTATTAAATATTTCAACTCGTGTCATTTTACACTATACGCCAAGCTGGTTCTAGGAGTAAGAATAGTATAATAAACAAATTTTGTTTTTTATGGATGAATGAGTAATAATTTGTAATTATTTGTATGAATGATGGGGAGTATAAATACTCCGACAATTTGTAAATAAAATCAATCATAGCCAAACGTTTGCTATGATTCAACACTGCGGCATTCTTGCCATCATATTTCAGCGGGCTGCGCTTTATACAGCACCATTAGGGAAGTCAGGTCTTAGATGGTTTTCAGGTCGAAGTTTACACCATACTTGTCACCTAAACTATTACATAGCGATCCTGCATCCTTACATACATACCATCACATATGTTTGCATACAAAATGTATATATAATTAAAATATAGAACATACTCACAGTAGCTATAAATTGTTGAAAACCAACCCAATTGATGTCTTCCGACGTGGGTCAACAATCTTGTTGTTGCTGTGACTGCTATTTTTGTAAGGTTCTCCAATTTTGCTGGCAATTAATTTGCACCGATCAGTAGTTTTATCAATTATTATTCACTTAGTCCCGGGTCCCTATCGATAACGATGAAGACTGACCGCGAGTCATCCATAAGACCATCCCACCACCCACTAACGAAAACCAGTTTTTCTATTTTTTATGTTGATTTAATTTTTCATTCAGATATTGTTTATTCTTTTGTTTTTTAACAAAAACAGTTTTTCTTTTTTTTTTCACAATTTCGCGCCCTTACATTCGCTACTAACATACAATATATTGGTACTACGTACTACTTTTCACCGCGTTCATCAAAATTGGCGACTAACCACGAGACAATCCACACGACGACTTTTTTTCATTCACGAGTTAATTTCAAAAAATCAATCGGCAAATCAAATCACACCGCTATATCGCAAACCTACAATAGTGAGAGTGATCAAGTCGCGAAGATTAAGATGGGCCGGACACGTAGCGCGAATGGGCAACGATAGGTCCGTGCATAGAATTCTTGACGGTAAACTAACGGGGAAGAGACCGACAGGACGGCCGTGACGGAGATGGGAGGAGAATGTTAGATTGGACCTCGAGGAAATCGGATCGGATGATCGAACGTGGAAGGAGAGCGCACAGGACAGGGAACAATGTCGGAGCCGAGTCGGTGAGGTCATGAACTTCCGGGTTCCTACAGGCCAGGAAATAATAATAATAAAATCAAATCACACACAAGTCTCAATTTTTAAAAACCAATTGTGAGCGAAATTCGTTTATCCGTGCCTTTTTATATGAGGACAACAAATTTGCGCCCCCCACCATCTATTGATTCACTGGAATTTTATGTCAGTAGCGAACGAGCGAGAGGACGTCGGAGCAGGCGAGTGTGCCGATGCTCTATGCGGAAGCCGGATTCATAGTAGTAAAGTCCCGTTTTACTATGGGGAAGCGTGTGTTGTGTGTACAGATCACGCCCGGGTCACTAATTATAGCGTTTAGCAAGGATAGTAAAAATGGTGAATTGAACTTGGGGGGGGGGGGGGGGGGGGTTTCTACTACCGACCCACTCTGCTAAAAGTTCGACGAGCACCAAAGAAAAACGAAACAAGACCCCACAACACAACGTCCACGAGGAGCAAGTAAGATACACAAGCTTTCACTGCACAGTAAATGAAACACTTTGGGTTATTAGTTCAAATAGTTGATGTACATGTATTTATGCGGGAAGTCACATTTAATAATTACTCGCACTTAATTCCGAAACACAGCGAATTTTTGATTAATACAATTTATAGGGCCGATGTGCAAAAGAACGAAATTAATATTTTTGTATAAACGACTACGAACTGAAATCGAAGTGTTAGTTTCCACACCGTACCGGCGCTGGTACGGGGGGTGGCAAACGACCCGGCCGCCTTGCTGTTTGAAAAACGACTCCTCGAGGATAGAACTCTGACTTGAATTCAATCCTCAGTTAATGATGAGATTCGGGGAAGAGAGAGAAAATTTCTCTCAATGTGGTGAGTAACCAGCAAGGGAATCTTGCTAGCCGAATTCCGGTGGTGTGAGTGTGTTCGTGTAGATCGCTATTTGCTCATGCACGAGGTCATGGGAACGTAATTGTACGTCGAACGGAAATTAAACAAAGGAATCGTGAAGATCATTGTTTACGATGTGCATTGTAGCTATATAAATAGACGGCAATGCATCGGGTAAATGGTGCTAAAAGGAAAGATGGGACAAAGGCATCATAAAAGTCTTGGGTGAGTGGTGCAGTTGCGTAAATGGATGCATAGCCATTAGGAAAAGGTGCTAACGGATTGGGATACTTTACACAATGAAAATTGTATATCGCATCTTCGGTCGGTGGAAGAAACGAATCCCTTATCTGCATTTGTATATGCAGGGTAATTCGTTTGGGGCAAAGCACGAAATTGATGGATTGTTTGTTCATTAGACAAAGGATGGTGGTCGGGTATATTCCAGCTGGACAAACAAGCTGCCCGACGTTGCTTTGGTCGTTGGACAAGGGGATGGCCAGCCAATGTGTATGTGAGAACATTGTTGTTGCCATTGCGAGGCTGGAAATAGCCGACACGAGGATAGCATTCCCTGATTATAATGGTTACATTATGTGTAAATCGATATGTTTTCTTTCAGGGATATGATGTTTGGCCTTGGTGAATTTCTTTCAGAAAATAGATATGATGGGCAAGTACTTTGAAGAATTCTTTCAGGGAATTTATGAAATGCATTGGATGCATGGATGAAAGAATTCTTATAGGGAATTCAATGCAATGCACTAAGTGCATTAATGTTCTTAAGAAAAGGAAAGGTTTGCAGGTGCTAATGCAGTTGCATTAGCCAAACAATGGGGTTATGGGAGCCTCAGGACTGGAAGCTTTTAGATAATTTGGGAAGGTGAGTAGTGGTGTTTATGGGAACCGCCACAAACGCACGGAGAAACGGGTGGGAAGCGAAGCATTGAAGCATCAGGCTACTGCCGCGTGAACGAATTCGATCGTTATACTCAAGTACACTCAACTGATGTGGAATTGCTATGTTATCGCTTGGTATACAGCTGATGCTTTCTTTTGCTTATTCGATTTTCTTGCCCCCACCCTACCAGCGTTAAACGAGGATAGTGAAGGTGGTAAATTGAATACACGGAGAAACGGGTGAGAAGCGAAGCATTAAAGTATCAGGCTACTTCCGCGTGTACGAATTCGATCATAATACTCAAGTACACTCAACTGATGTGGAATTGCTGTTATTGCTTGGTATACGGCTGATGCTTTCTTTTGCTTATTCGATTTTCTTTCAGTGTTCTTCACTATTTGCTTGTATATTGTGTGTGTATCTGTTAGAAACGCCATACTACTCTTCCCAGTACCTTTGTTACGATCAATTTCATGTGCGCACGACGGAGCTGTATGTGTATCTGTTAGAATCGCCACAGATCATTTGGTTGTTCATTTGGAGAGAATATTCTCAAAGACCGTTTGATTTGATTTTATATGATTTAGTGGGTAAGTGTCCCCTTTTTTAGCTTAGTTCAAGCGTATATAGATAAATTAGATTTATTACAATAAAACATAAATAATTGTAAGTATTTTTTTGAAATTTAAGCGGAAGGAGTTGGGTAGCTGCTGTGTGAGTGAGTTGAAGGATTCGGTGACCAAATAAATAAACTGATTGAAGATCGGGTTGTTACTGTCTCTAATGAGGGAGTTGATGTTGGAAAGTGACCTTTGGTGGAGAGTTCCAAGGTCGTCGATACATTTGAGACTACTCTCGAAATGTGAAGGTTAGAGCGTTGAGCAGTAACGTTAGCGTAGCTCAGGCATTTTATTTCCAGAATAGTAGTACGAGGGTTGCCTTTTATATTTCGGGATTAGAGAACAAAAACAAATATTGATCATCGAAAATCACTTTATTGTTTTTCAAAATATTCCCCATGAAGATCTATACACTTTTGCATGCGTTTGAACCAATTGTCGAAGCACTTTTGCCACTCTGATTGAGGTATCTCCAACACATGCATTCTGAATGCAGCAACCGCTTCTTCAGGTGTCGAAAAACGTTGACCTCTCAGTTTGTTGTTTACGTACGGGAATAAAAAGAAATCATTCGGTGCCAAGTCAGGACTATACGGCGGATGACCCATCAAATCGATGTTTTGGGTGCTCAAAAATGCAGTTGTCGCAGCCGATGTGTGAGAGCTCGCATTGTCGTGGTGAAGAGTGATCCGTCTTCAGCGGTTGGTTTTCCTGATTTCTTGGAAGACAACTGGCAAACAAATGGTTGTGTACCACTCAGAATTGACTGTTCTGCGTTGTTCTAGTGGTACGGTTGCGACATGTCCAGTTTTTCTGAAAAAACAGGCGACCATTTGCTTGGAAGTGCTTCGTGCGCGAACAACTTTTGTTGGATTTGGCTCATCTTGAAACACCCAGACAGTCGACTGTCTGTCCAACTTTACGACAGACCTGTCAATTGCCGGATTGCAACACTAGGGTTGCCAAATCCCGAAACATAGGAGGTAACCCTCGTACTGAGTCAAGAACTTAATTCAACCTACCTCTTTTTCGAAAGGGGCGATGACAGCGTTGCCGGTTCATGCATAGTGTTGCCAGTCTCATTGATTTGCTACTCGTGAAAAACCTTGTAACTCTACATATGTTAAAATAGAGATATACATTCTATAAGTATTTCATTGACCAGGTAATTTTATTTTGACAAAGTCTTATTGATTTTAGGTAATATAAATTACTATTTGCTTCGGAATAACACGATGCCATAGTACGAGGGTTGCCTCTTATGTTTCGGGATTTGGCAACCCTAGTGTTGCAATCCGGCAATTGACAGCTCTGTCGTAGAGTTGGACATTTTTGCGGTTATATGCACTCAGAACGTTTTGACATACGAGCGCTATTTGTGTTGTTTACAGTAACTTAAAAGATTCATCTCGGCCCAAAAATGGAATTAAATCGTCAACATTTTCGTGCGATTATTTTTTACAACTTTCGGCGTGGATTAACTCAGCAACAGTGCATGGATGAACTTAATTCAATTTTTGGCGATGAAGCTCCATCAAGGACCAGTGTTTATCGATGGTATGGTGAATTCAATCGTGGTCGTAGTTCACTCCAAGATGAATTTCGTGAAAATCGTCCAAAATCAGTTGTTGTTCCGAAAACCATTGATGCTGTGCGCGAACTGATATTGGAAGATCGTCATGTGACCTATCGTGAGATTGAGATAACCTTAGGCGTTAGTGGGACCAGCATACATTCAATATTGCATAAACATTTGACTGTCAAAAAAATTTGTTCGCGTAGGATCCCACACAATTTTTCAATCGCCCAAAAAAAGGCTCGTGTCAATTGGTCGAAAGAAATGCTCAAAAAATACGGTCGCGGTGCTTCGAAACACGTCTATGACATCGTGACAGGTGATGAATCGTGGATTTACGCGTATGAGCCCGAAAGTAAACAGCAGTCGACTGTCTGGGTGTTTCAAGATGAGCCAAATCCAACAAAAGTTGTTCGCGCACGAAGCACTTCCAAGCAAATGGTAGCCTGTTTTTTCGGAAAAACTGGACATGTCGCAACCGTACCACTAGAACAACGCAGAACAGTCAATTCTGAGTGGTACACAACCATTTGTTTGCCAGTTGTCTTCCAAGAAATCAGGAAAACCAACCGCCGAAGACGGATCACTCTTCACCACAATGCGAGCTCTCACACATCGGCTGCGACAACTGCATTTTTGAGCACCCAAAACATCGATTTGATGAGTCATCCGCCGTATAGTCCTGACTTGGCACCGAATGACTTCTTTTTATTCCCGTACGTAAAAAACAAACTGAGAGGTCAACGTTTTTCGACACCTGAAGAAGCGGTTGCTGCATTCAGAATGCATGTGAATGCAGCAACTCAATCAGAGTGGCAAAAGTGCTTCGACAATTGGTTCAAACGCATCCAAAAGTGTATAGATCTTCATGGGGAATATTTTGAAAAACAATAAAGTGATTTTAGATGATTAATATTTGTTTTTGTTCTCTAATCCCGATATATAAAAGGCAACCCTCGTATTAAGCATATTGTCATAACTAACTCGATTACACTACTTTCAAATTAAGTTTGCATTTAATGAATAGAGTGTCTGGCTTTCTGATACCGAGTTGTTCGTAAAGAATAGTATTAAAAACATTATTTCATTTGTGGCAACCTGTGCGTTAGGCTACAACTTTCCATTTTGCCTTCCCTTCCATATTTCAGGCACATTTATTTAATAAACTGATACACGTTTATTTTTGTAATAAAAATAAAGGTTTTTGAAGGTTTACTAATTTTACTGAAAGAATCTAGTGGGATAGTCTAACAGATGGCAAAAAGGCCAACCTGAAAATCCGAGTATCTCAATCAGTGTATCGCAGCCAAGACAAAACCTATGGAAATAAAAACAAACACTTGTTTACTTCACAGTGTTTGCAGCGCAGAGACATTCGAGTAGTTATTAACTTCCTTCGCAGTGCGAACTTGAAAAGGAAATCCGATATTGCCAGACCTTGTCTGCCATAAACCCTCAATAACCTGTCTCGAAGTAATTACCTCCTAATATCTGGTTAAACAGCCATCACAGCAAGGCCTTTCATTTCTTCTTTAGACACCATTTTATGGTGTACCTTGCACATTGAGAGGTCGTTTATACGTCGTGGTGATTTGTCGTCGATTCCAGCATCCTGTCTTCTATCACTGAACTCCGCGAAATCGTCGTCTTATTTTCATAACTCACAAAAGCCGGTTGCGCGGCTGCATAAACAAGACACTTAGAGACTTAGAGCTGACTATGCCTTTGGCTTGTCTTTTGTTATTTTTGCTCGTTTTCTTATTTGTAGTTTTTTGATTTGCTTTTCTTTTATTCATGTTTGCAGCAAAGCAACCTTTCTTTTTTAATTAATCCCACCGACGTGATTCAAAAATCGTATATGTTTGTCGAATGCTTCAGACAATACCATCCCGTTCGGGAACTCCGTCAGGCAGCATGTAAACCAATAACAAACGATTAGAAGAAACAAAAGTCTTAAATTACAAGATAACACATCGCGGGTAACGTAATAAGCGTATTGTGTGTTGCCTCAACACTTTCGCTACCCCGCCGGGATACCGACTAACAAATACAAGCCGAACCAATTAGCTTAGTGGCCATGTATTAAGTACAACTGGTCAATTAGCCAACATATATCTCTCCCTTGGCTATGATTCGTTAGCGCATCGGCTTTCTGGGCGACAGTCAGCAATCTATCCAACGCTCTAGGCAATTTTGCATTATTTGTTCTAGCTTCAGCTCAATGGAAAGTCATTTTTCTTGAGCACATGAAAACCATGCCGCCGCCGCCCCTGCCGCTGCACCGGCCCGACGGCCCCCTTAGTAGGGTAGACAGAAGCGCAATCTGTACGGACAACGACCGATAGAGGTAAGTCCATGAGTACCGAGTGTGTGCTTATCGTCTAATGAAGTTGACAACACACAGATTAACGCACTAAAAACAGAACGAACCAGATCAGAAGGACAGAAACGGCCACGAACATTTCACCGCAGACCATAATAATAATAATAATAAAAATAATAATAACAATAATGCTGCGTGCATATCGTCACATACCGCTGCACGGATGGCCGGGCTAACAAAGCCGGGGCCCGGCCAACAAATGGTATCAGAATTACGGAATGTTAAATGATTTCAAAAACTCGGATTGGCGGTAGAGTGTTCTGGGGCTCCGGTAACAGCACAAATAGCAGATCCAACCGCGAGCCGCCATCCACCAACTGCCGTTCGCCGATCACCTTCCGCCATCCAGCAACCAACAGCCAGCATCCACCATCGGCCATACCGCATATGGTATACGGCTTGCAGCATCCGATCGGCTACGGGTGGTTAAGGAATTAAGATGTAAATTTCTACACCATGTCGACGATGTTCCTCCGCACCAATGCGGCTTAAAATCAAGTTCTCAAATTATTATATCAAGCTGAGAGTTTTATCTTTTTATGCCTGAAAGTTGTTAAAAGATAAAATTTTCTTGGCCATCGTTATTGGGGAACTCGTGAATCCTCGGGTTGTGCTCACTTACTCACTCACAGTGTTTGCGTACGACGGGGACTCGGGGTGTCTTCCGGAATTGGACACTGGACGGGGGTATACAGCTGGATACTTACTGTGCCGGACAGGCACAGTGGTTTCGGTCATCGGATTTGATGAGATGCAAATGGGTGAAACTTAAACTAAATGTTTAGCGCGGTTTGTCTTTTAAGATTTTCATCTCCTTCTTCATGTTGAGATTCTTCTTCGTGTCTGCACCTCGGACATCAAATGATCGTATAGAAGTAGCTTCTGTAGTGACATCCAAAATTATATGATGTGATGATGAGATTAACTTTTCCAGCTTTTATTTCCGATTTTAGTTTTAATCTATTTGTACGGAGGGCGATGACAACGAGAACGACATCGACAATGACATTGACTGCATTGGCTACGGCTTTCGGACGATGTTAACGAATCCCCTTCTTCGTTCTCGTCTGTTTCGTATTTTTGAAATTTAAATCGAAATTTAAATAATAAAATGCCAATGCAATTAAGATTAATATTGAAAAATCGTTCGTATTGTTTGGGCAGTTATTTACAGATGCTATTTGGCCCTTAAGTGAATATCGTCGCACGGGATTTATCCATGGTAAATTGAAAAGACATTTTAACACTTTATGTGCGACGCGTGAACTTCTTTAATTTAAACGTGTTAACGCGACGGCTAATAGGATTTTTGGTAGGAATGCATTCGAATAAAAATAATTAATCACTTCATGGTGATACTGGGCAGGAACGCCGTCGCAAACTTAGTTAAACACCACGCGATAAGCTATTTTATTGCCATTGGTATGTTCCTCATGATGGATATGAATCTGCTTGTTACTCTTATTGGGTATATAAAAGGGTGGAATTCAACGTTCTTGTCTAGCTCACAGGTGGCGCTGCCACCAGTGAAATTTCCGTTTTCTTAGGATGGCATACTTGTTGCACAAAAATAACATGTGTGAGTTTTTTAAATTTTATTTCACGGGCAATGGTGTGAGATGATGCTGCATTTATCAAACCATGGCCATGAACTGATGAGGAAACAACTGCCAGCAATCTTTGTGGTGATTTTATTCGCTGGTTACGACCGCTGTAACGGGGGTACACCATTTCACAACAGAGTTAAAACACCAGTCCGAACTTTGCACCGAAGAAAGTAAAGATTATTGCATTGTTGGGAAGAGTTATTTTTGGCGCTTTTAGCGACTCCAGATTGACTATCTGTTAACGGATGAAACCGTTAATGGAGGATGATAGTGGATATATCATTTAAGCAACCACATGACGAATTTAGATAGAAAAATCTGGCTTGCAAAAGGAATCAATTTTATTTTCATCATCATCATCATCGGCACTACAACCGGATTCCGGTCTTGGCCTTATTTAACAAATCTCTCCACCGGTCCCGATTTCGAGCCGATGTCAGCCAGTTTGGCACTCCCGGGGTCTGGGCGTCCTGGTCTACGCCATCCTTCCATCACAGACAAGGTCTGCCGCGCTGTCTCCTTCGATACATCCTGCCACAAAGGACTTTCCGGGCAGGCCCCTCTTCACTCATTCGAGCTAGGTCTTTATCTTCACCAAGACAATATATTTGCCCATAATGGTTTGATTGTGCAAACCTAGATTCAACAGACGAATCTTGCTCTTGTGCAGTTCGGCACAACTGTTGAGTGGTAGGTAGGGTCCCAAAGTCCAGCCGCCCGGTGAAATACCGCCCCATCAGGCTATAGGCTTTGTGAAATGGTTGGGAGAAATCCTTGAGCGTCTTTCGGAGTTTGGATGATGGACCCGGTTGAGAAAAACTACCATCTCATGGCACTGATTGAACGTTATAGGTTTGCCTTTCCTTGAAGAAGTAACATAAAAAAATATGGGGCTTTCGCAGCGGGCAAATAGAGGGTTTAGTTCCCTGAGTGAAAACAACAGTCCAAGCGGGGGGTAAATGAAACATGCACACGAAAAGGGCGTTGAGTCACCCCGAAGTGTACAGTACGAAAAAAAAAGGGAGAGTGCAACGAAATAGGGGACTGATGTATTTACATATGTAAATAAATACGTACAATTCACGAGAAGACGTTCCACAATAAAAAACTGGTCATCCATTCCTAAGGAAAATGTCGCTTTAAGCAACAGGAAGACGCTACACCGAACAATAAACCGTTCGATTGCTATGAAGACGCTACGCACGTAACAGCAGTGTGTTGCTCCCAAATCACGATTCTCAAATTGTTGCTTCTGTGAAAACTTAACAAAGGTTTGTCAATGATTCACAGAAGCATCGCATATTTTTCAAGTACAATTCTCGACGAGATTTTGTATAACAGGGCGATGCATTTCAGATTCGAAGATCAGTCTCAGTTAGTGACCCATCGGTGTGGACAAAGGAGCCTCATTTATATAATCTTACCCTAGCTGTTTCCTATATATGTATATATATATATCTATATATATATATATATATATATATATATATATACATATACACCATAATCATTATCATCACTTTCTTTATTATTATATTTAATAATTTTATATAAATATATAAATCATCATCGGCTCTACAACCGGGATCCTGTCTTGGCTTTATTTAGCACGTCTCGAGGCTTGTTAAATTTTAAATTAAAATACACGTATAACAGTTCGCCATGTAACTATTTTTAGACAATTTAAAACAAACACGCGAAACGTGCCTTTCAATATAGATCCAGAGATATCGGCAGACCTCTCCTTTGCAAAATGGACCATATTTAACTCATCATCACCATTATCGTCATCATCAGCACTACAAGCGGGATCCAGTCTTGGTGTTATTCAGCAAGTCTCTCCACCGATCCCGATTTCGTGCCGATGTCATCCAGTTTAGCACTCCCATGCTCTGGGCGTCCTGGTCTGCGCCATCCTCCACCGCAGACACGGTCTGCCGAGCTCTCCCCTTCCATACATCCTCCCACAAAGGACTTTCCGGCCAGGCACTTCTTCACTCATTCGAGCTAGGTGTCGAGCTTCTTTTTCTTACTATGTTACGTTAGTTTCAAGGTAGATCGCGTACAACTTATGGTTGTAGCGTCTCCGGAATCGTCCTCCCTCACATCCGGGCCAACAATTCTCCTTAAGACCTTCCTCTCGAACGCGGTTAAGAGTTCAGAGTGCCTTTTATTGAGCACCCAGGTCTCCGATCCATACATGAGTACTGGTAACACCATGGCCTTGTACAATAGTAACTTGGATGTTCTGGATAAATTTCGCGATTTAAAGACCCTTGATAGACTATAGTAGGTTTCGTTGGAATTGATCTGTCATTCGTGCATTTCTTCTTCCATATTGTTATTAAGTTTTAAGTTTTAAGTTTAGTGAAGGCAGAACCCTCATTTATTTAGCTTAATGCAAGCTTACATTAACTTAATACATAAAAGCCTTACAGACTATCTTAAATCTAGAGTAAGAAGGAGAAAAAAAGAAAAAAACCAAGAAGGTGAAGATGACTGTGTGATGGGGGAGGTAGGAGGCTAGGGAAAAGCGAGTATATGTGGGGGTGGTAAATTCGGCATTTGTGAGACAGTGACAGTGAAGGGCATGTCTACGTACTGGTAGGGGGCGGGGTTGGTGAGCTAGCGGGAGAGGGTAGCTGCTAGTATTGACCCAAGGTAGTTAAAGGATTGCACTACTTCAAATTCGTGGTCCGCTACCCTGATAGTTTGACCAACGTTTGGGTGAAGGAATCCTGTACAGGCAGATCGGATCTACCGATGATGTCGATGCCATCTGCGTAGGCAAGTATCTGACAGGACTTGGTGACAATAGTCCCCCTAGTTTTTCTTTTACACAAACGCGCGCACAAAAGGGGATTTTGAAATGAAACCATTACATGTCAGAGCACATTGCGAGCGGTTGGAGAGGTAGTGGATAAGGAAAGGAGGTGTCGATGTATATTGGTCTTGAATTTCTGGACATCACAATGACCAGAAAACAAATGATCAGGCAGAACATTCCACATTCGTGTGGTTCGGCTAAAGAATGACTCTCTGTGTTTATTTGAGCACCTGAAGTCCACTTTCACCGTGAACTGATGCGCATTCACAGATTGACGGGTAACGCGGGAAAATGTCTGAAGGGCCGGAACACATTCAGCAATTTTAGTTGAGCAACGACCGTGGTAATATCTATAGAAAAGAGATAGGCATGATTTGTTGCGCCTGTGTTCTAACGACGGATTTGATCGACTTACGGCTGAGTCTCCAATAAGTTTCGCTGCTCGCTTTTGCATCCTGTTGAGCATGTGTAGTGCAGATGCGCCTGACCAAATATGGGAGTTGAACTCCATTTTGGATAAATACACGCCTTGTAAATAGTGGCCGGGTTGGATGGAGTGAAGTATCTTCTGTATCTCTTAAGGAACCCCATACGGCTGCGCTTTTCGTATCTTCAAATATATGGTCATTCCAATTAAGAGTCGAATTAATTCGAGTGCCGAGGGTTGATAGTTCCTTGGCTTTGTCGATGCAAGTGCCGGTCATAGACAGTATATTTACTTTGGGACTCGCCTTTGACGACAAGAGGCAGTACTGAGTTCTTAAGGCATTGACTTCTACTCGGTTGACATATCTTGTTGAGGTCTGAATTCAATGTATCAAGCATAAGTTGCTGGATGGTAGTAACAAGCAAATGAGTGAATTTGGTTGTGAGTAATTGACAAGGGATACTTTATAAAGATTACGAAGAGAGTGGGTGAGAGTACCCAACCCTGGGGAACACCTGCATTAATTTGATGGGAGACAAATTTGACAACATCAAGAACCACTTGAATTGAACGGCCAGAATGATAGTATCTTATCCATTGGATCAGGGAATTGTCCACTCCATATGAATGCAATTTTGACAAAAGGGCTGGATGCCAAACTCTGTCGAAGGCTTTTGAAATATCCAATGCGACTACCTTGCTTCCATCGAGGTAGTGGATGGAATGGCTCCACTTTTCGGTAAGGTACGCCATCAGATCTCCCGTGAACCTATTGCTACGAAATCCATATTCGCGGTTATTGAGGAGGTCATTTGATTCCGGATATTTCGAAAGTTGACGGTTGATAAGTGATTCCATTACCTTGGAGAGAATAGATGTTAGTGCTATGGGTTGATAAGAAGAAAAGGATGATTTGTCACCCTTTTTGGGAATTGGTTGAATGTTCGCTGTCTTCCATCTATTTGGGAAACGGCCAGTAGAATAAGACAAATGAAAGAGTTTCCGCAGTGGTTTAACGAGTGAAGAGGTACATATCTTCAAGAGGATTGGGGGAATGCCATCCGGACCAGCGGATTTGTTTGCGTTTAGCTCTTTCAGTTCGCGGGCAACAGTACTTGTTCGGAAGTGAATCTGGCTGATGGTGTGCTGCTTACGCTCAACTTGAGGCGCAACTGATGTTGTATCAGGCAGCGTTGGGTTCGCTGCAAAATGTGCAGCAAGTAGATTCGGCTTCTCTATTGCACTGGTGACTGGTTTGGCATCGACTATAAGCGATGGAATGAAGAGACTGAGTTTTGAATGTTTTTCACGAATGCCCAGAAGCTTCTACTACCTGTGGGAGAGTGTAGTATTTTTTGTCTCACTCTCAGGTCATGCAAAAACTTGGCGAGTTGAATATGCGCATTGCAGTCATTTCTAGCTCTCTTAAATCTTTTCCAGATTTCCTCAGTACTGTTTGATTTATACAACCGGAAGCTCAACTCTTTAGTCTTAATGGCTTCTCTGCACCCGGAATCGAACCACATATTTCTCTTCGGTTTGATACTCTTTACCCTGGGTGGAATAAAGGTTCGCATGCCAAGCAGAATCGTGTCTGTCATTGTGTCCGCCACAGAGTCAACATCGTGATTGAGGAAAAATAACGACCAATTTAACTTCCCATAGAAGTCATTCCCAGTTGGCTTTCTCGTAGAACCATACTGTTCTTTTGGGAGTTTTCTCGTTAGGGCTGTTGTTGGGTAGAGCAAACTTAGCTGACACGACACAGTGGTCTGAAGTGCTCAAGGCCGAAGAAACTTCAATTGTGTATTTGTTTGGGTGGGAGGTGAGAAACAGGTTCAATGTGTTGGTGAAATGACCATATATGTCTGGTACCCGTGTTGGCGTATTGAAGAGTTGAGTTAAACTATTTGAATCAGCAAAGAGCTGGACATATTGACCTTCAGGTGTTGTGTGTCCGGAGTGACGAAGCCACTGAGAGTTATGCACATTAAAATCACCCAAATAACGATTTCAGTGTGCGGATATAGTTCCAAGATCCTATCGATAGAATCAGACAGGGCGTCAAATTCGTTAAAGGATGCGTTTCTATCCAAGTTTGGGCTTCTGTAAAGAAGGGAGTAATGTATGATATGCTTACGAACGTGAAGTTTCAGCCAAAGGAAATTAAATTGTGGGAGCCCATATTGTGGCAGAATCTGATAAGCAATATCATTTCGTATGTATGTGGCTATATCACGATGTGGAAAGAACAGTGGCACTAGGTTATATCCAGGTAGATTAAAATTGGAAATACCTGTATTGGTAATTACCTGGGTTTCGCTAAGTGGAAGGATAATTGGTTTCTGGTTAGAAACGTGGGCAGATGCAGAAGAGAAATTGCAACTCAAGCCGCGAATGTTACACAAATCAACGCGAAATTTCCGCTGCATTGATATGGCCCTACACAGAAAACCAATACCGCCTAGGGAAAGGGTGCAAGTCGGAACCAGCAATAGATAAGCGAAGGCAACCACTACAGGTGTTATGCTCTTGTAGTAGGCGCCCCACTAGATCCGTGCCAAAATCCAGGTCACATCCCTTCCATGAGGAACATTCTGCCACTCAGACACCAAAAGCTCTCCAAAGATTATAAATCAATCGAGAGTATCTATGCCTGAGGGACACAAACAGAGGTGCGAAAAAATGAAAACAGACGCAAGGGATGGAATGAGTAGAGGGTTTTCCCGTACTGCACATCACTCGCCTCTATATCCTCGCACTTTTCACAGTGTCTGTGTTATAATATAATTTTGTGAAATTGTGGTAATTTTGTTAACTTGGAGGATATTGTATGGTTTTATGCTTTATGTTGGTGTATCTTAATCGGGGTCCTTAATGTTACCCGATTCGAGTTTACGTAATGAGTTACCGCTTATCTGGGTCTTACTGGCCCTTACGGATTGATTTGTCCTTCGTCCTGGTTTTACGGATGTCACTACTGATGGTAATTGTCTCTTTACGCCCTTGGAAATAAAACACTGAGATTATGCTTTTTAGATTTGACCGTTTTTATTTTATTATTTTACTGTCAATCCTTTTTACTTAAATATTAAATTAGTTTCATTCTGGCATTAAAACCTAAATCACCGAACTCTCATATATTATATTGTGTTACTAATATAACTCTTGACTTTACACTTATTAATGTAAACTCTATTTATTTTGTTTTACAATTAGATTAATTTAAAGCTCCACAATTAAAACTGATTTTCCCACTTATTCAACGACACGAATTTCTCTTATTGTGAGTTACTGTTTGAAATTGATTTTATTCTGGTTTTAAAATCTAAACCACCGACCTCTCATATATTATACTGTGTTACTAAGATAACTCTTGACTTTACACTTATTAATGTAAACTCTATTTATTTTGTTTTACAATTAGATTAATTTAATGTTCTTTCTTTTTTTTTGTTATTTTAATTTTTATGTGAACGAAGATAATTTCTACTGCGGACCACTAAGCGAGGCGACACCACGACGACTTTTTACACGAACCACTATCTCAAATGGCCGCCTCGGTCAAGTACTGAAAACCAACTCACTCTAGTTTTTGTTTTCCTCCTAGAACGAAAACTTTTATCTTTCATCCATTCAGATTGAAGGATACTTCCTTTGTTCTGCATGATCCTTTTTCCAAGTCGCCGCTTCCTTTCATTATCCTTTCGGTGTCGGTTCAACACGGAAACACAAAGAGACAATGAACCAAGGATCTTGCAAATGTGCATTTATGATCCTTTTTGTGGGTGCTATAATAAAACGAGCTCCTATATATATAGTATAGTGGTTAGTATATCCGTCTGTCACGCGGGAGACCGGGGTTCGATCCCCCGTCGGGGAGCCTCTAGCGCAAGACTAATGACCTTGCCCGGAAAAAACAAATCATTATGGAAAATTTAACAAGCCCCAGGAATTGCTAAATAAGGCCTAGACCGATCCCCGGTTGTAGTGCCGATGATGATGATGATGATGATAATAAAACGAGTGCGTAGTTCGTTTTTATTGTGCTAATTACTTGGTTACTCTGGTTTAGTTGGAAAGGAAATGAGGTTGTCTGTGGGAATTGGTTTGGGTAAACTATCCTTTACAGAGTCATAAAATTGCCGCCATGCATTTTATGATTCTTACCAACTTTACTTGAGAGTTGGTCATCTGGTCCGCAGATTTGGATCCAGAGGAATTTACGTGTTGAACATCTGGTTCATATATCATGTCTTGGATTTATTAATGCTAGGGCTTGGGGAGTGCTTCACCCTTTTAGTGGATGATTTTGCGTGTATCGCAATTAATTAGTGGAGACTGGCTTCAAAGAGGTATGTATTAATGGGTGGGTGGTTTTTAACGTAACAATCCTCCCCCCTTTATAAAATGAGTATTATTCTTGAAAGAGGAATAATACTCCTTTGGTATCGATAGGAAACTTGTGTGGTGTAGTGTGAGGTCGGTGTTTGTGGCGGTTTATAATAAAAACATTTTTTTTTCATTTCTCCCTCTAACTAGTTTACATTTATGGGACTGTAGGTATAATTATATATATATCTGTACGTATAATTATGTATATATATGTAGGCATAATTAAATATATATGTGAAGGTATTAATATATACCATATATATATGTATATATATATATATATATTTTATTTTTTTTATTTTTATGGTATTCGTAAATTATTATTTAATTACAGATCTAATTTAGTTATTTAATAAATCAAATGATTGTTATTTTTTTTGTGTTTAATAACTATTTTATTATAGTTTTACAAATGATTAGTATTTTAGACATTTATTTATATTCCATTTTGGTATTTAATAACTTTTTACTATAGTTTTACAGTTAATTTGTATTTTTATCATGTATATGTCTTCTCTTTTTTATATTTAATACTTATTTTCTTATAATTTTACAAATTAGTATTTTTGTTATAACAATATTTTTATCATGTATATATCTTCTCTTTTTTTATATTTAATATTTATTTTCTTATAATTTTACAATTTTTTTTTTTTATTACTTCATTATAGCTTTATAAAGAATTAGTATTTCTACAATTTATTTATATTTTCATTTTGATTTTTAGTAGCTTTTTACTCTAGTTTTACAAAAAATTAATTTGTTTGTTTTATAGACATATGTGTTTCGTATGTCATGGCTTTTGTGCTGGTAATTTTGGTAGTGCTGATTTTGTTTTTCAGAAGTTATAGCGGTGTCCAATTTCCTTCTGCAAAATTGAGGCAAAATACCTACTGGTGTATTCACAGGAGGGGGATAATTGTAATGCGCTGCCTGTGAATACTGTGGTTGGCTACTCTGTGGAGTGGTTGTGTCAATTACCCTACCATAAATTTAGTTGGATTGGTGGTCTTGTGGAGCGGTTGTCTGTGGTAACCACTGGTTAGGGTTGGCAACTGTGTAGACGTGCAAGGGAGTCGTGGAGTCCCCAATCCCAGCAGAGCTTCCCATGGCAGAGAAATCACATCGTCTTAACTTCTCCTTCTGGAAGTGTTTTATTTGGGTGAGACGCCTTAATGTATCATCGAGGGGGCTATCTACGATGGGGAGAATATGATGTCGGTAGTGGTGCTCTCTAACACCACTCATTATCACGGACTTCGCCAATCTCTCGATTTGGATGGCGAATGTGGTATAATATTTTTCGGTGCACCACCGTGCTTCCGGTTCCCCGGGAAGAGTGGGCTACCGCGGTTGTCCTTCATGGATGTGTCGAACTCGTAACTACACTTTCCGCGCACTATCGATCATGTTGCCGCACGATTACACTGATGTTTCTGAATAACTTCCCGCAATACACTCGCAAAAACAAACACTTCAGTTTCTTTCAAACTGATTTTATTTTACGTTTTAGAACAGATTTTAGTTTACATTAAATCTCTATTATTTTTGAGGAGGTCTTCTCCTCACGCGCGACTTATAGTTTTTAGGTGACCGCCGAAAAACCAAAGTTCGTAACACCGAGGAAACGACGACCAAAACCGCTTTTATACCAATTAGTGAGATCTTTTCAAATACAGAGACTTTTTCATTGTTTTATTTCTTTTATACACTATTTTTCTCTATTGTCATTAATGGAATATTTTGTTTTACAATTGTTGCTATCTACCTTAACTAACTCACTGAGTTTACATTCTCCTTATTTACGATACAGACACTTAACTAAATGAGACATGAGTCATTACACAGTTCTCTTCTGTTTTTTTTTTTTTTTTTTTTTTTAGTTTTGTTCTTGTTTCTTCTTTTGTCAGTTTACACTTTAGTTATAATTCACTTCCGTTTTCTTTTATTGAATTTCAACATTACTTAACTTAATATAATAACTTTGGGCTAACTTCCATCCTTTCTTTAATTTTTACTTTAGTTATAATTCACTTCCGCTTTCTTTTATTGAGTTCCAATATTCCTTAATTTAATATAATAACATAAGGTTAACTTTCATCCTTTCTTTAGTCATCATCATCATCATCATCATCGGCACTACAAACGGGAACTGGTCTTGGCCTTATTTAGCAAGTCCTGAGGCTTGTTAAATTTTCCATAATGATTTATTTTTTCTGGACAAGGTCATTAGTCTTACGCCAGAGGCTCCCCGACGGGGAATCCAACTCCGGTCTCCCGGGTGACAGGCGGGTATACTACTATATACTATCGAGGAGCCCTTAGTCATCACTTTAGTAATAATTCACTTCTGATTTCTTTTATTGCGTTCCAACATTACTTACTTTAACATAATAACTTTAGGCTAACTTCCATCTTTTCTTTAATCTTCATTTTAGTTGTAATTCACTTCTGATTATTTTTATTCAGTCCCGACATCACTTAATTTAATATAATAACTTTAAGCTAACTTCCGTCCTCTGACTGCCCTAATTCCATAGATTCCACTTTTCACTCTTCTATTACCGTAAGCTGAATCAATCTACTCCCGAACTCTTTCGGTCCATTCACTCTAGCAACGCTTTACCACACCACCCCATGACCAACCACTGACTGCCTGCTAATAATCTCCTAAACCTTTCGCGACACTTCGGGGTCAATACCTCCCGACGACGATACTGCCATTACCTTTTAATTGCTCTCATTTCCGCTTGTTGCCCTCAGTTCGCCATCACGGTGTTTCGCTGAACCGGTCAATATTTCCTCATTGGTTTGAACTCGGTTCACCTTATATGGCTGTGAACTGACCCACTTACTTGCATTTCTGTTGATTGGGCTGGAACATGCAGTTTAATCGTTTCTGCAATTTAATTGTTCCGGAATATGCAGCTAATAGCTTTTGCGTTATTGGGCAATCGCTTTCGGCATATGCAATCAATTGCTTTTGTGTTAAGTGGTTTAAAATGTGCAATTAATAATTTTATCGCCCCGGGGGTCATTCGAGTTTAAAATCGGATGGCGTTATTAGGTTTTGGTGTGTCAATGCTCTCTTGTACATCATCTTTGACTATGATGTCATCGACACACTTAACACGCGCTACACACTAACTCTGCCAAGCGGCTCCAGTCAAGTCACCTTTCCAACTCAAAATTCTAATTCTTAAATATCTTTATGTTCTTTCGAAGGTCAAGACGCATCGCCACTTGTCGTTTTATCCTTTCTTGGGGTTTTTGTTTATGTTAGCCACCTGGCTAATGCAAAGATGAGTTTTCATGTATTTCAAATGGGTAGCACAAGATCCGTGGAAATTGGTTGTTAGTTTAGGATCAGGGAATCCGTGTCTATTAGCAAGCCATAAAACATCTGGTATGTGAGAATATGATGTTTATGATTGTTAGAATTGTGTGTCGGCGTATCGAATGATATGCCTTTGTTTGGACACATGCACTTTAGGTTTTGGATCTTGTAGGAATTTTAGGTGCTAATTGCTTCTAGCATACATGAGAAAATAATGCATTATACTGTTTGATTTTAGGAATTAGAATCGAACAAATGCATTGAATTGAATAAATGAATTTGAATTCAATAAATGAGAATTTGAACGTTTAGTTCGATTTGGTTTGACAATGTTATGTTGGGGATATTAAATGGATTTTCTTATAGGTGGGAGGAAAATGTAATGTGGGAGATAAATGTAATGTGGGAGAAATATGGTAGGGCTTCTTGGAGCACTACAGTGGCACCGCTTGTATCTCCGTAACAAAGTACCGCCACCTCCCTACAACGCACAATTGCCTGCTTCACGCGGGAAGCAAAGCCGGTGACATTTTCCGCAGGGAGTTGTCGCATTTTTTAGAGTTCTGAACAGAACTCTTCATACGACTCTTGCGGTCGGAAAGCGTTCTTTTGCAACCATCTATCAACATTTGGAGTTCGCCGGCTGCATTTGGACCCTATTCCCGCAGAACACTGGGATTGTCTTTGAGACGAGGTCAAACATTTTGTCTGCTCCCAACATAGTGCTTGTGGGCTTGCCTGATTTGGGAGATGGTGCGTTTGTGTTGTTATGCTCCGCCAAGGTGGGAAATAGAAGAATTCAAGTGCTTTTTGGACAGGATAACATAAGAAGCTAGAGATAAGAGCCCTCTTATAGTTGCTGGAGATTTCAACTCTTGGGCAGTAGAATGGGGAAGCACAAGGACCAACAGTAGAGGTCAGGCGCTACTCGAAGACTTCGCAGTCCTAGATGTGGTTTTACTTAATGATGGTGTTGATGACACCTTCATAAAGAAGTATGGAGTGGCGAGTTTTGGACACCTACACCCATAATGCCCACCCAGTCGCCTGATGTATGAAATATTACCACACAGGAGATTCATCACTGGCAAATTGGCGAAGAAAGCCCAGAAGAATTGGTGGAAAGAGAAGGACCTCGATGCAGAGTTCGATTGTATACTGGAAGACCAAATCGAACAGTTTGACGCAGAGTTCGATGCGAACAGCCAGGCTGGAAAAGTCATGACGTGAAGCTAACTACCACATGTGATGCTTCTATGCCACGACAAGGACAACCAGCAGGGGCTAGCAAACCAGTGTATTGGTGGAACTCAGAAGTCGCCCATGTGCGACCGGAGTCCATCAGATTAAAACGCTTGCAACAAAGAGGAAGAAACCGTTACATTTACCCACAGTTGCATGCGAAATCCGTCAACGAACGGAAGGAGTTGAGGAATGTGATCCACAAGAGCAAATATGATGCATTCTGATCCCTAAGGGATGAATTAAATAACAACGCAAAAAAGTAAATGTGACATGGCCAGAATCGTTGCTGTCCTCCTCCCGCAGTGTGATGAGGTATTGAGAGTGCATGAGGAGTGGAGTATAACTGAAGGAGATATAACTCCCGTGAGCACCGAACAGGTGCTCTTGGCTGAAAGGGTTGTTAAAAACAACAAGTCGCCGGGGCTGGATGGTATTCCTACCGCTGTAGTAAAGACTACTTTAACAAAAAAGTCGGAAGTCTTCAACAGTCTCTTCACAACCTGCCTTCAAACAAGACACTTTCCTCAAAGATGGAAAAAACAGCGGGTCGTGCTTATACCAAAAGGAGTCAAGAGTCCAGAAGGGCCGTCGTTCTATCTCCCCTTGTGCATCCTGGACACAACACGTAAACTGTTTGAGCGAGTGTTGGCACTCGCCTGGAACAATTCACGGAGGAGACATTGGCGCTCTCTAAATGGCAGTATTGGTTCCGAAAAGGTAGATCAACCTGTAAGGCACTATCTGTGGTGTGTGGCATCGCTCGCAATGCGATAGCTGGAGCACGATGAGTAGGAGGTACGAAAAAATATTGCGCTGTGATGACACTGGACGTTAAAAATATATTTCACTCTGTGAACTGGAATCGGATTCTAGAAGCGTTGGCCGATATACAAGTCTCAACCTACTTGGTGCGTATAACATCAAACTATCTCTGGGATAGAAGACTGCTGTTTGAAACAGATGGGGGACCACAGGAATATAAAATCATAGTGAGTGTGTGGGGGTTCTTTAAACATACGCAAGAACCACCCACAATTCCATCCCAAATCCCTTTGCAAACCTGCAAACGTTTCCTTCATCAAGGACAATTAATGCACCTAATGCATCACCTAAAATTCCCTGTAAAGAATTCTCATCATCCATGCATCCAATGCATCTTCAAAATTCTCTGAAAGAACTCTTTACAACTTACATGCCACATCAATGTTAAAAACTTATCGGCGCCCATGTCAACCAGCGTACCCTGCCACACACGTGCGCAGCATATGTTCCTGGTTTATCTAGTCTCGGCAGCCTTTTGTCCAATCGACAAAAGCAATTTACGCATCTAGCGTCTTTCCGCCAAGAATCGATTTCATTAGCATCTAAACATGCATACAAGAATTCGACCTTGTCTGCCAGCTAAGATATAGTGCACAATCACCATTGTGTACCTAAATTGCTCTTAGCATCAGTTTCCTAATTGCAATGCAGACTATTTGTACAGCTGCATCCATGACCAATATGATGTCCTTTGTCTATTCCCTTTTCTCAGTTTCGTTTTCCCATGATCTTCGTTGCACGAGTAAACAATGGATCATTAGCACACTAGCTAAGATCGACCCGGAGAGATCTTCTCCAATTCACCACCACAAAGAGAGACTTCACGTTTCTCTCGTGATAAGGAAACTCACCCTTAGGTGAGAGAGGACTTGTGGCGGTGCCGCCAAACCCCACGGTACACTTACCTTAAAAACCCACATAACCACAACCCAGTCTGCATAAGCTTTCGCTAATGCAATTCGCATTAGCATCTTAAATGCTTCACGCATCAAATAACAGGTCAATTGAAAAGTCCCCGGCCTTCCATAGTAAAACACATTTTTTTGGCAAAATTCGTTTTTTTTATTCAACATAATTCCCTTCGAGGGTGATACACTGATTATAGCGACCCTCCAACTTTTCTATACCTTTTTTGTAGTACGATTTGTCCTTTGCTTCAAAATAGGCCTCAGTTTCGGCGATCACCTCTTCATTCGACGAAAATTTCCCAGCGAGCATTCTTTTGAGATCTAAGAACAGGAAATAGTCGCTGGGGGCCAGATCTGCAGAATACGGTGGATGCGGAAGTGATTCGAAGCCCAATTCATGGATTTTTGCCATCGTTTTCACTGACTTGTGACACGGTGCACTGTCTTGGTGAAGCAGCACTTTCTTTTTCTTCAAATGCGGTCATTTTTCGGCGATTTCGTCCTTCAAACGGCCCAATAACGCTGTGTAATAGTCGCTGTTGATGGTCCTTCCTTTTTCAAGATAGTCAATGAAAATTTTTCCGCGCGCATCCCAAAATACAGACGCCATAACCTTGCCAGCCGACTGTTGCGTTTTTCCACACTTTGGGGCGGGTTCATCGTGTGCAGTCCACTCGGATGACTGACGATTGGACTTCGGAGTAAAATGATGGAGCCATGTTTCATCCATTGTCACATATCGACGCAAAAACTCGGGTTTATTACGCTTGATCATCTCCAAACACTGCTCCGAATCATCAACTCGTCGTTGTTTTTGGTCAAAAGTGAGCTCGCGCGGCACCCACTTTGCACAGAGCTTTCTCATACCCAAATATTCGTGAATGATATGATGTACACGTTCAGTTGATATCTTTAGAGTGCCTGCTATTTCATTCAATTTTAATTTACGGTCATTCAAAACCATTTTGTGGATTTTTCTAATGTTTTCGTCGGTAACAACCTCTTTTGGACGTCCACTGCGTTCACCGTCTTCGGTGCTCATTTCACCACGTCTAAACTTAGCATACCAATCCTTGATGGTTGATTTTCCTGGGGCGGCGTCTGGAAACTCGTCATCAAGCCAAGTTTTTGCTTCAACTGTATTTTTTCCCTTCAAAAAGCAATATTTTATCAACACGCGAAATTCCTTTTTATCCATTTTTTTCACAATAACAGAAGTTGCTTCACTCAAAATACTATAATTCACAAACTAATGATCCGACATCTGTCAAATTTATACACGCATCTTTTGAAGGTTAGGGCTAACTAAAAATCATATGGATATTAATTCTAGTGCCGCCATCTATGTGTCAGGCCGGGGACTTTTCAACCTGTTAGATCCAATTCGTATAACCTAAAAGTACCTGCAAAAGAATTCTTACCTTTTCAAGCAATCCTTCGCTTACAAATCCCCTGTAAGAGTTCTTACTTTTATTACCATAAATTTCCTGAAAAGAAAAACCTCGGTTCACATATCATGTAACCATTCCAGCCAAGGATAATTATCATTGCGTCGCCTATTCCCAGCTTCATTCATGTGTACGATAAATTTCTTTATGTATACCTTGGCTGGCGACCTTTTTCTCCCAGCAATAAAATTCTCAGACTCGCACAATGTGCAAACCAAAGCAAATACGCATTCCGCGTCTCTTGGCATCAATTAAATCCTACAGCATAAAGAAATGCAAATAGGAATTTAATACGTACTCTTAATAGCGATACCATAAACACCATTTCCCAGTAACTTAGCTAAAACCAGTTAGCACATTTCCACATCGCATCGTTGTCTCTTTGTTTAGCCGCGACGCACATGCATCCGACGATTTCGGTTTTGTTTGCTGTACCGAAATCGTATCCCATGAATGCTCTTTATTCGCTTTCCTTGTTCTAGGTTCGTTTTTCATCCATGAAAGGACCATGCACACATACCACCATGATCAAGATTAGCGAGTGATCTCTGCACGAGATAATTATCGCTGAGTCTTATCCCAACCACTAACCGGGGCGGTCGTCGTCCACCTCCTTTAGCGTGTGCATCGGAGTGCACATGCCCCGTAGTCGTGTTCGTACCCTTTGTTTTATGCTGTCGAGTGGAGAGTCGCGTGCCACCATAATGTATTCGGCCAGTGTAGTGTCCCATATAAAACAATTAAATAATCACCTTGCAAGTTTGTTAGAATAAAATAAAGAAATATCAACGACCAGCAATCGAGTGTTTCATTTAACTTGTTGCCGCGGACGCTGAATTGGGATGCCTGGTTGCGTTTCTTTTCTTTCGGGTGATCAGTGCGTTGTCTTTTGTTTGTGTGGCTTGCTCTGGGAGAACGATTAGCAGCGGAACAGTGCACGAAAAGCGCATCGAGGTTTAAGTTCAGTTGATATTGAGTATAAAAAAAGAAGTAAAGTTAAAAATGAATAATAGAACAGAACAAATTTCGTAGTGCGGTTCATTTTAGTTCTACGTAATCCGAAGTCGGCCAAATATTTACGTGTTATTGTGTTGGAATTGTAAACTCTCGATTTTATAGTAATGCTAACTTCAATAGTTTTGTAAAAGCACATTAATTCTAACCAACAAAAATAAATCTAATGTCAACAAAAACCAATCTGAGTGTTTATTTTATTTCTATGCTGTGTCCGGTCAGTTTCGAAGATCAACCATCATTCCTTCTAGTCTGGTGATCGTTTTGCTGTGGTATTCGGTGGGTGACAGTGAAAGCATTGGGGGAATAGAGTGAACCCGTCCCGTGCCGGCACACCTAGATATACCCCCACAAGTGTACCTTAGGGGTCTGTATTAGGTCCACTGTTATTGAATATCATGTGTGATTGTGTGCTCAGGGTTAATGTACCAGAAGAGGTTCGAATCATTGGATACACAGATGATCTGGCAATAGTGGCCGTAGCTAAACATCTAGATGACCTGGAGAATATTTGCTCCCAAGCTATCCAGAGCATTAAATGCTGACTAGATGTGGCCGGACTGAAACTAGTTGGACATAAGACGGAGGCAGTTTTAATAAGCAGTCGCAAGAAAGTTGAACACCTCGATTTGGAAAAAGAAGGACAAATAATCAGATCCAGTCCCTATATTAAATATCTTGGCGTTATACTCGACAGCAGGTTGGGCTTCAAGGAACACTTGAGGAAAACGAGTGAAAAAATGGCAAGAGTATGCAAAGTTTTGGCGAGACTGCTACCCAATGTTGAAGGATCCCGGCCCCATATAAGGAAACTCATAACAAATATCAACACCTCCATTATAATGTGTGCAGCTCACATATGGGCAGGAGCCACACAGTATAAGTCGTACATGAGGGGAGTGAACTACGCACATAGGCTGGTATCACTAAGAGTATGCTGTGCATTCCGAACGGTATCCGAAGATAAATCTTTTGAGCCAGGAGGACACCATTTGACATTGCATCTAAAGAAAACGCTGCATTGCATGGGGTCTCAGTAGCAAATAGTCGGAGATTGCGTTCACAATTAGTGCTCTCAAACCTAAGAGAGTGGCAACGAAGGTGGGATTTTTCCACCAAAGGAAGATGGACCTATAGCGTTTGCGACGATAGTGAAGAGCAAGTGATTCGAACCGACGCTATCACGGTTAGAATCACTAAAATATAGAACCAAAGCTCAACGCATCAGGCCACTGCCGCGTGTACGAATGCGATTTCTAAACTCAAGTCCATTTGACTGATGTGGAAATGCTTTAATTGCTATGGTATACGGCTTTAATGGATGTGCGTTTGGTGGTGTTGTTCTTCACTATTGGTCGTGTGTATCTGCTAGAAACGCCAGACCCACACCATGATACCTGATATAGAAACATGGGTGAAAAGAAAACATGACGAGCTGAATTACCGCTTCACTCAGCTAATATCAGGACATGGATGCTTTCGACAATACTTGCACAAGTATAAGTACGTGAATCACCCATACTGCTTGTATTGCGAAGGTAGCGTAGAGAAAGCGGAACACGTACTCACAGAGTGCGTGAGATTCGAGACTGCGCGAATGAGTTTGGAGAGACATATGAGATGGATATAGTAATAGAATACATGCTAAGTTCAAAACAGGCAAGGTTCGTAGCAAATGATATTCTATGTGACATGATGCAGCAGTTGCGACGTGATGAGCGGAGTAACAGGTGAGTTCCGGTCCGCCCTGCGATGGAATATTTAAAATAAAGTACCGCGGGGATCAAAGGGAATATGTGACTGGAGGTAAGTGGTTTTAGTCGGTAAAAATTCGGCATGGCTCTGGATCAGTCCAGAGGTATCTTTTGAATGAATGAATGAAGTGAGGGCAGAACCCTAAGTTTACCATATTTCGCTTAGTACAAGTGGCATAAACTACGCACATAAATAGACTTACGAACTATCTTAAAAACTAACGCATGCGGGTTGAGGGTGTGTGATTAACTTTAAAGTAACTTAAAAACTGTGTAAGGGAAAACTGAAAAAAAATGTATAGAATAATAGTAGACGTGGTAGAACAGGGGAGGGCGAGGACAAGCTGGATGCTAGGGTGTGAGTATGAGTGCGGGAGCGTGTAGGCGGTGAGCAGGGCGGGGTTAGGAGGCGTAAGAGAGTAGCCGACGTTTGAGAGCGGGAGAGGTGAAACTGAAGTCAAAGAAGGTGGGATAAGAGTTTGCCCACCCATGCATTCGCGAAATAGGTTCATTAGAGCCGTAAGACGTGTGATGGGCGGCCAAATAGAAGAGACGGGGGTTTCGCAGGTTTCGGGGATTTATGGAAAATGTGATGGAGGAGAGCAGGCTTGGGAAGTTGATTGAACCTGAGAGTAGACGGTGGACGAAGGGGATCTCGGCATGAATTCTGCTCTCTTCAAGTGTGTTAAGGTTAATTAGATGAAGATAGCTCATGTATGGGGGTAGAATCAGTGGAATTTCCCAATTCAATCCTCGGAGGGCAAAACGCAAAAAAACGACGTTGCACGCTTTCGACCTTGCGAATTTGGGACGAGTAGAGAGGAGACCGAACCTGACTAGCATATTCAAGAAGGGGACGATAAAGGGTATATAGAGCGATCTGGAAACGTAGGGATTAGAGAATTCCATTGACCAGCCTTTCACAAAACCAAAGTCGGTGGGATGAGGTTAGGGTCCCTATCACATAAGGTGCCCAAGTCATGAATCGTTTGAACAGGTGTTATCTGTTGGTTGAGTAAGGCATAAGAACGTAGCGGGGATGGCGATCGTTTACGGGAGAAGGTGATTGAGTGACATTTGGCAATATATATTTCGAGGCAGTTGTTCTGGCACCAAGTTGAAAAGCTGTCGAGATCCATTTGGAGAAGTGAGGAGTCGACAGAAGAGCGGATCGTCTTGAAGAGTTTAGTGTCGTCCGCGTATAGTGAGATGGGGGAGTGTTTGATACTGGGGTCTTTATCATAAATGGTAACAATGAATAGGAGGGGTCCGAGATGACTGCCCTGGCGAACCCCTGACGTGGGAAGAAAAGGATTGGAGAGGGTGGATCTAAATCTGACATGATAGGTTCGATCGTTAAGATAGGAAGAAATCAGAAAGCAACATAGAAAATGCGAAACACGTGCTCACGGAGTGCTTGAGATTCGAGACCGCACGAACAATTTTGGAGAGACATATGAAACGGATAGTTACTCCGGCAGGAGTGTGGGGAGGAAGTATTGTGCCAATACACGGGCACTCCGTTCACTTCCTCCTCCATCATAATTAATTGTTCCCTTGAGCACAACACGTTCCGCCGAAGCAAACAAAACGCCAAACACCGGACAAGTAAAAAATATAAAACACAGGATCTCTATTGTTTATTTTTATTTACTTTACAGTAGCCACTACGTGAAAGTTACAATGTGGAGTCAATAAAAACACAATCTTCGAAAACAATGTAAGATTCGACATGGCTGCTACAAACAGTGCTGGTACGGACTTGCTTTTGATTATAATTTAACACAACACGCGCCACCACTTGGGGTATATTATCGTCACCGTGCGCACCGTTGAGCGGAAGATCGCGTGACCGCGGGAGTCAGCGAATGGAATTTGACTCACCGAGGATAGAACTCTGACATGGATTCCATCCTAGGTTAGGGTTAAGAAAAGGGGAGAGAGAGAAAAACTTTTCTCTTAAGGGTGTGGCCGCCACAGAAATGACTCTTTCAGTGCAGTAGTGTGCGTGCATGGTTCTTTCATGGGTGACAACGAACCTAGAACAAAGAAAGGGCACAAAGTGCATTCATAGGATACGATTGCGGTAAAGCAAATAAAACCGAAGTCGTCGGATGCTAATGGGTTTGCTCATGCATCGCGCGGTAATGAGGGTCAGCTAAATAAATAGCAGCCGCTCATTAAATGAAAAAAATGTTTTTCGGATACCATAAACGATATGAATTGTTTATGGTATTACAGGAAACCTATGTAGGAACAGCGTTCTCGTGTTTGCACTGGTGCGAGTTAGGGAATTTTATTGCTGGGAGAACAAGGTCGCCGGCCAATGTGTACGTAAAGAAATTTATCGTACACATGGCGAAGTTGGAAAACAGACAGCGCAATATTTATGGTCCCTGTCATGACGGTTACATTGTATGCAAACCAAATCATTTTGTTTACAGGAATTTGTCTGGTACCGAAGGTGCCGAATTGGTTTGGAAGTCCAGATAAGCAAAGAAAGAAATCTTACGCAAAATTGTATGCGAAGTGATGCATGAAAAGATAAGTTTTCTTTACAGAGACTTTAAGATTATAGATTTGATCTAATTAATGTGTGAAGCATTTTCAGGTGCATAATGCAATTGCATTAGCAAAACTTATGCGACTTGGGATGAGGTTATGGGGGTTTTTAGGTAAGTGTACCGTGGGGTTTGGCGGCACCGCCACAGAAGTAATAGAATACATGCTGAGTTCCAAACAGACATGGTCCGTAGCAAATGATATTGTATGTGACATGCTACAGCGACGCGATGAGCGGAGTAATAAGTAAGTTCCGGTCCGCCCTGTGATGAAATATCTAAAATAAAGTTCCGCGGGGACAACGGGAATATGTGGCTGGCGGTAAGTGGTTTTAGGCGGTAAAAATTCGGAATAGCCCTGGGTCGAAAAAAAACCTTTTGAAGGTAATGACCCTCTGGTTGTAAATAAGAAAAAAAACCATCGAACACTTAAGGGTATGCAACTATGTAACTAAAGTGTGAAGGTATTTTTCTGTCGTAGATACCTTAAATCTTTGGTGGAAATTATAACATCTGAAAATTTTCATTTACTGAAATCATACTTCTTCATATCATAGATATGTACCACTCAAAAATTTTGGGAATACCAATAAAATTAAATTTGTATCCAAGGATATATGCATGCGGTGAAATTTAAGCTCACCATTTTTTTTTTTAAATAAACGTAATTAAAAAACAAACAAAGTTCTGTCACCGAAAGGCAAATTGTTCAACAGACATGTACCGTTTAGCTTAGAGCGTCTACGTAGGGTCAGTAAGTTATAATATAATATAATTAAGCTAGAATTTGAGAATTTTTTGTCTGGCCTATAATTTAGAATCTAAGAAAAAAAGGAAATGAAAAATGTTGGATAAATGAAGGTCACAATTCTGCAGTTGTTTTTCATAGTCTAAGCCATAGTGATCTTGACCACTCAACTTGCGTTTTTTCGATCATTTTTTGCACATTTCTCTCTCTTTACATTGTTTTATTGATTTATGGCTGCCTTTAAAACATATGAGCTACAAGACACCGCGCTAATAAACAGCCCGACTTGTTTTCTCTAAAAAACAAAAATAAATAAATAAAAGAAACAAAGAATGAACGTTAACCAATGAAACAATATATCACAATATCTTCATAACAGCCAACACCTTTTTAACTGACCAGTAATCAAGCGCAACAATAATGCCGACCGAATAAAGTGAGCAATAGAACTCACAAAGCCGTGGTTCAATCGCGCCGACCATTCAGACCGGCAACACTTAAGCCAGGTCCGTTGACAGGCCCAGTGAAGAAAAGAATACACATAAGACACTCCAGCGATTACACACCTGAAGATCAACGTAAGTTATGTTGTATAATTTTGTAATATCACCGGTGATAACATAATAATGCCCGGGACGGATAGATGTCGGCTGCATTAAACGTGGGGACCTTACTTCCCTACGTGAAACCAGTAGGCCAGAAAAAAAAATCAAAAAAGGAATCCACGGCGGCTTGGATCGGTCGTTCTGTGCCGGTCGATAGGTGAATATGTTGTCCACAAAACAAATGAACAACAACGAAAATATTGGATCGAAATGGCTCCTCTTTGAGTTGCGCGGTGACTTTATCTACCTGGTTTTTGAAGACGGGCAAACCAGGCAATGATGCCGTATTTTTAAGACCCAAAACAAAAATGTACTAAATACCCCAATAAATATTCTAATGATGTAATCAAATCAGGGATTCGTTTCTTATGATGATGATGCGGCAAGTGTCAGCCGGTCAGTCAGTCAATGGATTAGCTATCGTTGAATATGATAGGAATTTTACTTTGAAATTCGGGAAGGAAGAGAGGTGCATTTGAAGTGTTGCTCCCTCGTCTATAAATTGAATGTTAACTAAGATACTATTTTTGGTTATAGCTACCGATGCTGTTAACTGTTCGTGTTTGTTTTTCCCTCAAATGAAGCAATCATCGTGGGCAGTGCCGCTGAATATTAAAGAAAAAAAGTCAGAGGTCCCAAATAATATTATTGTCGAAAGCTACGTTTTAGAGTCTTAACGACATCATTTGAATGTCGGACGTAGTTGTGGTAAATTATGTTTTATAAAACTGAATCTGATAACAATTGAATCTTGTCGGTTTGCTTACTTGCTTGTGATTTTCTATCGGAGCGGTGTCTTTACTGGAGAGAATTTTGTTTAATGATTTCTTTGTTGATCATCTTCACTTGTTTTCATTCTCATGATTTCTTTATTACTTTTCTTTTATTTGTCCTGTTTAATTATGCTCCTTAAAATCCGTCTCCTAATCCCTTTCCTATTTTGTAAATGGGCCTGTGAAGTTCCCTCTTAGATGGCATTGACTTCATAATATGTCTTTTGAGTGAGAAGCAATAATTTTATATTTTAATTATTTTTGTTCCAAATATTTATAATTTAATAAACGGCAACGTTATATACGAGGGTGGACTGAAAAGTTGCCGACCTAACAAGGATACAAAACATTTTTTCTTAAGATTTATTTTTATATTTCTACATAGTCTCCTTGTAACTATACACAATTCTCCCATCTCTCTAACCTGTCCAAATAGTACTCGACGTTTTTCTCTGCAAAATAACTGTTCAGGAAGGTGATTGCCATCTCATCTGACGAAAATCTCTGTCCTCCAAGCGCAATTATTGGATTAGGGAATAAAAAGAAGTCGCTTGGGGCTAGCTCTGGTGAGTAAAGCGGATGGTCAAGCAGTTCAAACCGTAATTCGAGGATTTTCGTCATGGCAAACATGATTTTCTTTTTCTGCAAATGTGGCGGTTTTTCCGCAATTTCTGCCTTCAGTTGGTCAAGTAATAATGCGTAGTATGTTCCTGTAATGGTTTTTCCTTTTTGAAGATAATCGATTAAGATAACTCCATGACTATCCCAAAAAACACTTTCTTCACGTTCCCAGCCGAAAAAACCGTTTTTGCTTTTTTTGGACACGATTCCCCCTTTGAAATCCACTGTTTTGACTGTATTTTTGTATCGGGCGTAAAATGGTGTATCCAAGTTTCATCGACAGTAATTAATCGGCGCCAAAACACGGATTTATTGCGCCTTGTGGGGAACGAGGTCTGAGCGCCGGCATGGGCGCAGGGTTCTACTTCGTCCTCACCGATTTAATACAAAGTTCCGCTGACGCGAATCACCAGAGATATCCCAGGAAGCCACGAGAGTCAAAACAGTGGTTATTTTCAACCGGCAAAATGTTCACTTTAATTTATTCACCGATAGTTATTTTTGTACTTAATTAACCGAACATGAATTACAAGTCACTAAAAATATCTTAATTTAAGCATTTTCGTTCGAACGATGGACGTACACAATACAAACATTAAGTAAACTCTCCGCACTATAATACTAACTATTACAAAGGTAACATTACAAGATTATAATTCAAACGAAAACACGACTCCGGGTTGTACGCGTCCCCGGACGCCACGGGGGGCAGAAGACGCACCGACCGGATCGGTGGTTGGAATACGACTTAATGATTCAAACCTCGTTTGGGGTGAGTTTGGTGGTGTGGTGGTAGATATCCTCTCCACTAAGGATATGTTTTTACTTACCACCAGGGAAACGTACAGTCTCTCTTGGTGGAATAGAAAACCAGATCTTGTAATAAAGATCATGGTGGTAGACTTAAACTTATCTTGTGTCACAACTCTAGAGCTAACAACAATTATAGGTTTTTTTTTTTTGAACAGCAGAGAAGTGGAACAGATCAAGAGAACAGTATTGGACTACTGATCTAGATCGGAGATAAGGAGAATAAAGGCGAACAATAACATTCATAACAGGCGATCCTTCCAGGATTCGATAAGAAACAAAGGAGAAATCGAGTACACAAATTGAGTAAAAAAAGGACTGGGGGATTGAATGGAAACGACACAAATGGAAAAATTGTGTCCGAACAATTAATAAAATCTACACATGAGCAAATTAGAGGACCTAGCACATAGAAGCAACTGGATCAACACTGCACTGGATAAATCGATGGATTGGTGATACATAACCCGCACCAAGGTCAAATTCTTGGCAACAAGAGGAAATAAGTGGAAATGAACTACTTACCAAACACTACACAAAAGAAGAAGTACAAATAAAACGAAAAGTGAGTAAATATAAATTGAATTGCAGAACACGGTCTTTGTATTGTTGTGGATCCTCGGTCCACCCCCAACACAGGACAATCGTTTTTTTTTTTTTCAGTACCAAATTGACCACCATCCGGTGTAGACGTGATGACAATCGACAGATGATAATTGATAAACCGTTCAACGGAACGGCCTCAAAAGTGAAGTGTATGTACAATTATCATTAAATGATTGTTAAATTATTGTTAAATTATTGTTTTTAAATTAAACCGCGCTGCACATCTTAAATGAGTACGGGTTCGCTTGGGACTTCTCACCACCCAAAATATAAAAAAACCAATTAGTGCCAACACGCGCCATACGAAGCGTTTTTGTTTTTTTTGTTTTATATCCACATTTATTTAACAAATTAATTACATATTTTACTTAAGACTAAATGATAATTTCTATTTTACAAATATCGTTCTTACATTAACTTACTAGCTCTTCGCAAGCACTCTAAATTATACATTATTATTTTTCTTATGCCTTTCGGGGTACAATAATTGTTTTTATAACATGTCACAATAATTGATATGTTTTCTTTTTTAAATATATTCAATTTTTTCTACATCATATATTATTTAAATTTTTTTAATTACATATAAAGGGGGTTGACACACAAAAAAATAAAAAATAAATTATGAAACAAAACGGACAAACATAAACAAGGAATACAAATAAAAATTAAAAAATAAAAAATTAAATTAAAAACGAAAATTAAAAAATAAAAATAATTGGGAATTGGGGATAGGGGGAAGAAAAGCGGTGCGCCTCATACTATGTTTGGGGACGTGCCGTCCTTTCTTCATCACTGATCCACCTCCAGTTGGGATGGGATCGATCTTTTATTGATTTATCTCTTTCACCGATCACCATACTAAAACGCAGGCGCTCTGGAAAATTAGAGATATCGTTATCGTGGAGAATTCGTTTATCCCCGGCACCACGGAAAGCGTGGTAAATAATAGGGACTCCGCGTTTGTCTTGGATAAGTCCTTTTTTATCCAAGAAAGGGAACGCTTCTGGGGGAATAAACATATTATGGAGAGTACTCTCCATATACATATTGCATACGAAGCGTTCCTGTTTGTGTATGTGCACAATATAATAAATAAACTCTTAAACATTATTTTCTATCTGTTACTCGCACAATAAAAACACAATAAAAAAAAGAGAACACGTGGTCAGTAATATGAACGTAAATCAAATGGATGCCAAAATGGTGCTTCGGAGAAGGCAAAATACAGACCTAAATCTAAAGGCTAAACGGCTTAAAACCAATAAAAACAAGGATACAGACACGTTGAGTATCAACAGCGACGACGAAGGCAACGCCGATGGTGCCCAGTAGTCAAGGGCTGGAAACCAATTCCAAGAACTAGCTGCCAGCGAAACAAATGCAGACGCCAGCAATCAGGTCGAGGTCCCCAACAGACTCATCTATGCGATTAGTCTTAAAAACAAGAACCGGATAAACAATTGGAGGGAGTCGTTCAACTAAAAAACGATTTGAGCCAGAATGAGCGGAAAACGAATATGGCACAACAACAACAGCAAGAACAAAGACAACAGCAACCCACGAAGACAAAGAAAACACGACAAGCTAAGGAAACTCAACAACAGGAGGAATCAAATCAGAGGCAGGAGCCAAATCAGAGGCAGGAACCATCTCAGCAGGTGCCAATCAAAAAAAAAAAAAAAAAAAATGAGAAAGTATCTCCTATCTACATCAATTACATGGAGACAAAGGATCTTATAAAATTGGGCGAGTTGACATGCAAAACTTTTAAAACAAAACGTATAAATTAATTTAAGATAAGTTTAACATGCGATGATTTAGAAGGCTATACCAAAAATAAATTTACTTCTCCCAGTGAAGGCGAACTTATAGCCCCGAGCCAACGCCTTGAGATGGTATTTTTTTCTCGACCGGGTCCATCAGCCATGCTTTCTCCCAACCATTTCACGAAACCTATAGCTTGATGGCGTGCTATTTCACCAGGCGGCTGGGCTTTGGGACCTACCAGTCAGTAAATGTGCTAAACCGCACAATAGCAAAAGTCGCCATTTGAAATTAGGTTAGCACAATCAAACCCAAGACACAACCCTCACCAACTCAACCATTGAGGCGGCACCTCCGATAGAGGCGTGATTTTAGTCGGTAAAAATTCGGCATGCCTCTGGATTGGCCTGGAGGTATCTTTTGAACATTTTCAATTTCCTACCGACACAAAAAAAAAAAAACGTTTGTTTTTTGTTTGTTTTACTTCCACATTTATTTAACATTTCAATTTCAGATTTTACTTAAGACTAAATGTTAACTTCTATTTTAAAAATATCATTCTTACATTAACTTATTGGATCTTCGAAAGCGCTCTTAATTATAAATTATAATTTTTCTTATGATATGTTTTCTTTTTTAAAATTTAATCTAATCTTTCTGTATCTTGTAATAATTATTAATTTTTTTTTAATTACATATTGGTTGACAAACAAAATAAAAAAATAAAAAAACGAAACCAAATGCACAAACATAAACTACACAAATAAAAATAAAAAAATTAAAAATTTAAAATAAAAATAAAAATAAAAATAAAAATAAAAAAAAAATAAAAAAAAATTGGGAATTGGGGTTAGGGGGAGGAAAGCGGTGCGCCAGAGAGGCATACTATATTTGGAGACGTATGGTCTTTTCTTCATCACTGATCCACCACCAGTTGGGATGGGATCGACCTTCTATTGATTTATCTTTTTCACCGACCACCATTACAAAACGCAGGCGATCTGGAATATTAGAGATATCGTTATATTATTATTATTATTATTATTATTTATTGGCTTGTAGGAACCCGGAAGTTCATGACGTCACCGACTCGACTACGCCGATCCGATCTCCTCAAGGTCAAACCTAACATTGTCCTCCCATTTCCGTCGCGGCCGTACTGCCGATTCCTTTCCCATAGGTGTACCGTCAAGAATTCTACACACGGTCCTATCGTTGCCCATTCGCACCGCATATCCGGCCGATCTTAATCTTCACGACCTGATTACTCTCCTTATTGTAGGTTTGCCGTATAGCTCTTCCAATTCGTTATCGTGCAGTTTCATCCGTTGTCCTGCCTCCTCGTCATATTTACTTCCAAAGATTATTTATTTATTGGCCTGTAGGAACCCGGAAGTTCATGACCTCACCGACTCGGCTTCGCCATCCTTCCCTGTCCTGGGCACTCTCCTTCCACGCTTGACCATTCGATCCGATCTCCTCAAGGTCAAACCTAACATTGTCCTCCCATCTCCGTCGCGGCCGTCCTACCGGTCTCTTTCCCGTTGGTCTACCGTCAAGAATTCTATGCACGGTCCTATCGTTCCCCATTCGCGCCACGTGTCCGGCCCATCTTAATCTTCGCGACTTGATTACTCTCACTATTGTAGGTTTGCGATATAGTTCTTCCAATTCGTGGTTATGGAGTCTCCTCCATTGTCCTGCCTCCTCGTCATATTTACCTCCAAAGATGCCTCTCAAAACTTTATTCTCGAATAGACGGAAATTGTTTTCTTCCCGTTTTGTGAGAGCCCATGTTTCGCATCCATATAGAACAATTGGCATGATTATGGTTCTATAGACACGGAGCTTTATGTTACGTGATAGCAGTCTGGATTTCAGCAGTTTACTGACTGCGTGCCAACTCGCGTTGCCGGAATGCAGTCTCTTGTTAATTTCCTTCGACATTTCGTTACTGGCCGTCAGTATCGTTCCCAGATATTTCTTTAACTTTTTCAAAGATCTTACCTCTGACGTTTATATGTGTTCTCTGAGACCCACCTGCTCTCGCCGTAATCATGTATTTTGTTTTGTCTTCATTTATTTCTAGGCCCACGTCTTCTGCCGCTTGCATGATGATTTCACTGTTTTTACTTACAGTTTCTAGATTATCGTCCAGAACGGTGATGTCATCCGTATATATGACCACTTGTGTGACCCCGTTCAAGGATGACCCGGCCATGTTGTCGTCTTGTACCTTTCTGATGACATACTCGAACACAAGACATGGTGAGAGGCCATCCGCCTGTTTTAGTCCGTCCCGGATTTCAAATGGTTCTGAGGGGTGATTTTCTGTTCTAACTCGCCCTTTGTTTTCGATCATGCAGATTTGAATGAAGGCGGCATATTTCTTCGGGATCCCCAGCTCAACTACAATATGGTAGAGTCTTTGCCTTGCGACTGAGTCGTAGGCTTTTTTGAAGTCAACGAACAGTTCGAGAACCATCTCTCCGCATTCCCACTTCTTTTCCAGCAATTGCCTTATTGTGAACATTTGGTCGTTTGTTGACCCGTTCCTAAGGAATCCGCATTGGTAGTCTCCCAGTATTTCTTCTGCGTACGATGTGATTCTCGCCAGTATGAGATTTGTTAGTAAAAACAATAATGTCATTATTAATTAATCCCGACGACATCGACCAATTTATAAGGTCTTCGGGGCATACACCCTTCATCGTAGAGGGCGATTTTAACTCCAGACATCTTCACTGCGAAAACTCTGTTTCGTGCCCAAATGGCACAAAATTGTACCTATGGTACACCAAAACCTCTCATGCCCTCAACTTTGAAATAGTCGCACCTAGTGCTGGTACGCGAGGTAACTCAATTCTGGACATCTTTTTTGTGTCCAAAGACTTACTTCTCCAAATCACTCCTCACCGAGTATCGGTAGGTGTATCGGATCATAACATGGTCACATGTTCATTCGCGGCTATCGACCAATCCGGGCTCATATCAGATACATACCCGATTATGGGCGCACAAATTGAGACAACTTCAATATAACATTGAACGAAAAACTCCACCAACTCTCTCTTTCGACTGACATGAACCTAACGACGGCTGAGATAAATAATGCTGCAACTCGACTTCACGAAATTCTAGTTGAAACTTCGGAGACGCATCTCCCGAAGTACAAACTTGAAATAAGTTATCAGATTCGCCACGACGACTTCACACTTCGTTTCGTCCTGTAGACTCTGCTTTACGCAAAGGGCCCAATTATTGCGATCCATTATTCACAATATTGGCACACCGATAAAACAAAGAATCCAAAACAATCGTACCCGAGAATTGGGAGACAAACTGAAAGGTATTCAGATGGACCAGAACTTTTATGTTAATGTTAAAAAGATATGTGGCACTTTACACCGGTCTCGTTGTTAATAATGACACCAATAAAGCAAATATCGTCGGAGAGACTTTTGAAAATAATCACAAGCTTATTAGATCATTAGATCAGAGGTCCACAATAAATTAGACATCTTTAACGAGCCAATTGTTCTTATTAACCCATCGAACAGTGCATACTTCGATGACACACGTGATAATGATCACGATTCCGCATACCAAATACCCTACAGGACCTAGTTAAATCTCGGAACCCAAAGAAGTCATCTGGTATCGTTAACATGTCGTACCACTCGTGACGAAGGCTTTCTGTCTTATTCTTATAAAGCTCTCCATTCTGTTCAACCATGCTTAAAACATGGGGTACTTTCCCCAAGCTTGGAAGCACGCTATTATTTGTCCAATTGCAAAAGCTGGGAAACCAACGTATCACCCCTCAAGCTTTCGCCCAATCTCGCTCCTCACTTGCATCAGCAAAATATATGAAAAATGCATATACGAAAAGCTAACCAACTTGATCAGTGCCAGGAATCTAATATCTGATTTCCAATTTGGATTTAGATGAGCGCACAGCACCACTATGGTCCCTCAACATATTTTAAAACCACGTGTGCATTCGCCTCTTTAATAAGGAAACCACTACAAAGGTCTCGTCTTCAAATTGTTGAAAACAGGCCTTAGTAGAACGCTATAGTAGTATCATCTACCAGTTCGTTCGAAACGGAACTTTTGAAGTTCGAGTGAATGGAAAACTTTCAACGCCGCTGTAGGAGTAGCACGGGGCTCCATTCTAGGCCCTATCTTATTTAATATCTACACCTCAGATATTCCTCGCCCTGTGGATGGGAGAGTAAATCAGATATGCTATGGGGATAGGCTCCCGGAGTCGACTGCATACCGGTAGAGCTTATGAAGAATTGAGGAGAGGCAACCGCTCGAAAGATCCACCAGCTCATCAAAACAATATGGCATAAGGAAGTCACTCCGGAAAAATGGAAAACCTCAATAGTCCTCCCCATTTTCAAAAACCGTGGCAGATCTGACTGCGAAATCTACAGAGGAATATCATTTCGCCCAACCACATACAAAATACTAACAAATGTAATACTGGCGAGAATCACACCATATGCAGAAGAAATACTGGGAGACTACCAATGCGGTTTCCGTAGGAATCGGTCAACAAGCGACCAAATGTTCACAATAAGGCAACTGCTGGAAAAGAAGTGGGAATACGGAGAGATGGTTCACCAACTGTTCGTTGACTTCAAAAAAGCCTACGACTCAGTCGCAAGCCGAAGACTCTACCATATTTTAGTTGAGCTGGGAATCTCAAAAAAATATGCCACCCTCATTCAAATTTGCATGAACGACAACAAAGGGCGAGTTACAATGGAAAACCACCTCTCAGAACCATTTAAAATCCGGGACGGACTAAAACAGGCGGATGGTCTTTCACCATGTCTTTTTAACCTTGTGCTCGTGTATGTCATCAGAAAGGTACAAGACGACAACATGGCTGGATCATCCCTGAACGGGGTCACACAAGTGCTCATATATGCGGATGACATCGCCGTTTTGGGCGATAATCTAGAAACTGTAAGTAAAAACAGTGAAATCAGCTTGCGAGCGGCAGAAGAGGTAGGCTTAGAAATAAATGAAGACAAAACAAAATACATGATTACGGCGAGAGCAGGTGGCCCTCAGGGAACACATATAAACATCATCATCGTCGGCACTACAACCGGGAACCGGTCTTGGCTTTATTTAGCAAGTCCTGAGGCTTGTTAAATTTTCCATAATGTTTTTTTTTTTTTTTTCGGTCAAGGTCATTAGTCTTGCGCCAGAAGATATAAACATCAGGGGCAAGATAGTTGAGAAAGTTAAAGAATTTAAATATCTGGGAGCAATATTGACGGCCAGTAACGAAATGTCGAAGGAAATTAACAAAATACTGTATTCCGGCAACGCTAGTTGGCACTCAGTCAGTAAACTGCTGAAATTCAAACTGCTATCACGTATCATAAAGCTCCGTGTCTATGGAACCCTAACCATGCCGATTTCTCTATACGGTTGCGAAACATGGGCTCTCATCAAACGGGAAGAAAACAAATTCCGCGTATTCGAGAATAAAGTTTTAATGGTTATCTCTGGAGGTAAATATGACGAGGAGACAGGACAATGCAGGAAACTCCACAATAACGAATTGGAAGAGCTATACGGCAAGCCTACAATAATGAGAGTCTGGCGGTTCCGCCAAACCCCACTGTTACTTACCCGAAGAACCCCTATAACTTCTACCCAACCATCATAATTTCCTGCTAATGCAATCGCATTAGCACCTGTAAATGCTTCATGCATCAGGCTTATCAAATTTATTTATTTAAAAGCTTTTGGAAAAGAATTCTTACCTTCATTCATTCATTCGAATCTAAAAATTCCCCATAAGAATTCCATCCAAATTTACCACAGATCCCAATCATACATACGCATTACCTAGGAAGTCCTGTAAAGAATTTCTCCCTCAAGGGCATTCATGCAGGCATCAATGCATCTCTGCATTAGCGACCAAGAACCGAATTCTCGTTTAGTGTAAACACTCACACTAGAGTCGCCTTGGATGCCATATACAATTGGTATATATGTTATACAAACCGTCTTTGTGTAACCATCTGAATTGCTTCGCAATAACTTGCAACTATCGATACAGCTGCAAGCACATTACCCAGAAATGCTCCTTTGTTTCAATCTCCAAACAATCATCGACTTCGCGCATAGCCGCCGGATTGAACTCAAAGCATAAACAATGCAATTATAGAATCCGTTTCCCACAAACGAATTTCCCTGCATATACAAATGCAAGCAAGCGATTCGTTTCGTCCACCAACCCATTAGCATCTTCTCCCAATGGCTATTCGCCTATTTACACAAGGGCATCACTCATCTAAGACTTTTATGATGCCCTCGTTCCATATTTGCTTTTAGCACATCTCTTCGATGCATCGTCGTCTATATATTTAGCCGCGATGCACATTATAAACCACGATCTTCCCGATTCCTTTGTCCTTATCGCCTGCCTGCATTGTTTTTCCATTGCCTTCGCACATGAGTAAACAACACAGATCTAAACGATCACACACATACCACCATGATCTTCATTACGAGATCTGGTTTTCTATTCCACCAAGAGAGACTTTACGTTTCTCTGGTGGTAAGTAAAAACATATCCTTAGTGGAGAGGATATCTACCACCACACCACCAAACTCACCCCAAACGATGGTTGAATCATTGAGTCGTTTTCCATCACCCAACCGAGCCGGTCGCTCCGTCTCCCGCCTCTCGTCGCGCGACGAGGATTCGTATATACTCTACTTCCTAATTAGTAGTTTTTACCGAGTCGTGTGTCAGTGCGTTGAATTAATCGAGCGAAATAGAAAGTAATTTTTAATAAGCATTTCTGAAACGTGTTAGCGTCGAACTATAAATACAATACAATACAGATTTAAGCAAAGTAAAACCGGAACTTAGATTAAACAGTATAGCAGTGTGTATTACTTCCTGTGTTGGTGTTTTCTTTGCTGCGGCGAAATCGTTTAGTGTTCGTCGGAACTACTAATTTATGACGGAGGAAGAAGGGAATCGGCGCCGTACACCGGCGCACCATACTTCTTCCCCATAAGAGTAATCAAGTCGCGAAGATTAAGATGGGCCGGATATGCGGCGCGAATGGGCAACGATAGGACCGTGCGTAGAATTCTTGACGGTAGACCAATGGGAAAGGTACGTTTGTTAGTTTCATCAAGACTGGGCTACATTCGTATAGTTCGTGCTACGATCCAAATTTTGGGAGACAATTTTCCTGACCAAATAATCTCAAAAGTTGTTATATTGACTGGCTTCCACGATCCCTTCATTTCATTTCTCTCGATTCCTTCCTATGGAAAGGAAAAGGTATGCACCGATAAACCAACTACAACCTAGATGCACAACAAACAAAACAGCATTTATAACGAAATTGCTGAATAACATCAGAAGTTTGCAAACTTGTTATGAAAAATATGTTTGAAAGAGCTCGACTTTGTAACACATAGGCTACTTGACGGAGTTCATTTGCTGTTCATATTATAATATAAGACCATGTATTCGGTCATAAAATAAATAAATAAATATAAATATATAAAATTGTATTTCATTTAAAACACTTAAAAGAAAAACCTTGATCTGGAACTTAAAAAGCACCGCGTGTGTGGAAGTCAGCGAATCATCTCCCTAAAAGGGTGATACATCATTCCGCTCTTCTAATCGAAACAGCATTAATTTTTATTTCGTCGAAGGTTAAGAAATGACAATTTTCGAAATATCTGAAAGCAATGGACCTTAATGGTCGCCAACACAGTCCACAAGAGATATGATGACGTATCTTCTCGAAAAATGGAACGATTCTATCCACTGCTTCGGAAAAGCCATCAAAAGCGTTCGAGAGAGCTTGGCATCAGTCCTATAGTCGAAATTGGTTTCCAACTAACTTGAACATTTCTGGTTGTTTAATAAAAGTAGTCCTTGGTGGTGGCAAATCTGCTTCACAGTAAATGTAGGCAGATTACTTTACCCTGTGAGTAGGGCGTTAGAATATACTCACAGTTAGGCCGGCTTGTCGTAAGAGGCGACTAAGGGCCGAGTGATAGCCGGGGTCCCAACGCCCTGTGCGCCCGGTGAAATACCACCCCGTGAAGTGTTAGGCTCCGTAAAATGGTCGGGAGAAATCCCTGGCCATCTTTCGGAACTTGGCTGATGGACCGGTTCGAGAAAAGGTTGGTTAGGTGGTAGTTGGTCCCAGGGTGAGATACCACCCCGTCACGCTGTACATTCCGCGATATCGCCGAGAGAAATCTTCGACGGTGTTTCGGATGTGTGGCTGATGGCCCGGACTGACACGGGGATAAGTCATGATGGTGCCTTCTGATATAAAGAATTCCGGAAGTAAACTTGTCTCTCATTCGGATCTCCGATGGGGACTATGTCAGGGGGAACATCATGCAGATATCATGATAAATAATGGAACTTTAAGAGGTTCGTCAGCGCATAATCGGGGTCGCTCTGCCCACGCTCGACTGGTGACAGCATTTTGCAACATCAGGGGCATCGGTTTCACCAATACGAATGTAAACGCCGTCCACCAATATTTGCAAACAACGAAACCTGATATCCTTGCCCTATCTGAGACCCATGTCGATTCGTCAACTGATTCGACATATCTTCGTTGCTCAGGATACGACTTACATTCGAGATTCCGTTTTAAGGACGGAGTGTGCGTCTTCGCGCGGTCCGATCTGGCTTGCCAGAGGATGGAGGCGTTGGAACCGAATAATATGGACATCATATGGTTGAGGGTCGTGCTAAGGAATTCCATTAAATTTCTTTGTTGTCTTTACCGCTCTCCGAATGATGATAGATCGGCGACTTTTTTCGAACATCTTTCACATACTGTCGATTGGATACAGATCAACCACCCAGCTTCTGAAATTGTTCTCCTTGGCGATTATAATGTGCACAATTCCGGCTGGTTGTTACATTGTAACAGAACCGACGAGTCTGGGAGGCTGGCGAAGATGTTTGCTGTAAGCCACAACTTGACTCAACTCGTGGGGGAGGCAACGCGAGTGCCGGATGCCCGAGGCGGTTATGTGAACACCCTGGATCTGTTTTTGACATCCGAACCGAGTATTTATACCATCGACGTTTCAGCGCCCTTGGGAACCTCAGAACACTGCTTGGTATCTGTCGCGCACCCACTTGCATTTCAAGCGAATAACCGCCCGAGGCAGCTTCGCCATGGGTGGAAGTATGGGGCTGCTAACTGGGACGATTTGCGAGATTTCTTCGCATCCTTTCCGTGGCCGGATGTGTGCTTCGGAGACTCCGATGATAACGCTTGCGAGGAGTCGGTCACAGAGGTTATTCTTCTCGGGATGGAGATCTACATTCCACATTCCATCAAACGAAGTTCATCCGATAAACCGTGGTTTGATAAAAAATGCAAGCTGATTACAGCGGCAAAAAATAGAGCGTTTAAGCAATGGCGCTCCAATCCCACCGATGTTAACAGAACGAATTTTGTTAGAATCAGAAATGCGTGCAACCAGGCGATTGATACCGCGAAGAAGGCTCACAACGACAGGGTGATCAATAAGCTCCTTCGGTGCCCAACTGGTTCGCGCTCCTTCTGGTCAATGGCAAAAGCTGTCAGCGGAAACTTCACATCCTTCTCTTTCCCTCCGATGGTGACAGACAGCGGGACGTTAGTCACTAATTCAAAGGATAAAGCTAATATGTTCGCGAATTTATTTTCCGCGAATTCAAACCTCGATCCCGGCGTTTTGGAGCCACCTGTGATCTCGCCGGTGCGGTCTTCGATGTGGGATGTGAGATTTCGTCCGCGGACTATTCAACGCACTCTACGTGAACTGGATTGTAGGGAGGCAATCGGCCCGGACGGAATACCAGCAATAGTCCTTAAGAACTGTGTCCCAGAACTATCGCCGGTTCTTGGCAGACTCTTCCGCTTATCTTATGCACGGAGGACCTTTCCTGGCTGCTGGAAAATCGCTCGAGTTCAGCCAATCCCAAAGACGGGAAAAAAGTGTCTCCCACAAAATGACCGTCCGATAACATTACTGTCTATTTTATTTAAGGTAATGGAAAAAGTCATCAATACAGAGTTAGGTAAGGATTTTATAGTGCAAGGTATAGCGTTTGAAATAATAGTCAAGAAGAACGTGTTATTCGAACTGACGCTATGACAGTTAGAATCACCAAAATTTGAACCTAAGCGTTACCCACCAGGTTACTGGCCGATTTTAGAATTCGATTTTAAAACTTGACTATACTCCACTGATGTGAATTGTTATGTTATCGCTATGGTATACGGCTCTGATGTATTTTTCTTATTCGATTTTCGTTCGGTGTTCTTCACTATTTTGCTTGTGAATTGGGTGTGTATCTGTTAGAGACGCGCCACACCACTCCCCTTTCAGTAACTTCGTTACGATCAGCTTGTGTGCGAACGACGGAGCGAACGAGAGAACGTCGGAGCAAGCGAGTGTGCCTTGGTGCTCTATGCGGAAGTCATGATCGTGTGTGAAGTTCTGTTTACTACGGGAAGTGTGTGCTGCGTTGTACAGATCACGTCGTTGTCGCTAATTATAGCGTTTGAAATAATAGTGAAGAAGAACGTGTGATTCGAACTGACGCTATGACAGCTAGAATCACCAAAAATTGAACCTAAGCGTTACCCAACAGCCGATTTTAGAATTCGATTTTAAAACTCGACTATACTCCACTGATGTGAATTGTTATGTTATCGCTATGGTATACGGCTCTGATGTATTTTTCTTATTCGATTTTCGTTCGGTGTTCTTCACTATTTTGCTTTTGAATTGTGTGTATCTGTAAGAGACGCCACAAACGGACTTTTGAATGATCGTCAATATGGATTCCGCGGCTGGCGGTCCACGTGAGGCCTTTTGACCCCTATGACCGATATATGGACATCTGCGATTGAACGGCATGGTGAGTCAAGAGCGGTGGCATTGGATATCTCCAAGGCTTTTGACCGTGTCTGGCACGGGGCATTGCTGAGCAAACTTTGTTCATATGGACTTTCCTAACAGCTTTGCGACTGGACGAGGAGCTTCCTCGAGAATCGATCGATCCGGGCTCTTGTGGACGGTGAGTGTTCGGATCTGTATCCTGTCAATTCGGGGGTACCCCAAGGTTGCATTTTGGCCCCAACCTTGTTTTTGCTTCACATAAATGATTTGTTGGAGACAACGTATAACAAAGTGTTCAGTTTTGCGAATGATGGTATGCTTCTTTCCTCCTTTTCGAGTGTTCGGCCGATTGGAGGAATCGCATCAGCTGAGATGTAGACAGATTGACTCTCTAAATCAGGATCTAGATAGGGTCCTGGAGTGGGGAAGGCCCAATCCGTCGACTTCAATGCAGCGAAGACACAATATACAACATTCACAAAGAAATGTGGATCATCGGCTCCACAGCTGATGATGAATGGCCGGGCCCTCGAGGCTGGGGAAACCCCAAGGTTGCATTTTAGCCCCAACCTTGTTTTTGGTTCAGATAAATGATTTGTTGGAGACAACGTATAACAAAGTGTTCAGTTTTGCGAATGATGGTATGCTTCTTTCCTCCTTTTCGAGTGTTCGGCCGATTGGAGGAATCGCATCAGCTGAGATGCAGACAGATTGACTCTCTAAATCAGGATCTAGATAGGGTCCTGGAGTGGGGAAGGCCCAATCCGCCGACTTCAATGCAGCGAAGACACAATATACAACATTCACAAAGAAAAGTGGATCATCGGCTCCACAGCTGATGATGAATGGCTGGGCCCTCGAGGCTGGGGAAAGCTTGAAATTGCTCGGCGTCACGATCTGTGGGAATGTATTATGGCATAAACACGTGTCGAGTATCGCCAGGTCAACCTCAGGAAAATTGAGATATCTTTTTAGAGCCAAGAAATATTTTACTCCGGCCCAACTTCTTCTCCTATATAAATCCCAAATTAGACCCGCCCTCGAATATTGCTCTCATGTTTGGAGCTCGGCTCCTAAGCATACCCTCGACCTACTTGAGAGCATACAGAGACGAGCGATCCGCCTGATCGGGTACTCGGCGCTGACGTCGGGACTACAGTCGCTATCACATCGAATCTGTCTGTTTTACAGATATTATCACGGGTACTGTTCTTCGGAGATTCTTGGTATTGTTCCACGCAATTCGGTTTATATGCGCTCCACAAGAAAATCCGACGGATCGCACCCGTTTGTGGTTCATCTCCCGACGGCGCGAATATCCCTGCATCAGAACTCGTTCCGTTACAGAGCGGGGAAGCTGTGGAACTCATTTCCCACGCGAGTGTTATCGGAGCGTTACAACCTGCAACTGTTCAAAAAGAACTGCAACAGTTATTTGATGGCATCTCGGGGCGCCCACTCGGCGCTATAGGTTCGCCTCTCCCGAGAGAAGTCTAATAAAAAAAACAAAAAAACAAAAAAAAAAAACCCAACTACCGTGAATAACACAGTACCAAAACATTATTAAAAAAAAATCAGTGCCGCACACCAGAGCATTGGAGCACCAATCACAGCTTATACAGCAGGTCAAGACATCCCCGCACACACTCGGCTGTGGTTTGATGCAGGAGTGCTTGAGAACCTTTTTCAAAGCGTAGGTTTACAGTCTTCATTAACATAAATGATTCGCTCAATTGAGCGATTAAGCGTTATGGCGTACATTTTGATATACCATTCACATATAATGTTTAATTTAGAATTCAATTTAATAACTTCTTCGTTAAACTGATGTACTTCGTAAATCATCATCATCCCCGACGGGGAATCGAACCCCGGTCTCCCGGGTGACAGGCGGGTATACTAACCACTATACTATCGAGGAGCCCCATTGTTGGCGATGTATCACGAATTCCCAGGAAATGCAAGGCGAGCGCTAACATACCATTTCCAGAGAAACGACGATCAGCGGCGTACCGATTCCGGGAAGCCACTAAGAAAAGCAGATCCCAGGAAACGAGCAAAGGAGGGAACGACTGCGGGCCTATATAAGGCGGGCACTTTCGATGGAGCAGCAGGAGTGGTCGAAGGAACTCCTACCCAATCGGTCTTGCTCAAGACCAGAATAAAGAGATCAAACAAAATAATAGATTATACAAGGCAAATAAAGAATTGGGAAGATTCTCGTTTCTGACCGTATTGGCGCAATTTTTATATTGTCATCGCATCGTTTTCTGGCTTGTCTTCTCTCGTCGGTCGTTTCCACTTTTGGTAGGTCAAGGATTTGTACTGGGCAAGACTCAAACGCCCGCCAATCCAGAGAAGAGTCCGGCTCTGGAGGTACAATCCCTCAAATTTAAGGAGAAAGCATCCTTGGCCGGCTAGTGCCGGAAATACAGTCCACTCGAAGAGAGACCGAGGCGGCGAAGGTGGCCCGAGAGAAGGCGAAGCGCCGTTTGTTGGTTTCGGTTTCTTTTTCATTGCAGCAACAGTTTTGGTCCTTTGAGCCGGATCTCGGCGATAAGACGATGATGCCGATAACGAGATCGGCCAAAGCAGGGAGGACGCTGCCGTTCCCTACGGGAGGACTGTCTACTCAACCCGGAGTGGGCAGCACCGGACCTGATGTCGGCGCCACAGGAGAAGAATCTCCCACACGACTCCCACACGAGTACAAGCGGAACCCCCTCAATCAATGGGACGAACTGCCGAGACCGCCCGGAGAAAGGCAGGAGGAGCTAGCCCAAGAAGACAGGTCACCACATCGCGATGAAGGAAGGAGCGAAATCCAGGATCTGACCCAGACCATAGCCAGGCTCTTGCGAACACCCCCCGGAGCAAGTACCTCGAGGCAAATGGTAGAACTACCTGACTTCAACGGTGCCAGCGAAGAGTGGCTGGCTTTCAGGAGATCGTTTGTAGATACCTCCGTCGGATTCACACACGCGCAGAACTTGGCGCGTCTTCGGAGAGCTCTAAAGGGAAGAGCAAGAGAGGCAGTTAGAAGCCTCCTGTTTATTGCCGAGGACCCCCAGGAGGTAATGGAAGGACTGGATGCTCGCTTTGGAAGACCGGGGGCGTTGGCCGTAGCGGAGTTGACAAAGCTGAGAGCCCTGCCTCGGGTCACCGAAGACCCGAGCGATATTGGAGTCTTCGCCAGCCGGGTTATGAACTCCGTGGCCACCATCAGAGCGCTGGGCAAGCAGCAGTTTCTAAATGCACCCGAGGCGGTAAGAGAACTGGCGACAAAGATGCCGTCATCCATGAGGTGCAGGTGGTTCGCGTACTACAACAGCCATGGAGGAGAGGACCAGCCGGAGCTGAGGGTTTTCGGCGACTTTATGAAGGTAGAGGCAGACATGTGTGCCAATTTCGCCCCACCAGAAGTATCATGGGAGCCGAGAGGAGGCTACCATCAACGAGCTTCATCCCAAGGACGACGCAATTCAGGAAGGAGATCGATCCATGCCGTTCGAGAGAATGATGCACCTGGGGACGGAAGCAAACCAGAGTGTCCGGTTTGTCTGAAGGACCACGACATCCCCAGATGCCCCACGTTCAAGAAGGCCAGTAATCCGGAAAAATGGAATCTGGCAAAAACGGCGAAGCTTTGTTTTAAATGCCTCTGCTTCAAACACCGAAGAGCAGACTGCAGGGCACCACAGTGCGATAGATGTTCAAGAGAGCACCACGTCACCCTCCACCCAGATGAATTTTCCCCGAGGATGGCACCAAGAAGAGAAGGAAGGTCACGCCATGACATCTCCCCATCGAACAACGATTGCGAAGAAACCAGAGGAGAGGTAGTTACTACCATGCGCACCGTTAGTGGCACCAAAGCATAGATTCCAGTGGATCTCTACGGACCCAAGGGATCGGTCCGGGTGTTGGCTCTGCTTGACGACGGATCCGCTATGTCGTTGCTGGACTCGTCGATCGCCGAGAAGATCGGTGCGAAAGGCAGGGGGCAAACGCTCATTCTGGAGACAGTCGGTGGAGCGGCCATCAAGAGGAATAATTAGCAAAGAGTCCAAGTGCGAATAAAAGGAACCCAAAGCCGAAATGGAAGATCGATAGAGGTAAGAACCATCACTAATCTTAAATTTACAAAGCAGGAAGTGATGAAAGAGACGATCGATGGACGCAAGCACCTGCGAGACCTCGGAGACCAGTTGACCTACACGCAGCAGGAGCCTAAACTACTCATCGGGCAGGACAACTGGGGCCTGGTAGTTACGAGGAGGCTGAGGAAAGGGAGAAGCACCGAACCAGTTGCTTCACTTACCAGTTTGGGATGGGTCTTGCACTGGTGTGAGACCAGGAACAGCGCGCCGGCGAGATCTGTTATCTACGGCAGGGCGGAGGAAGACGAGGCGGAATTGCTCGTTAGACGTAACTTCGCAATCCAAGAAACGAGAAGTAAACCACCAACAGAACGAGCCCCTGGTAGACCCAGAAGGAAAAGAAGAAAGAGGGAATTGACAACTCCGCGGAAACAACGTTGAAAATGTACCCTCCATCAGTGAGGGAGAAGCCATTTACGCCGACCCAACAACCAAGTACAAATACAAGGGGTGCGGTATCGAAGAGAAATGGCTGCATTGGCGAGAAGATGATGGTCAACCCGACGACAGTGCAAATAGTCTTTACGAAAACGAACACTATCGCTGGTGCGGGAAAACAAATCAATGGATCCCAAAAGGTCTTGAGACGAATGGTGAACAATTTGAAACTGAACATTATCGTTGGGATGTTAACAACAATCAGTGGATACCGAAAAATCAGATATCCGTGAATGAGGATAGGTATGGTTTTGAAAATGGTGAACGGACATACACAGACGAGAATGGACCTATATTCCTTTGGGACACCGCGAAGAAAGCATGGTTTCCGAAAATCAATGATGACGTTATGGCAAGGTATCAAAACAGTTATGGCCGTATTGACAACACGACACCAACGGCGGGACAGCAGACAACGAAACGAACAAAACCGCCAGACCAGGTGGTGAAGGGAGCGATCAAAACTATTGCACCTGCAGAGATTAGAGCTGGTGAAAGAAAGCCTGCTACAGAGCCACCACAATGGTTCGATTTGGAATCGAACGACGAAGAATGCTTCACGTCGAACCACTCCCTGCTGGAGCGCTCTTGCCGTGCGACGGCACCCGATGACTTCGATGACCACGAACTTGTTGATAGGACGAGCAGGAGAACAGCGCAGCGGCTGACGGACCATCTTCCAGAGAAGAAGGGTTAAGAATACCTGCCGACACTGATGCCAAGAAGGATCTCCGGCCGAGATACCACCGACCCACAAGTTGGAGATATAGTCCTGGTGGCTGATTCATCGCTGGCCCGTAGTACCTGGCCCCGTGGAGAAGTGCAAGCGGTGTATCCCGGCCCCGATGGAAGGATCAGAGTCCTGGACGTGAGGACGACACGGGGGACACTACAAAAACCAACTCGCCGCGTCGTAGTGCTGGTTCCAGCGACAACATCGCCGCCACATGAGGAAGTGCTCGCACTGCGGGGGAGTCTGTTGGCGATGTATCACGAATTTCCAGGAAATGCAAGGCCAGCGCTAACATACCATTTCCAGGGAAACGACGATCAGCGGCGCACCGATTCCGGGAAGCCACTAAGAAAAGCAGATCCCAGGAAACGAGCAAAGGAGGGAACGACTGCGGGCCTATATAAGGCGGGCACTTTCGATGGAGCAGCAGGAGTCGTCGAAGGAACTCCTACCCAATCGGTCTTGCTCAAGACCAGAATAAAGAGATCAAACAAAATAATAGATTATACAAGGCAAATAAAGAATTGGGAAGATTCTCGTTTCTAACCGTTTTGGCGCGATTTTTATATTGTCATCGCATCGTTTTCTGGCTTGTCTTCTTTCGTCGGTCGTTTCCACTTTTGGTATATCAAGGATTTGTACTGGGCAAGACTCAAACGCCCGCCAATCCAGAGAAGAGTCCGGCTCTGGAGGTACAATCCCTCAAATTTAAGGAGAAAGCATCCTTGGCCGGCTAGTGCCGGAAATACAGTCCACTCGAAGAGAGACCGAGGCGGCGAAGGTGGCCCGAGAGAAGGCGAAGCGCTGTTTGTTGGTTTCGGTTTTTTTTTCATTGCAGCAACACCCATTTACTTCGTAATTGCATCCTTGTTATTTACATTCATCATTTTTGATAATTGGTTGGTTTAGAGCCAGCAACTTCAGAAACCTGAACTGGATCCCTCTTTATATTCATTTATATGCAAATAAGAAAATGTATTTCTAAAACGTAGATGGTAGAAAAGATGTGTATGTGGAAAAATCAATCATTACAAATGAGAGCTTTGAAAAGAAAATAAGGAACAGAAGCATGTTTACAAAGTGTGAATAAAAGTATCATCATCATCATCATCGGCACTACAACCGGGAACCGGTCTTGGCCTTATTTAGCAAGTCCTGAGGCTTGTTAAATTTTCCATAATGATTTATTTTGTCTGGGCAAGGTCATTAGTCTTGCGCCAGGGGCTCCCCGACGGGGAATCGAACCCCGGTCTCCCGGGTGACAGGCGGGTATACTAACCACTATACTACCGAGGAGTATATACTTCCTCAAATTGGCGCAAGGCTAATAACCTTGCCCGGAAAAACAAATTATTATGGACAATTTAACAAGTCTCGGATAAGGACCGGATACCGGTGGAGAGACGTGTTAAATAAAGCCAAGACCGGATCCCGGCTGTAGTGCCGATGATGATGACATACTTCCTCAAAATCCTTAAATTACACCTAGCAGCACATGATGACCAATAAATTATGTCTGTACATCAAACTGTAGTTTAAATCATGCTTCAGATAAGACCCGGTGACTTATATCTTTTCACCAATCACTGTACGTAAACAGAGCATCGTGTCAAAGTAAAATTCCAACTTCAGGTTAAAGCTTGACAATGCTAGATGCTGACACATATAATCCCGTAATATCTTAATCCGATAAACTTATGGCCGAGATTTCTCGCCAATAAAGCAATGATGAGGGAGCGTCCTTTTCGATTGCCTAACAACAAATTCTTAAGGTGCTGACAGTGCCACGTTCATTGGAGCGTGCAAGTTTTGCACACCCATACTCGTCGCCTAGTCAACGTGATAGGCGTTCACGCGTCCCAGATTGACACTTGGAAGACCGATATTCTTGTTCTCAATCAATGTTTCTATTTAGATTAATTAAATACCTCACATAATACCTGACACCCTTACGTTTGTGTCCCTTTAGCTTTTATAGTAAAATGTTGGTTGACGTTGGTCCCGGTCCCACACTCCAAGTTTCTGGTCTTGGGTCTTCAGTTCAGAGTCAAACGGACGACTTAAGTCAAGCTGTGGGTTAATTATGGAGAAAATCTTTATTACAATATAAAGACGCATCTGGGCTCGTCACGATTGGGAACCCATTTGATGTGTATGGAAGGGATGGATAAACATGTTATTAGCTTTTTATTATCCAATGAATAGAATTGGCCGGAGTTGTCCGGGCAACAGCTTGTTACCGGCACGGACTTCCTACCTACGGTTCCAGCAAACAAATGTATCCAGTTACAATCGAGATAAGCTGCACAAATAATGGTCGGAAACAGTAGTATTACGACAAACTGACGACGGAGTAACGAATAAATCACAATGTGACATCTTTTCGTGTTGTTGTTGCTGATCCTTTGAGCGTTCATCGTTGTCCTTGGTAATTTTTCAATTTTTCAATGTACTGCGACAACAAACATTCTTTTCGGATTATTCCTTTCTATTGCAAACAACCTAATGTTACAAATGGAGATTACGCTTGACTACGTCACTCGAACGCACCATACGGCTGTGAATAGGTCTCGATTAGCCGGCCGTAGGAAAGTGTAATGTGATCCTGGTTAAGGAGCAACCCTCATTGCTGCGAATAATTTCATATTCATGTCAATTGGCTGGAATATTTGTGTAGGCAACAAATGAATTGCGATGATCTTTGAATGTAACTGAAATCAAGAGCAACCCTGAAAACGGCTTGCGTACTCGAAACCAATGTAATGCTCTGGTGTATCCGATTACTTTTTTGAAGAGATACAAATAGGTAAGTGCATTATCACCGGACAAGGAACTTCTCCAATTATCATCCAGTAAACTTGGTTCGAAGTTCCGGGTCTTGTGGTGAATTGGTGTACGCATCTTAGAGGTGTCCGGTTTAGGACTTAAGCCTATTAGGTGGTCTATTAAACAAAGGTCGTAATTCAACTCTTGATAAACCACAAAATTGTGGAATGCTCTGTTGACCAGTGTGTCAGTGAAGTACACGAGGGATTAACCCGCCCTTGATCTAACGAGATCAATATTCTGGCCTGGCAGGGCAAGTGTCGTTCCTTCCGGTTGGCTTAAATTCCTATGACTTTCATTTTTCATTTGTCCACACTGATGACTCAATAAGTCTTATGAGACAAACTGTAGTCGCATCTCAGCGTGAACACGAATCGGTGATACTAATTGGGCGAGACGTGAATGAATTAATTTCTTAAACAGTGACTATGCTTTCGAGGGCTGGAGACTGGCTGTTGCTTAAATCTTGCCGACGATACGAATCATCATCATCAACAGCATCGTCGTCGGTGTGATGGGAAAAATTCCACCGGCGGAGTCAAGAGGTAACGAATTATATGAATGTATCTGAGATACAGACACATCGACGGTACAATTGCTGGATGTGTAATGCGAAGGCATGGAGCACAGCGAAATGCCACAGTAGCAATCGTTCTGAGGTCAAAATATTTACCACTTGACCCTTAACTCAATCAACTCGAGTACGTGGGTTTCAATTAACTCAATATGAGGCAATTTGACTTTAGAATGGTGTCTGCAACTACTACTAGTTGGCTAGTCTACACATGATTTCCAACTGCTGGTTATAAATAGGTATGAAGATGTGTTATTAGGTCCTCTTAACTGCCAAGTGCTGGCCACGGGGAGTCTTTGACAATCAAGTAAAAACACGTGCAAATGTCTGTTAGGTCATTTAACACCAAAGTATGCTTAATACACACTCGGCGATTGATAGACACTGATTTTGAGCATAGTATCGTGTTTTGGAGCAACAAACTGGGTAGTCTAAGACGTTCAATGCCGTGACTTATACGGTTTCTCAGTACGACCGTATGTTCTTAAAAATAAATATATTAAAAAATATCTGAGATAAAACCAAATGTTTTTTATTTTATTTTAAAGTGTTTTGAAATCAGACTATAATACAGTAGAATGAGAGCTAGTGACATTTCTACCATTCTAAATGTGGCTGCCATAACGTTTTAATAACATATCGTTCCCATTTGGAAAACGCATTTTTTATTTTCAAAATCATCGTCCTTTTTCAGTTTTTGAATTTTTGGTTAGGAAACTGTTGTTTTTTTTTTTGTATAAACAAGTTATGGAATCTATTCCGACACCCCTGACATTTTTTTTATTAGACTTTTCTCGGGTGAGGCGAACCGATAGCGCGCAATCGGCACCCCGAAATGCCACCGAATAACTGTTGAAATTCTTTTTAAACAGTTGCAGGTTGTAACCTTCTGGAAACACTCCCGCGGGGAGGAATGGGATTGGAAAAAAAAATGTTCACGCCGTCGGGAGTCAGTCGCTATTCATCCCCCATACCGTGCACAAGGAGTTATAAATCGTCCCGCGACATGCGCACACGCGTTACCACAGTTGAGTCAAAAGATAAAAGTCCCTGCGCGAGTACCAGTATTTTTTTTTTAATGTACAGAGATTTTCCCTAATATAGTGAGCATTAAACCTTGTGACAATTGCAAATTATTTATTAAAGCCTACGGCAAGTTATAAAATTAAGAAACAATAAAAATAAGAAAATTAGTAAACTAGTCAACTCCCACAGTGTGTTTCTTATTTATGCTCTTTGCTTGGTGCTTGGATTTTTGGTATTATTTATCCAGTGACATGGTGGGATAAAGTGAACCAAATGCCCGTGTCTGGTACAAACTTTCTCCCCCACAATGTTATAATGGTCAAATGGTCACCCGTGGACCGCCCGCCACAAAATCCGTATTGACGATTATTCAGAAGTCCGATGCATTCTAAATACTTAATTAAATCGGCACTGATGATCTTTTCCACCACCTTAGATAACATAGGCAATAATGCTATCGGCCGGTAATTTTGTTGCCCACAGACACGTGTCCCCAGTTCTGGACCTCAGTTCTTAAGGACTATTGCTGGTCTTTCGTCCGGGCTGGTTGTCTTCCAACAGTCCGAAGAACGGAATGGGAAACTAGTTTACCTCCAGAATTCTGTATATCCGAACGTGCTATCATGACTTATCTCCGTGTCAATCGGGCCATCAGCCATACATTCGAAACATAGCCGAAGATTTTTCCCGACGATATCGCGGAATGTACAGCATGACGGGATGGTATCTCAACTTGGGACCGACTACCACCTAACACAACCTTTTGTCGAATCGGTCCATCAGCTTTTTTTTAATCCCTGAATTTAATTATCTAAATTAAGTTTTTTTTTAATCCCTAGTTTTAAGTTAGTTCGTAAGTTTTTACTTTTAAATCTTTTCACCGCTTGTACTAAGTGAAATAAAAGAGGGTTTTGCCCTCACTAAATTAGAATTTAAAAAAATTAAATCAAATTAAATTAAATTAAATTAAATTAAATTGGCATTGATAACCTTTTCCCCCACTTTACATAACATAGACAGCAATGCTATCGGCCGATAATTTTGTGGGAGACACTTTTTCGCCTTGTTTGGGATTGGCTGAATCGAGCCACTTTCCAGTAGACAGGAAATGTCCTCCGTACGTAAGGTAAGTGAAAGGGTCTGCCAAGAACCGGCGATAGTTCTGGAGCACAGTTCTTAAGGCTATTGTTGGTATTCCGTCCGGTCCGGTTGCCTTCTTACAGTTTTGTCCACGTAGAATTCGTTGTATAGTACGTGGACGGAACCTCACATCCCGGATCGAAGACCGCACCATCGCGATCACGGGTGGCTCCAGAAGACCGGCATCGAGATTTGAATTGGCGAACATATTATCTTTATCCTTTGAATTTGTGGGAAAAGAGGAGGAAGCGAAGTTATTGCTGACAGCACTTAACATTGACCAGAAGGGACGCGAACCAGTTGGAGTGTACATATCACACTGATAGTTATAAGCATTCTTCATGTTATCAATCGCCTGGTTGCACGCGTTTCTGATTCTAACAAAATTTATTCTGTTCACCTCGGTGGGACTGGAGCGCCAACATTAAAAGCTGTTTTTTTTGTCGCTGTAATCTGTTGGCATTTTTAATCAAACAAAGGTTTATCAGATGAACTTCGTTTGATCGAATGCGGAATGTAGATTTCCATCCCGAGAAGAATAATCTCTGTGACTGACACCGTGCATGCATTAACATCGGAGTCTCCAAAGCACACCTCCGGCCACGGAAAGGATGCGAAGAAAGCTCGCAAATCGTCCCAGTTAGCAGCCCAATACCTCCATACATGGCGAAGCTACTTAAGTCGGTTATTCGTTTGAAATGCAAAGGGCTGTGCGACCAATATTGAGCAGAAATTTGAGTTTCCCAGTGGCGCAGCAACTTCCACTGTATAAACGTTCGACTCGGATGTTCGAAACATATGCTGGGTGTTCGCATAATCACCTGGGGTATCTGGCACTCCACGAGTTGAGTCAAATTGCGGTTAACAACGAATATCTCTCCCTGCTTCCCAACTCCGTCGGTTCTGTTAGAATGTACCAATTAGCAGGAATTGTGTAGATTAAAATCGCCAAGGATAACAATTTCAGAAACTGGGCGGTTTTCACCACAAATTTCTGCAAATGGCAACACTTGATTTCTTAACACCTGTTACAGGGAGGGGCGCGCGAGTGGCAGGGAAATGTTTATTAAGTTGGTGTTCGCATTGCTTATACGTTTATTACGCCCCGCCACTCACGCGCTCCTCCCTCTAACGGGTGTTAAGAAATCAAGTGTTGCCATTTGCAAACATGTATGGCCCACCCTATATATATATATATATATATATATATATATATATATATATATATATATATATATATGTATAGCAAATAATCCGCAGTATGACGCGGTACAGGCCACGCTGCAGTAGATGCAAGGATAACGAGGGTAAACTGCTCACCGATCCTGAAGCCATTCTGGAGCGATGGGAAGTGGACTTCAATGAATTGCTAAATGGTCAGGTCACAGAAGAATTGAAGGCTCCACCAATGTAAGATCAAGACCAAATGCTGCCGCCACTAAGCATTGAGGAAACATTAAAAGCCATAGGACAGCTCAAATTAAATAAAGTCCCCGGAGCTGATGGCATACCAGCTGACCTGATCAACCAAGGCGAGGGAGCGTCACGTCACACAATTCATGAGATCGTGGTGCACGTATGGGAGCAAGAGGAGATGCCGGAAAATTGGTGTTATGAAATAATTGACTCCATACATAAGAAGGGAGCTATCACAGTGTGCAGCAACTATAGGGTTATAACATTGCTGAGTAGGACCTATAAGACACACTCTTCTATCGTACAAGATCGGATAGCTCCATACGCTAAAGTCATCTTTGGTCAATATCAATGCGGCTTCATCCCAGGCAAATCGGCGATTGATCAGATATTCACCCTTAGGCAGGCGATGGAAAAATATCTGGAATTTAAGATTCTATTATATCATCTGTTTAGAGATTTTGACGCCGCCTACGACACCACAGCCACGGTAGAACTATATAATGCCATGAGAAAGTTCGGCATTCCAAACAAAATGATACCACTTTATAGGTTGAACATGGCCAACGTAAGTAGACAAGTAAAAATAGTGGGATTGCTGTCCAAACCAATAAACATCTTTAATGGACTCCAACATGGGGACGGTCTGGCCTGCCTTCTCTTCAAAGTGGCGTTGGAGAAAGCAATCCGTGATTCTGGCGTTACAACTAGACGGACTATTGTCACCAAGTCCAGCCAGATGCTTGCCTACACAAATGTCATCGACATCATCGGTAGATCCGATTCGGCTGTACAGGACTCCTTCACCCAGATCGAGCAGGCGGCACAAAAACTGGGACTGCACATTAATGACGGGAAAACTAAGTATTCGGTTAAATAGCTTGACGTGTGAAAATTTTAGGGTTCATTATAAGTACAATTATTTTTTTATAGGATTTGATTACCATGCTATGGGCAGTTCAAATTCGAACCCTCTTCCTTTATGAATTTAAAATGGGACATAATGCGTCATTGGCAAGGAAAATCATTAATGCCGCATTTGTGGATGTAGCGGTAAACGAACGTACTATACGACGTTGGTTTGGAAAGTTCCGTTCAGGAGATTTCAGACTCGAAAATGAACAACGCGGGAAGCCGGAAACGTTAGTTGATGTTTTAAGAGCAACGATCCGGACCTAACAAAATCGGTGCTGGAGATTGCACACAGCGTGGGAGTATCCCCAATGACAATAAGTCATTTCACTCATACGAAAGGTAAGGAACTCGATAAGTGGGTACCCCATGAACTAAGCGAGTCCCAAAAACTACGGCGCCTGGAAATCTGCGCATCGCTTAGAATAAAAAACCAAACTGAACCGTTTTTGCATCTGATAGTCACCTATGATGAAAAGTGGATTCTGTATTATAACCGTAAAAGACCTGAGCAGCGGTTGGATGCAAGCGAAAAACCAAAACACACCCGCAAGCCCGATTTGGTAGACATCGAAGGGATCAATCCACTTTTCATTTTTTAAACCAGGAGAAACGATAATAGCTATAAAATATTGCGAGGAAATCGACACATTGCATGCCAAATTGGCTGAAAAGCAACCTGCGTTGGTCGATAGGAACGGCCATTTTTGCATGACAATGCTAGACCCCATACATCACGATTTGAAATTCTTCCGCATCCACCGTACTCTCCTCACAATTCCCCTGCGGACTACAATCTTTTCCGCAATCTGGATTCATTTTGCTATATATATCACGCTTGGTAGAAACTTTAACGTGGTGTGGGGGCTTAAACTACAATGAATCACTCAGGTTATGCTGACGGAAGCATATACTTTCAATAGGACCACCCATGTCAGAAAGGCTAGCGAGGAGTAACACACAAATATCTACCGCCCCTAATCCAGGGTGTTAAGCATCACCGTGACCATTGGATGGCTTGCAGCCAGGGAGATACCGGCTGTATTATAACGGCGCCTCTCTGACACCGAGTCGAATCAGAAAAGTAAGCAGACCTTACCATATCAAAGAGGGGCTTTGATATGGCGGACTATTTGAAACCCCAAGACTGTTCCCACGAAATTAATAATCAATATACACAAAACAATCTCACAACAAATCTGGTAGCCGTAGGTGTGATGAGCTGACACTACCATAAGAAACAAATCATCAAGAAAACACCGACTTGCTAAAAAGAAGACGAAGGGAAAAATGGAAAAAGCGGGATATACGCGTGGGCACGTGGAATGTTCGAACGTTATATGAACCAGGCGCGATACAGACGGATGTAGAAAACGCAAAATAATATAAAATGGACATCGTTGCGCTTCAGGAAGTCCGAATCTCACATCAAGTAATCGAAACCAACGGGCTTACACTGGCGTGTGGAGGTACCGATACACATAACCTCGGAACCGACTTCATCATGAGCAAGAAGATTACGTCCCATGTGAAAGATGTGAAATTTATTAATGGCCGAATGTCGGTGCTAAAAATAGAGGGCCTATGGTGCAATTATGTATTTATAAACGTACATGCCCAAACAGAATCTACGAGACCATAGAGGAAGTATTTGATGGGATCTCATCATTCGATGTTAAAATCCTCCTCGGGGACCTCAATGCGAAAATTGGAAAGGAAGATATCTCCCAATCAACTATAGGTAAAGAAAGCCTACACGACGTTTCAAATAATAATGGAATTCGAATTATTACGTTCGCAACGTCAAAAGACGAAAAGCAAGATGTTCAAGCACAAGCAAATCCATAAAGCCACATGGATATCACCCGACGGCGTAACGCGTTGCCAAATAGATCACTTCCTCATAGACAAAATACAACACTCGAATATCATTGACGCAAGATCATATAGAGGAGCAGATTGCGACTCCGATCATCTTCTAGTGAGAGGCAAAATCAGGAGTCGGCTTGCAGCAAACCCACATGGGCGTCATGGGAAACGAGCAAAAAGTTAGACATTGTTAAACTAAAAGACATGCGCAAAAGGGCTGAATATCAAGACGAACTAACGAATAGATTTAGCATCCTAGAGAATGGAAGCAGTGAGGAACAGGAAGCCAATAGTGTGAACACTAAATGGACATCGATCAGAGACACAATCAAACAAAGAGCCCCAAATGCATTCGGATTTAAGAAAACAATTAAGTCCAAACCTTGGTTTGACAATGAGTGCAGGGCGAAGACCGACAACGTAAACGTCTTAGAGTGATCCACCTAGAAAGATATGATGAAGTGAACCCAGAAAGATACGCGACAATTCGGAAAGACACGAGACTCTTCAAATGCAAAAAACGCAAATGGGAGGAGACTCGGATCGAAAAAATCCCAGAAAATGTCAGAGCAAAGAACATCAGAGGTATGTATGCCGAGATAAATTCAATTAGAAATGGCTACCGAGGGAGAGCTAAAATAATTCGAGGCACAAACGGCTGTCTGGTCATAGAAACAAACAATATCGTGACAAGATGGATGCAGTACTTTGAGAACCTGTTCACTGGGCGCACTCATCAACCTAAAATAAACGCACCAGACGTACATACAGCCGAGCCTCAGATCCTAGAGTTCTGTTTCAGCGAAGTTGAAGACGCAATAAATCGATTGAAAAACAACAAGGCTCCGGAGTCGACTGCATACCGGTAGAGCTTGTGAAGCATGGAGGAGAGGCAACCGCTCGAAAGAGACATCAGATCATCAAAACAATATGGAATAAGGAAGTCACTCCGGAAGATTGGAAAACCTCAATAGTCATCCCCATTTTCAAAAAAGGCGATAGATCTGACTGCTGAAAACTACAGAGGAATATTATTGCTCTCAACCATATAGAAAATATTAACAAATGTTATACTGGCGAGAATCACACCATACGCAGAAAAAAAAATGCGGATTCCGTGGGAACCGGTCAAGGAGCGACCAAATATTCACAATAAGGCAACTGCAGGAAAAGAAGTGGGAATACGGAGAGATGGTTCACCAACTGTTCGTTGACTTCAAAAAACCCTACGACTCAGTCGCAAGGCAAAGACTTTACCATGTAGTTGAGCTGGGAATCCCGAAGAAATATGCCGCCCTGTTTCAAATTTGCATGAACGAAATCAAAGGGCGAGTTAGAATAGAAAACCACCTCTCAGAACCATTTGAAACCCGGTAGGGAATGAAACAGGGGGATGACCTCTCACCATGTCTCTTTAACCTTGTGCTCGAGGATGTCATCAGAAAGGTACAAAACGACAACATGGCCGGATCATCCCTAAACGGGGTCACACAAGTGTTCGCATATGCGGATGACAACGCCGTTTTGGGCGATAATCTAGAAACTGTAAGTAAAAACAGTGAAATCATATGAAATAAATGAAGACAAAACAAAATACATGATTGCTGTGAGAGCATGTGGACCTCAGGGAACACATATAAACATCAGAAGCAAGATATTCGAAAAAAGTTAAAGAATTTAAATATCTGGGAACGATACTGACGGCCAGTAACGGAATGTCGAAGGAAATTAATAAAAGAATGTATTCCGGTAACGCTAGTTGGAACGCAGTCAGTAAATTGCTGAAATCCAACACTTGTCCACCGAAAAATTGTTCACAGGAAGAAGGGGAGAATAATTAACGCACAGGGTTGTTGTGTTGTATAAATGCTTTTTTTATTTGGTTTTATTTAATTTTTTTTTTATAAATTACATTCACTATCACTACCTACTTTAATATATTTTTTTTGGTCTTTGACTTTAACGAATATATTTGTTTTTGTTTTTCTAGGTATTAGGCACTTGAATTCCGAACTAAAAGCATCACCATCACAATATTATTATTCCTTTTGTTTTCTTTTTTAATTCCGGTCAGAGACTCCAAAACATGACTCGACAGACTCTTAATAAAAAACCGATCGCGTGTGCACGCACCCAAGCTCGACAATGGTTGACATTTGACTCTTGTGCAGCGTCTGAGACTGATCCCCTGACCTCGTGCGGTGATTGTGGTGAACTCAGAGTGCATCGAACTATGGAAAGACAGAATCGTGGAGGAGAGGAAAATGTAGTTTGCGCTATTCACCTGTAAAATGAGATCGTTGATCCCAAGCGAATAGATGATCTGAAGAAAAGCCGAAGTGACGCCAAATTGGCTAGGGTAATTTATCATGAAAACCAAACTCGAATAATTTGGAATTACCCCAGCCGTTGCATGGTTATGCAACAGCGTCGTTTGATTTGACTTGTTGTTGCTAACCGACATGATGTGATTTCCGCTGGAAATCTCATGAGCTACAAAATGAAGTTGCCGTATGGAAAAAGGGTAGCTAAACTCAATTATGTATTATCTGCATAGGATAATGGGTTTAGCTATGCGTCCTTTGGGAAATCAATGATTCTCAGGTGAATACCGAACGGTGGGATAGGGGTCAGTATGACACGTTGAAAGCGGTCGAAATAAGGCGGAAATTGTGGGTTGGTTCACCATGTAATATAGAGAAACCCCCACAGTATCTTTGGACGTAAATATGATGAGCAGGCATGACAATGGAGGAAACTCCACAACCACGAATTGGAAGAGATATACCGCAAATCTACAATAGTGAGAGTAATCAGGTCGCGAAGATTAAGATGGGCCGGACATGTGGCGCGAATGAGCAACGATAGGATCGTGCGTAGAATTCTTGACGGTAGACCAACGGGAAAGAAACCCACAGGACGGCCGCGACGGAGCTGGGAGGACAATGTAAGGTTTGACCTTGAGGAGTTCGGATCAGATGGTCAAGCGTGGAAGGAGTGTGCACAGGACAGAGAACGATGGCGGAGTCGAGTCGGTGAGTCATGAACGTCCAGTTCCTACAGGTCAATAAATAGTAATAGTAAATAGGATTTATTTTGCTGATAGAAGGTATTCCGGAACCGACCAGAGGTCATAAAAGCTTTTGAAGATTTCATTACCTCAAAGAGTCAGGACTTCTACGATAAAGGAATATTTGACTGTGCATATGGCTTTGGATGATTGTCGTAGATGCCAACGGATCTTATTTTGACTGATTAAAAATTTACGGAAAAATAATATCCGCTTTTAAATTTTTACTTTAAAATCGGATATTCATGTGGTACAACCCAATAAATAAAATAATATACCATTTTGTTGCAAAACTATGTATGAATATGTATTATTCAACACGGGTATTTCCAGAGCACTATAGTTTGTACCTCGGCGCAAGGCTAATAACCTCGCCCGTAAATATAAATTATTATGGAAAATTTAACAAGCCTCGAGACTTGCTAAATAAGGCCAAGACCGGATCCCGGTTGTCGTACCGATGACGATGATGATGATGATAGTTTGTACCTGTTCAAAAACAACTCCAACAGATATTAAATAGGATTAAGGCCTTCACCAGATGCTATACACTTGTCTTTACCCAGAGAAGTATGGGGCGTTGAAAATACAGTTAACAGTTTATTTCTGTTAATAAAACACATCATTAGTTCGAGACAACCAGATAGTTTTATTAAACATTAAGATAGACATGTTATGCCTGAATATGTTCTGATTCATAGTTCGAGCACCATTCATAGAAACAACGTTTTGAGTTTCATTTTCGAATAACTATAGACCAGTTACTCTGAATTTCTAAAAATCGCGCAACACAATTACTTGCCTTGGTTATTGAAATATTGCTCATGGATTTTGTTCAGTCCGAGAGTGACAAGTTTATTTGTTTACCTATCTATTGATTTTAAAATGGGCTTTACCACTAAAAATAATTTCCAACGCCTGCGTAGCTCTCACCAAATTTGATGTTTTTAAGAATAAAGACGCGGTGATCAATCGTATATTTCTCCATATTTTCTAACGACTGTTCTTACTTAACACCACTAAAATAAAAGCATTGCAATACATAAAACAAATTGTAGTAAAGTGAAAAAGTTAACTTAAATTTTAGTATCCTTTATGGTTCGTTAAGTCTTTTTATATTTAGTCATAGTGATTGTAAACACTTATAATTTATTTATAAAAAATTATTTCTTCTTGATGTATAATGTAAGAATTACCAACAGTGAGTTCGAACATGTCGACTTCAATCGTCAACTTCTGAAATACACAAACCATCAATATATTTCATTCTATAAGTTTTAAATTCCACTTTTATATAAGTTTGTATATATTTTTTGTTTTAAATATTAAATTTATATTATTAAAATAAATGCATTGTGATAATTAAAATTTGATTCATCAGCATGTTCCTTTCAAACACTGTAGTTGTATTATATTACTAGTGGAGTTTGACTAATAAAGTGAGTTGCCATAGCTGAAAGGACAAGATGTTTTAACAGACACTTACACCAAACACGAAAAACTCGCGCATGATCAAAAAAAAAGCAATGAAACAACAGGGGTGATTCAAAAACCGAAGGACTTATTGATCTACTCTCAGAAGGACGTGTGGTAAATATAAATATTTTTGAGATCCATTATTAACGGGTTTTCCAATAGGGACTTAACAATTTAGATTTTTCTGTAAACGCACCCTTTCACTAATCATCGAACTGTCACTGTCAATTTATTCAACAAACTCAACATTTTCATCATGGTTAAGTACACGAACGAACAACGTCTGCAAATTATAAAAATTTACTACCGAAATTCGGGGTCGGTGACCGCAACTTTAAGAGCGTTAACTCCAATTTTCGGTAGTAATTCTCGCCCTAGTAGACAGCCAATAACAAGTTTAGTGCAAAAATTTAAGTCTACATATTCGTTGTGTGATGTTGCCGTGCCAGTGCAAACGATCCAAATCAGTCAATTCCACGGCGTTCTCAATAATTGGGCATCGCCCAGACTACTTTATGGCGAATTTTGCGTAAGGATGTTGGTTTACACCCATACAAGATCAAGCTGACTCAAGAATTGAAGCCGGCGGACTATTTGAAGCGACGTACGTTCTCCGATTGGGCCCTGGAAAACATGCGCCAAGATGATGAATTTCATCACAAAATCATCTTCAGTGACGAAGCTCATTTTTGGCTCAATGGGTTCGTCAATAAGCAAAACATGCGTTATTGGTCGGGTGAAAATCTACATGTGCTTCATGAATCACCACTTCATCCACAAAAAATAACTATTTGGTGCGGTTTGCATGCCGGCGGCGTCATTGGGCCATATTTTTTCGTCGACGATAACGATAATCACGTTACTGTGAATGGCCATCGTTATCGCGACATGATCACCGATTTTTTTTGGCCCGAATTGGAAGATATGGACTTGGGCGACATGTGGTTTCAACAGGACGGTGCCACAAGCCACACAGCACACGATACAATCGATTTATTGAAGAGTAAATTTGATGAGCGTGTTGTCTCAAGAAATGGGCCAGTCGGTTGGCCGCCTCGTTCGTGGGATTTAACGCCTCTAGACTATTTTCTTTGGGCCTACGTCAAGTCATTGGTCTATGCCAACAAGCCGACGACGTCGGAAGAGCTCAGAGCCAACATTGAACGCGAAATAGCGGCCGTTTCGGCCAAAATGTGTGGCCGACTCATCGAAAATTGGGTCCAACGAAACGACTGCTGCAAACGTGCCCACGGTGGCCATTTGAACGAAATCGAGTTCCATTCTAAATGTTTTGATTGTACTTCAAGCCGATAATAAAGTTTTTGAAATATCTCAAATGGTTTGCGTTTTATTTTAAAAAAAAGTGGTCAAGTCCCTATTGGAAAACCCGATAGTACATGTATTTAATATTTCATACTGTATTTAGTACTATAAGTTTTATATATTTGATATTAAATTTTATATGTTTGAAGTTAAGGTAACAAAGCAGAATATGATGCACCTGTGTTGACTTACTAGAGGATGAGAATAATTATGGAAATAAACTGTACCTTGCAATTGATGCATGAGTCTCTTGGGGTATAATACTGAACACGCGATAAAACAGTGCTTACTTATTTAAATTATAATAGCACAGGGTGAAGCAGATCAATCACCAAAGAATACAAAATACAACCATTTCCTGAATTTCAAAACAAACATGTTGCCCGCACCTCGGTCTTCAACTAGATTACCTCAAGTGCTCTATTCCTTTCAAAACAAAGTCGTCTGTCATTGATTCTTCTCCAGCTGTCAATGCCAATCATGGATCAGTCATATCGTCACATAAATTGTCTTCTAAGTCAAGAGAACAATCGTCCTTGATACAAAACTAGGATGCGCCTGGATTACCACAAGCCTCTACTGAATCAATGTATCCGACATCTGTCGTTATTTGCATTCCGCACGATATTGTATGGAAACCTTCAATTGCCCAGCTCTTCTCGATCCTTATCCAGGATGTGAATCCAGAACAAGGTGTGAAAATGTACATTACCCCCAGGAATTGAACTACCAAAATGCGAATTATGACAAAGGCACAAACATATTTTCACATTAGCCGGGGCTAAATGCAAACAAGAAAAGAAATCTGGGTCTGGGTCCTGTGTGCATCGTCCTCTTGTCCTCACAGCATCAAGCATACGTGTACATGTAAAAAGGCAGAGGGCAGGAGGAAGCCAATGATTTATGAGGATACACAACAAATGAGCATCTCATCCGAGCAAATCAGCGTCCCCAGAAGGGCGAACGCATCCGATGATTATGCTTTGCTTGTACGTTTTTATGGGATACAATAAGGGAATGGTTTTTGGTGACAGGAACCCAGCGTTGTTGCGGTCTCAATCGGAGATCGAACAAATTATTAATGATCAGTTGATCGTAATAATTGTCTCCTGTTCCCATTGGTTAGAGGATACAATGACAGAATTAATATCGGATGTGTGCGTGTGATTGTTCGATGCCGACAATCGGCTATCGAGATCGTCCGTAATCCGTTTTGCTTTCCGTTCCGTCCGCCATTTAAATGTCGTCTAAATGAAAATTTGTGGCGGAAAAACCTTTATGGATATTTGGAAACTAAAAACATGGATTCGATTCTTCTGTATTGGTGTTGACTCATTAGCGGATTATACTTTGATCATTTTGCTACATTTTTGGGACAACGACGGAAATAATATTTATACAATAAATCGTTAGGGGAATAACGGTAACGATGGTAATGTAGGACGCGAAGGATAAAGGACTTTTGTTGAACGACAAAGGGGCTCTTATAGCTTGCTCTGTGTTTTTTAATGTAGTAGTAGCGTAAAAAATAAACAAACAACTAAATCGAAAAACAAATCCGCATATAAATAAATAGTAGTAGAAATAAGTAAAACAGTAAACGCTTAAATGAAATGAATAAGAAAATAGCTAAATAGTTATTTTTCTTTTTATAATACATAACTACCAAAGACGGAGTGACAAATATCAAAGCACGGTAGTGGGGGAAGACCAGAGAGAGATCATATCGATGTCCACTGATTCCAAAACCTGCAGATTATAATAATAAAGAGGACAAGTTATTGAATTGTAAACGCCCTTTTCTACAAAAGGAAATAATTATATTGATGATGCTAATAATAAATAAACAGAAAACCGTGTTACAGTGTAAGACTAAATGCTAAGCTTATTTTACCAGTATCATTTTTTAATCTTATTTACTGGCTCTGTGCAGGCGTTGCATATTTGTTTTTTACAATTTTTACAATTGTTTTTTTTCACTATCTTCCCTTTCGATGAAAAGCAAATGTAATTTTTTACTTTAACAAAAAGAAGTTACCATTATATCAGAGATATATTTTTATATAAATCATTATATTAATTAATTTTTCCTTAGTATAAAGACAAATAAGACTATTTGTCATTTAGCTTTAGCCCTTTAAACTATACTATTCCAATTAATCAATAGAGGTTGTAAGCTCCCCTTCCTCATCTATTTAGACCCCACGTGTTGCAATAATGGCGATTGCTTTCGGACTCTCGCTATTTGTTTCCATTTAATCCGACAGTCACTTTTTAAATGCATACTTCCGCATATGCAAAATTTCCAATAATTTTACGACCTAACCCCGTCTCTTATATTTTTAGTTGATCCGCTCTCCTCAATTTACAAGAAGAAAAATATTAATAAAAGAAAGGCTTTTGGTATTTTTTCTACTCGACTCGGAGCTCCAAAATAACATTTGTGGAATTGTTGTATACACTCCCAATCACTAGGATGAGGCCACAAATTTTGAAATTGATTTTCGCTCTTTATACCTGTTGGAAATTTTGTACGCGGAAACATATACTACCTGTGAATAGGCACGTATTTTCCCAAAATAAATTCATAAAATTAAAGCGTAATTAAGAAACGACCGTTGAAATTTCTCAAGATCAAATAATAAACTAGTTAAAAAGGATATAAAAAAGTGCGTCACTTGGATGAGGCCATTGCGAATATTTCGTTGCAGGAGTGCACATGAGCGATTTTTTTAAAACTTTTGTTTAGAATATTTAAAGAAGTGTTGATAAGAACTGTTTTTATTTAATTTGAAACACAAATGGGCTCCGGAAAGACGTTGACAGCGACAGAAAGAGGACAAATAAATGCTTTTAAGTATTTAGGACACTCATGTCGAGAAATAGCAAGGAGGCTTAAGAGAAGTAAAACTGTTGTAAACAGTTATCTTGCGGAACCATAAAAATATGGAAAAAATTGAAAAGGACGCACATCCGAAGCAACAACAACACGAGAAAAGTGGTTGATTCTATGGATTGCCTCAAATTCGACTCTACCAGCGACTAAAGTAAGGGCCAAAAGCGGAGTATCAGCCAGCATACCAACGGTCCTCAGGATAATAAAAAAAGTGATACTATCAAGAGACAAAAATTAAAAAAGAAACCTGATTTGAGGCAAGTAGACAAGGAGCATCGAATGAATTTTGCAAGAGAATATGCCGCTTGGACCAGAGAATGGAAACGCGTTGCCTTTTCCAACTCCAACTCGTTTGTGCCATAGTAGGTAATAGCTCCCCATACCATGACACCTGATGTACTTGGCAAAATAAGCTCCTCCTTTCTCACATAATGGAAATAATAGTTGAAACCATCGGGACCGTCAAGGTTAAACTTTTTTTCCATTATCTGAGAAAGGAAGAGCTTATTTTGACAAGACATCACAGCCGTACGTCAGGTGTCATGGTGTGGGCAGCTATTACCTACTATGGCACAAACGAGTTGGAGTTTGTCCACAACAATGAACGGAAACAACTACAAATATTTACTGGAACGATTTTTTCCAAAAATTAAAAGCATTTTCGAACCCCTCCACACTTCCAGGGTTGTTAGAAGTTGGATTCAATCAGAAGACGTGGAACTTTCGCCATGGCCGCCCTATTCGCCGAACTTAAATACAATCGGAAACGTTCGGTCATGGCCATCTCGTAAAGTTTATGAAGGCGACAGACAATTTGAAGACAAAGACACCTTCATCAAAGCTATTCGTGATTCCTGGGACAAAATTTCCTTAGATTATTTTAAAAAAACTCTTTGATTCTATTCCAAACCGTCTTATAGAGGTCGAATCCAAAAACGGCGGGTATACTCATTATTAATCTAGAAAAACGTTATGAATAAATGTTTTAAAACCATAAAATGTAAACATTTCATTAATTTGTTCCTTCTTGTCTAAAATTTTGCGTGTGGCCTCATCCTAGTGACGCACTTTTTTACACCCTTTTTAAGTAGTTTGTTATTTGATCTTGGGAAATTCCAACGGTCGTTTTTTAATTACCCTTTAATTTTATGAATTTCTTTTGGGAAAATACGTACCTATTCACAGGTAGTATATGTACCGCGTACAAAATTTGTAACAGGTATAAAGAGCGGAAGTCAATTGCAAAATTTGTGGGCTCATCCTAGTGATTGGGAGTGTATATGATGCATACAATTAAAATTTGTTCTTAATCAAGGGGTACTCACGATTGCCTTATGGACATTGGGCCATATGTAATCCAATGTTCGCTTTAACGAACGGCACGTTTTAATCACAAGCAAGGCCTTCGACAAAATTTCACACAACCCCACCCTCTTTAAGCTATCCTCTCTTAGTTTCGAACCCCTACTGATTAAGTGGATTTCTTCCTATCGTAACGATTGAACCTACCGTGACAGATTTAGATCCACCCTACAATCCTTTTCTTCCCACGTCGGGGGTTCCCCAGGTGAATCATCTTGGACCCCTCCTATTCATTCTTACTATTAATGATATAGACTCCAGTATGAAGCACTCCCCCATCTCTCTATACGCGGACGATACTAAATTCTTCAAGGCGATCCGCTCTTCTGTCGACTACTCACTTCTCCAAATGGATCTCGACGGCTTTTCAACTTGGTGCCAAAATAACTGCCTCGAATTAAATATTGCCAAATGTCACTCAGTCACCTTCTCCCGTATACGATCTCAAAGCCAACTCTGTCCTTGGTTTTCTGAAACGCTGATCGTAAGAATTCTTTAATTCCTACGTTTCCAGATCGCTGTATATAGCCTATGTCCGCCCCCTTCTTGAATATGCTAGTCAGGTTTGGTCTTCTGACTACTCGTCCGATATTCGCAGGAACGAAAGCGTGCAACGTCGTTTTATGCGTTTTGCCCCCCGAGGATTGAATTGGGAAAATCCTTTGATCCTACCCCCATACACGAGCCGTCTTCACCTAATTAACCTTAACACACTTGAAGAGCGCAGAATTCATGCCGATATCCTCTTCATCCGCCGTCTACTCTCAGGTTCAATCAACTTCCCAAGCCTGTTCTCTGCCATCACATTTTCCACTAAACCCGAAACCTGCAAAACCCTCGTCTCTTCTATTTGGGCGCCCATCACATCTCTTAGGGTTCTAATGAATCCATTTCGCGAATGTAGGAGTGGGCAAACTCTCACCCTACGTTCTTTGACTTCAATCTCACTTCTCCCGCTCTCAAATGTCGTCTCCGCTCACACCCTAGCACCCGGCTTATCCTCACCCTTCCCTGTCCTACCACCTAGACTATTATTCTATTTATCTTTGTTTAGTTCCCCGTTCTATTTTTAAGTTAGTTTAAAGTTAGCCCCCCACCCCCAACCCGCATGCTTTCGTTTTTAAGGTAGTTCGTAAGTATATTTATAATTTTATATGTTTATACGACTTGGACTAAATGAAATAAACTGAGGGTTCTGGCCTCTATTCAAAATGTGCTACGCGGGATGAAGTGCCTGTTTTTTTTTTTTTCTAATATACGCCTCTCGGAAGAGGCGAACCTATAGGGCCGAGCCGCAACCAAATAACCCTTGCCTATCTTCTTCAACTGTTGCAGATTGTAACGCTCCGGAAATACTCCCGTGGGAAGGGTATTTCACGGCTTTCCCGCTCTGTAATGGAACGAGTTCTGATACAGAGATGTTCGCTTCATCGAGAGATGAACCATAAACTGGTGTGATACATCGGATTGTCTTGTGGCGCGCATATAAACCGAATTGCGTGGAACAATACCACGAATATCCGAAGAACAGTACCCGTGATAATATCCGTAAAACAGACAGAGGTCGGTTACGCGCCTTTGATGTAATAGCGGCTGTAGTCTAGACGTCCGCGCCGAGTCCCCGGTCAGGCGAATCACTCCCGTCTGTATGCTCTCAAGTAGGCTGATGGATGCTATTTAGCGCAACCCCAAACATGAGCGCAACCCCAAACATGAGCGCAATATTCGATCGCAGGTCTAATCTGGGATTTATACAGAAGAAGAAGTTACCAAAAGTTATCCAAAAAGGATAACTCAGTTTTCTAGAGGCGGGCATGGCGATGTTCGACATGTGTTCATGCCACGATACATACCCACAGACTGTGACGTCGAGCAATTTCAAGCTTTCCCCAGATTCGAGAGCCCGGCCATTCATCATCAGCTGTGGAACCGATGATCCACTTCTCTTTGTGAATGTTGTATATTGTGTCTTTGTTGCATTGAAGTCGACGGGATTGGACTTTCCCCACTGCAACACCTTATCCAGATCCCGGTTCAGATAGTCGATCTTCCTACATTTCACCTGGTGCGACGTTGATGCTAGAGTAATCTTCCGATTACTCGAAACAGAGGAAACAAGCGCACTATGATCTGCAAAACTGAATACTCTGTTATCCGTTGACTTCAAGAAATCATTTATATGAAGAAAAAACAAGGTTGGAGCCAAAATAGAACATTGATGCACTCCAGAATTAACAGGATACAGATCCGAAGACTCGCCGCCCACAAAAACTCGGATCGGTCGATTTTCGAGGAAGGTCTTCGTCCAGTCGCGAAGCTGCTGGGAAAGTCCATATGAACGAAGTTTGCTCAGCAATGCCACATGCCAGAACCGGTCAAATCCTTGGAGATATCCAATGCGATCGCTCTTGACTCACCATGCCGCTCAATCGCAGATGTCTATATAACGGTTATAAGGGTCAAACGATTTCCCGTGGACCGCCTGCCACGGAATCTGTATTGACGATCATTCAGAAGTCTGTTGCATTCCAAATACTTAGTGCCGATATACTTTGATGACCTTTTCCATCATCTTAGATATAACATAGACAATAATGCTTTCGGCCGATAATTTTGTCGGAGACACTCTTTTCCCCTCTTTGGGACTGGCTGAATTCAAGAACCGGCCACAGTTCTGGATCTCAGTTCTTAAGGACTATTGATGATATTTCGAACGGGCTGGTTGTCTGTTTGAAAATCCGAATGGGAAACTGGTTTCTCTCCGGAATTCTTTATATCCGACGGTACCATCATGACTTATCTCCATGCCGGTCCGGGCCATCAGCCATACATCCAAAACACAGCCGAAGGTTTCTCCCGACGATATCGCGGAATGTACAGCATGATGGGGTGGTATCTCACCATAGGACTGACTACCATCTAAACCAACCTTTTCTCGATCCGGTTCATCAGTTAAGCTACGAAAGATGGCTAGGGATTTCTCCCGACCATTTCACGGAGCCTATAGCTTGATGGGTGGTTTTTCACAGGGCGACAGTACGGTGGGGCCCAAGTACCACTCGCCCTTTAGTCGCCTAGCTGTGAGTATATTCTAGCGCCCTACTCACGGGGCATGGTAGAAAGATGAGGATAAAAATAGCGGAAAGAGATTATATTGTTATATGTCTAGCCAGATGGAACATGAGCTTAAAGGGCAGATAGGCACCTGAACTCATCCCATCCCGTTAAGGGTAAAGCTCTCACACTGATTGGAACTAGCACCTTACATCGTTCTCTTCTGGGGCATAACGGGTATTGAAAATATATATAAACTTTTTTGGACACGACAGTTCACCTCTGTGATCATAACAACATACTATTCATGAATTTTTCCTTCTTTTATATATAGTTCTCTCAGGAGAAGTGATCCTATAGCGTTCACTCAGTGCCCCAAGATGCCATTAAATAACTGTTGAGGTTGTTCTTGAACACTTGCAGGTTTAAACAATCCGGAAACACTTGCACCGGAGGGAGACATATAATGTTCTCGTTCTTCAACGAAACAAGTTTTGGAACAGAGTTGTACATGCCGCCGGGAGATGAACCGCAAATTGGTTGGATCCGTCGGATTGTCTTGTGGAGCGCAGATAAATGAATAATACCATGCATCTCTATGCAACTGTCTCCGTGATAATATCTGTAAACCAGACAGAGGTCCGCAACGTGTCTTCGTTATAGCGACTACAGTCCCAATGTCAGCTCTGTATCCTCGATCAGGAGGGCCCCCTTCTCTGTATGCCATCAGGTAGGAAAGCTTAGGAGCAGAACTCCAAATATGGAAACACTATTCGAACACGGACCTAATTTGAGATTTGTAGAGAAGAAGAAGTTGGAGATAAAACATTTTTCGGCTCTAAAAAGATAACTCAATTTTCTGGAGGTGGATCTGGCGATATTCGATACGTGTTTATGGCACGACATCTTCTCACAGGCCATGACCTCGAGCAAATCTATACTTTCCTTAGATTCTAGGGCCTGGCCAATCATCTTCAGTTGTGGAGTGAATGATACATATTTTTCCTGTGAACATTGTATATTGCGGTTTCATTGGATTATAGTTGATGAGATCGGCCTTTCCCCATTGTAGGATTTTATCCAGACCCCTATTCAGAGAGTCTATCTGGCGACATCTCAGCAAGTGCGACGGTGATGCATTAATCGCCCAATTATTCAAAAATGAGGAAACAGGTGTACAATGATCCGCAAAACTGAATCTTTTATTACCCGTTGACTTTGAAAAATAATTATATGAAGCAAAAACAAAGTTGGAACCATGATAGAACCTTGAGGCATCCCTGAATTGATCTGGCTACATTTCTGCTGGTGCGACGTTGATGCGTTAATCGGCCAATGATTCGAAAATGTGGAAAGAACTGTACTATCATCCGAAAACTGAATATTTTGTTACCCGTTGATTTTAATAAATCATTAACATTAAGCAAAAATAAGGTTGGAGTCAAAATAGAACCTTGGGATACCCCGGAGTAAATAGAAAACAGGTCGCAAGACTGCTATAACAACCCGGATCGATTAATCGAAAAATTGTTGGGAAAGTCCTTATGAACAAAGCTTGCTTAACAACGCTCCGTGCCAGACGTGGTCAAAGGCCTCCACTGCGACTGCCCTTGATTCAGCATGTTTTTCAATTGCAGATGTCCAGATGTCAGTTACAAAGCTCAAGAGGACTGTGGACCGCCCGCTACGGAATCCATGTTGATGATCACCTAGAAGTCCGTTGCATTCCAAGTATTTAATCAACTCGGGATTGAGGAATTTTTACATCAACTTGGATAATATAGACAGTAATGCTGTCGACGGTTAATGTCGCGCAAGACCTTTTCTCTCCTTCTTTGGGATTGGCTGAACTCGAGCTCTTTCGATATTACCAGCAGGTAAGAAAGGTCCCCTGTGGATAAGATAAGCGGAAGAGTCTGCCAGGAACCGGCGATAGTTCTGGAGCACAGTTCTTTAGGACTATTGCTGGTGTTCCGTCCGGGCCGGTTGCCTTTCTACAATTCACAGTTTTTAATAAATATTGTCAGTATTCCATCCGGGCCGGTAGCCCGGTCATACAGTCCAGTCCACGTAAAATGTGTTGAATAACATGTGGGCAGAACTGCACCGGCGCGATCACAAGTAGCCCAAAAGATCAAGATACAAGGGTTGCCTCTTATGTTTCGGGATTTGGCAACCCTAGCGTTGCAATCCGCCAATTGACAGCTCTGTCGTAAAGTTGGACATTTTTGAGGTTATACGCACTCAGAACGTTTTGACATACGACCGCTATTTGTGTTGTTTACAGTAACTTAAAAGATTCATCTCGGCCCAAAAATGGAATTAAATCGTCAACATTTTCGTGCGATTATTTTTTACAACTTTCGGCGTGGATTAACTCAGCAACAGTGCATGGATGAACTTAATTCAATTTTTGGCGATGAAGCTCCATCAAGGACCAGTGTTTATCGATGGTATGGTGAATTCAATCGTGGTCGTAGTTCACTCCAAGATGAATTTCGTGAAGGTCTACCAAAATCAGTTGTTGTTCCGAAAACCATTGATGCTGTGCGCGAACTGATATTGGAAGATCGTCATGTGACCTATCGTGAGATTGAGACAACCTTAGGCGTTAGTGGGACCAGCATACATTCAATATTACATAAACATTTGACTGTCAAAAAAATTTGTTCGCGTTTGATCCCACACAATTTGTCAATCGCCCAAAAAAAGGCTCGTGTCAATTGGTCGAAAGAAATGCTCAAAAAATACGGTCGCGGTGCTTCGAAACACGTCTATGACATCGTGACAGGTGATGAATCGTGGATTTACGCGTATGAGCCCGAAAGTAAACAGCAGTCGACTGTCTGGGTGTTTCAAGATGAGCCAAATCCAACAAAAGTTGTTCGCGCACGAAGCACTTCCAAGCAAATGGTAGCCTGTTTTTTCGGAAAAACTGGACATGTCGCAACCGTACCACTAGAACAACACAGAACAGTCAATTCTGAGTGGTACACAACCATTTGTTTGCCAGTTGTCTTCCAAGAAATCAGGAAAACCAACCGCCGAAGACGGATCACTCTTCACCACGACAATGCGAGCTCTCACACATCGGCTGCGACAACTGCATTTTTGAGCACCCAAAACATCAATTTGATGGGTCATCCGCCGTATAGTCCTGACTTGGCACCGAATGACTTCTTTTTATTCCCGTACGTAAAAAACAAACTGAGAGGTCAACGTTTTTCGACACCTGAAGAAGCGGTTGCTGCATTCAGAATGCATGTGTTGGAGATACCTCAATCAGAGTGGCAAAAGTGCTTCGACAATTGGTTCAAACGCATGCAAAAGTGTATAGATCTTCATGGGGAATATTTTGAAAAACAATAAAGTGATTTTCGATGATCAATATTTGTTTTTGTTCTCTAATCCCGAAATATAAAAGGCAATCGAAAGTTGAATTCCCGAAAAACAAATTCGTGAACACATTGGCTTTATATTTTGATTTCATGGCTAGTGAACCGCTGTCCGTTACTAACGGAGGAAAAGAGGAGAAAGCGACCAGAAAGGACGTGAACCAGTTGGGCACTCAAGGAGTTTGTTGGTCACTTTGTCATTAATGAGCGAACGAATTATTTAGGAACTCCCAACAGTTTTGGAGCACAGTTTTTTAAAAATATTGCCAGTATTCCATCTCGGCGGGTGGCTTTCTTACAGTACAGTCAACGTAGAATACATTTAATAGCACGTGGACAGAACTTCACATCAGGCGTTGAAGATTACATCCGCGGGATTTCAGTTGGCTCCAAAAGACCAGCATCCAGGTTTGAATTTGGTGAAATAAATTCGTGAACACATAGGCAATATCTTTTGAATTCGTGACTAGTAAACCGCTGTCCGTCACTAAGAGAGAAAAAGACGGGAGCAAAGTTATTACTGATTACCTTTGCCATCGACCAGAAGGAACGTGAGGCAGTTCAAGCTGTTTGTGGGTTGCTTCATCATTGTGAACCTTTTTCACGGTATCAATCGCCTGTTTACATGCGTTTCCGGTTCTGACAAACTTCGTTGTTGACCTGAGTGAGATTCGAAAGTCACTGTTTGCCACTGTAATATATTTGCACTGTTTATCAAACAAAGGTTTAACTGATGAATTTTGATTGATGGAATGCGGAGTGAGAAGCTCCTACAGAGAAGAATAAGTTCCGTGACCAGTTTCACACATGCATTAACATCAGCGTGTCCAAAGCAGACAGGTGGCATTTCCAACAGATACAAACACGATACGCAAGCAAATAGTGCAGAGAAATACCGAACGAAGAATCGAATAAGCAAAAGCATCAGAGGCGTATACCATTGCAATAACATAGCAATTCCACATCAGTTGAGTATAATTGAGAATAACGATCGAATTCGCACACGGGGCAATGGATCGATGTGCTGAGGCTTTGGTTCTACCTTTTAGTGATTCAAGCCCTCATAGCGTGGGTTCGAATCGCACTCTATTATCGTCGCAGGCGCTATAGTCCTCCGTCCAGAGAAGCATTTCCAGTGTTCCAGCAGCTCCGTGCCTAATTACTTGGCGAGGCTGCTTAGATTGGTTATTCATTTGAGATGTAAGTGGTTGCGCACCGATATCAAACGGTGAGTTCCCCAAAGTCGCAGTCGTTTCCACGGTATAAATACTTGGCTCGATGACAAAAAATATATCTCGATGACAAAAAATATATCTATCTATGCTGTTCGTAGGGTCACTTCAGTCATCCGATCTCGCGTAGGTTTTCCCACAAGTTAAGTCAAATAGTAGCTAACAAGGAATGTTTCCGTTAGCCTCCCAGTCTCGTCGGCTCTAATAGAATGTACCAACCAGCCTGGGTTGTGTATGTTAGAGTTCTCAGGAAGGACAATCTCAAAAGCCAGGCGGCCGATTTGTATCCAGCCGATGGCACGTCAAAGATGCTCGAAAAGTGTCATTGGTCGATTATAATTCGAGTAAAGACAACAAAGAAATTTGAAATTCTTCAGTACGATATTTATTCAATTTATGTCCAAGTTATTGGGTTCTAATGGTTCTTCCTTTTGCAGGCTACATAGGGTCGGTGAACGCGCAGACTCCACCCTTAAAACGAAATCTCGAGTATAAATCTCATTCTGAGCAAAGAAGATATATCGAGTCAGTTGACAGGTCGACTTGGGTCTCAATTAGGGGCACGATATCAGGTTTCACCGTTTGCAAACATTGGTGGACGGTGATTACATTCGTGTTGGTGAAACCGATGCCCCTGGTGTTACAAAATGCCATGTTTCGTGGGCACCCTTAAGCGGTGGCGAAGTGTTTGCAGTTTTGTTTTTTATCAAAACAATTGCGTGGTGTTCCCCCTGACATAGCCTTCACTGAGAATCCCACTGGGGATTTTTGGAAATTTGTATCTTAGAAGACACCACCCTGTCTTATCGCAACTTTAGTCCGAGCCATGTGCCAAACATCCGGAACAGGGTCGAAGATTTCTTCCGACGATATAGCGAAATTTACAGCGTGATGGGGTCAAATTTACCACCATCCTGAGGGCTAAGACACTTCCTAGATTACATGATGCGGTCAGAGAACAGTTGGTCCGAAATCTGCACTCCAGTAACATTAGTGGAGAATAAGTAACTCGAAAGAGCAAGGCGAGAAGTTGCAGAAGAGAATAAGAGACCTGCTTAAGGGACTCACCAGCGAAGGATATTCAGTCCCGAATGGAGAGTGCGTGGGATATGCAGGGGCGTCTTTTAGTACGTAGGCGCAGAAGTGTTACATACAACTCTATGAATCGTGCATGTCACCGGTTTGGACATATTATATCTCTAGGAAGGTATACATCTTTTGGCGAAGCCAAAAACAAAACACCTATAGTGAAGAAAAACCCCAGAGAACAGAGACGTAAATTAATATTAACTAACCCTGTATTTTATCGCCACTTAACTTGAGAATTGATATGTTAGTTACTTCGTCTTTTTACCTTTTTCGTTCTTTATTAAATTGACTCAAGCCGATATGGAGACTTAACTAAACAACCGATTTGTTGGATCACCTTTTTGAAAATAAAAACCATTAATAGTTAAAACCATGTTTCCGAGTTATTGCAATATCTTTTGTGCAGTCATGGGGGCATTAGTTTGTACCCCGACGGCAATTACTCTTAACTTAAACCGGGTTGTATATTATATCACATTGAAAGTCCAGTTCGACGTTGGCATAGCATACATACTTCTATGCGTGTTAAAACAATATATAAACGACTGTTAAGGCTGATTGCATGTCTATCTTATAGCGATAACTGTGCTACAAAAATTAAAAACTTCAATCCACTAAACTATTCCAACTCCAATCAAAACATCCACTCTGGTTCTTGTAAGCAAAACCTCCCGACGCAACAGCTCCATGACTGGCATGAGAATTTATTTCTTCATAATCACCATCGCCGGGCAGGTGTTAATTGAATGCCATAACTTGAATAGACCACTCTCCTTTACCGCTGCGCCGCTGAGGCCGAAATTAATGCCCTCAATCAACAGGTATATTTTGAATACGAATATAAAAGGGAATCTTGTCCTTAAACACTGCGCCGCTTAATCCGAAAAACCGATATTAATTCCGATGATTCGATTATTCCTTTGAGACACTAACGAATGCGAAAAATACTCTGTGAGGCCGCCGCACTATTATTAAGTTACTTGCTCCCAGAGCGGCGTGTGACGCACAAACAATTGGAAAAACAATCAACAAAGTCGGTTTCGTTAACACCGTCGGATACCGCTGGGTTCCCATCACGACCAGTTGTCTTACATAGATGCAGTGGTTTGAATAGGAGAAAACAAAACATTAGGAAAATCCGAGTATCTGACGAATTAATTTTATGGTGTGTCCTGAAATTCACTTCCATAGTTTTTGGGAATGAGGCTGATAAAACAATGAGCACTTGTAAGTAGAGGCATGAATGTAATCAGGCGCAGTTGAGTTGAGGATATGCAATCAGTGACCAGGTGTATTTGATTGGAGCTTATTGCAGTTAGCATTATAATATTTTGAAACATTAACTTTTAAAAACTATTTTTCTATAATCCGCAAGGATATGCTGCTCTATACGTTAACACGCGGAAGAGGGGTGGAAGAAGGAAAAACAAACTGAAAAAGAGAAGTGATCATTTATATTGGCTTTGGGTTCTAGGAAAATTAGTAAAAATAAATAATTACGTCGAATTATATGTCTGGATATGGCTGCATGCAGAACGTATACAACGAATAACCCATTCCAGTGGTATACGCGAAATATGTGCGCAGTTGTATGTAAGTTCAAGCAACGACTATGTGCTATTATGGCAATTGAGTAATATAGGTTTCTATTCTTGCAAAATTGTAGCAATCTATGGGACCTGGTTTTAATATCGGAGGATTTCGAGCTATTAGACATTTCTATAGCTCAATTCTTAGTTATGGTTATGTGATTGAGACTTAGACTTACATTTTGTTACTCAAACGCGCGCACAAAAAGGATCATGAGGCAACACTTAAGTATGAAAGCTCATTGCGAACGAGAGAAGGGGAAGAGGATGCACAAAATACGTCTTTAAGAGATTATACTCAGTATTCTTACCTTTTATCCCGGCTTTGTAGAAACCTTGACGTGGTGCGGGGGCTTAAACTAGAATGAATCACTCAGGCTATGCTGACGGAAGCATACGCTTCCAGTAGGGCCGCCCATGTTAGACAGGGTAGCGAGGAGTAACACACAAAGATCTACCACCCGTAATCAAGGGTGTTACGCGTCACCGTACCCATTGGATGGTTTGCAGTCAGGGGTATACCGGCTGTATTATAACGGCGCCTCTCAACAAATCACCTAGAAAATACCGACTCGGCAAAAAGAAGACGTAAAGAAAAATGGAAAAAGTGAGATATACGCGTCGGCACGTGGAATGTTCGAACGTTATATGAACCAGGCGCGATACAGACGGATGTAGAAAACGCAAAATAATATAAAATGGACATCGTTGCGCTTCAGGAAGTCCGACTCCCACATCAAATAATCGGAACCAACGGGTTTACACTGGTGTGCGGAGGTACCGATACGCATAATCTCGGAACTGGCTTCATCATAAGCAATAAGATTACGCGCTGTTTTAAAGACCGAATGTCGGTGCTAACAATACAGAGCCCATGGTTCAGTTATGTATTTATAAACGTACACGCCCAAACAGATTACCGACGATGAAACGAAGGACACGTTCTACGAGACCCTAGAGGAACTAATTGACGGGAACTCATCATTCGATGTTAAAATCCTCGTCCGGGACCTCAACGCAAAAATTGGAAAGGAAGCTATCTTCCAACCAAGTATAGGGAAAAAAAACCCTACACGACGTTTCAAACGATAATGGAGTTCGAATTATCACGGCCGCAGTGTCAAAAGATCTGGTAGTGAAAAGTACGATGTTCAAGCACAAGCAAATTCATAAAGCCACATGGATATCACCCGACGGCGTAACGCGCTACCAAATAGACCACCTCCTCATAGATAAGAGACACCACTCGAACATCCTTAAAGTAAGATCATAGAGAGGAGCAGATTGCGACTCCGATCATCTTCTAGTGATGGGGAAAATTAGGAATCGCTTTGCAGCAAACCCACATGGGCAGTCACGGGAGACGAGCAAAAAGTTCGACACTGATAAACTAAAAGACCTGCGCAAAAGGGCTGCATATCAAGACGAACTAACGAATAGATTTAGCATCCTAGAGAATGGGAGCAGTGAGGAAGAGGAAGCCAATACCGTGAACACTAAATGCGCATCGTTCAGAGACGTAATCCAACAAACAGCCCAAAAGGTATCAGGATTTAAGAAAACAATTACATCCAAACCTTGGTTTGACGCAGATCGAACAACGTAAACGCCTTAGAGTAATCAACTTAGAAAGATATGATGAAGTCAGCGCAGAAAGATACGCGACAATTCGGAAAGAGACAACGAGACTTTTCAAAAGCAAAAAACGCGAATGGGAGAAGACTCGTATTGAAAAAATCTTAGAAAATGCCAGAGCAAAGAATATCAGAGCCATGTATGCCGGCATAAATTCAATTAGAAATGGCTACTAACAGAGAGCCAAAATAGTTCGAGACGCAAACGGCTGTCCGGTCACAGAAACAAACAATATCGTGACAAGTTGCAAGCAGTACTTTGAAAATCTGCTAAATGTGCGCACCCATCAACCACAAATAAACGCACCAGACATACATACAGCCGAGCCTCAGATCCCAGAGCCCTCTTTCAACTAGGTCGTAGATGCAAAAAATCGATTGAAAAACAGCAAGACTTCCGGAGTTGACTGCATACCGGTAGAGCTTATGAAGCATGGAGGAGAGGCAACCGCTCGAAATATCCATCAGGTTATCAAAACAATATGGGATAAAGAAGTCATTCCGGAAGAATGAAAAGCCTCAATAGTCTGACTGCGAAAATTATAGAGGAATATCATTGCTCCCAAGCACATACAAAATACTAACAAATGTCATACTGGCGAGAATCACACACTACGCAGAAGACATATTGGGAGACTACCAATGCGGATTCCATAGGAACCGGTCAACGAGCGACCAAATGTTCACAATAAGGCAACTACTGGAAAAGAAGTGGGAATACGGAGAGACGGTTCACCAACTGTTCGTTGACTTCAAAAAAGGCTACGACTCAGTCGCAAGGCAAAGACTCTGTGGCGTCTCTAACACATACACACACAATAACAAGCAAAATAGTGAAGAACACCGAACGAAAATCGAATAAGAAAATACATCAGAGCCGTATACCATAGCGATAACATAACAATTCACATCGGTGGAGTATAGTTGAGTTTAAAAATCGAATTCTAAACACGGCCAGTAGCCTGATGTGTTACGCTTAGGTTCAGTTTTTGGTGATTCTAACTGTCATAGCGTCAGTTCGAATCACGCGTTCTTCACTGTCATTTCAAACGCTATAACTCTACCATATTGTAGTTGAGCTAGGAATCCCGAAAAAATATGCCGCCCTAATTCAAATCTGCATGAACGAAAACAAAGGGCGAGTTAGGATAGAAAACCACCTCTCAGAACCATTTGACATCCGGGACGGACTGAAACAGGGCGATGGCCTCTCACCATGTCTCTTTAACCTTGTCCTCGAGTATGTCATCAGAAAGGTACAAGACGACAACATGGCCGGATCATTCCTGAACAGGGACACACAAGTGCTCGCATATGTGGATCATATCGCCGTTTTGGGCGATAATCTAGAAACTGTAAATAAAAACTGTGAAATCATCATGCAAGCGGCAGAAGAGGTGGGCCTAGAAATAAATGAAGACACAACGAAATACATGATCATGGCCGGAGCAGGCGGACTTCAGAGAACACACATAAACATCAGGGGCAAGACATTTGAAAATGTTAAAGAATTTAAATACCTGGGAAAAATACTGACGGCCAGTAATGAAATGTCGATGGAAATTAACAAAAGACTACATTCCGGCAACGTTAGTTGGCATGTAGTCAGTAAACTGCTGAAATCCAAACTGCTATCACGGAATATAAAGCTCCGTGGCTATAGAACCATAATCATGCCGATTGTTCTACACGGATGCGAAACATGGGCTCTCACAAAACGGGAAGAAAGCAAATTCCGCGTATTCGAGAATAAAGTCTTAAGGGGTATCTCTGGCGGCAAATATGAGGAGGAGGCAGGACAATGGAGGAAACTCCACAACCACGAATTGGAAGGGCTATACCGGAAGCCTACAATAGTGAGAGTAATCAAATAGCGAAGATTAAGATGGGCCGGGCATGTAGCGTGAATGGGCAACGATAGGATCGTGCATAGAATTCTTGACGGTAAGCCAACGAGAAAGAGACCGACAGGGCGGCCGCGACGGAGATGGGAGGACAATGTTAGGTTAGACCTCGAGGAGATCGGAGCAGATGGTCGAACGTGGAAGGAGAGCGCACGGGACAGGGAACGATGGCGGAGTCGAGTCGGTGAGGTCATGAACTTTCGGGTTCCTGGAGGCCAATAAATAGTAATTCTTACCTTTTAGATAGATTGTGTATAAGAAGACTTTTTATCTGACTTTATTGATCCGAAAACCCTGCTATAGAGTGACGCAAAATTAATCACCCTATCGGAAGATGTATAAATAATTTTTGAGCAAGGGCAAGAGGAAGAGAGGCAAACTATAAGTGAAGTCCTCTCCTCGTTGAGAAGCCATCATCATTTGGGAGATGTTCGATCTTTGGCTGATTTATCTCTTTCACTGATCGCCGTACCCAAACGCAGGCGCTCTGGTGGATTAGAGATATCACTATCATGGAGAATTCGTTTGTCCCTGGCACCACGGAGACCGTGGTAAATAATCGAGACTCCATGCACGTCTTGGATAAGGCCTTTTTGACCGAACAAAGGGAGCGTATTCTCCAGATACATTTCATTGGGATAGAATGCTCCCAAAATAAGATTATTGTCACTGCACATTGCCCTTGCTGTGTGACCACGAATAATTTTAATTATGAAATTGTCTATCCTATTTAACCCTGATTTGTTATACAGGATTTTGTTGGGATAGAATTTTTTGTATTGCGACTCTGGTGTTCTATAAAGTCCGAGGCAGGAACGCAAACACTGCCGTTCGAACACACGAAACTTCTCCATATAAAGTGGAGATATATTATACCATACTGGACAGCCATAAATCAAAACTGGTCGGATGAATGCCGAGTACGAAATTATTTTGACTCTGGGGTCAAGAAGACTACTCCGGAATAGACTTCTTGTCATAGAATATGCGCTTTTAGCTGCGGAGAGGGACGCTGCTACGTGCTTGTCAAAATATAAATACTGGTCTAGCCAGATACCAAGGTATCTAACTCCAGTTTTCACTTGCAGTGGAAGGTTATTGTTACCTACAATAGAGAAGTGTTTCCAGTTGTATTTTGTATCCTTCGAGGCCCTGGATAGGGGCGTTCTGAAAAGAATAGTCTCGGTTTTCTGGAAATTAATTTTTAATTTCCAGTCGTCGCAAAATTGTTTTATTTTGTTGAAGTCATCTTGAAGGTGCCTATTGATGACGTCTATTTTTCCTCCTGTTCTGTACACCACTATGTCATCGGCGTACGCACTGGCGTTTTCGAGAGAACTCACTAGATCACTAGTGTAAATATTGAATGGAATGGGAGAATTCACAGCTCCCTGCTGCAAGCCATTTTTAATTTGGAAGGTCTTGTTAGAGAGTATGTCCCCGCATTTCACCACAAAATGTTTGTCCATTTTCATATCATAAATGATGTATAGCAGATATTGCGGCATACCCAGGTTTGTTAACTTATAGACAAGTCCTTCTAACCATACGGTGTCGAAAGCCTTTTCAAAGTCAACCAAGCAGGTGCCTCTACATTGTCGCTTTGCCATGTTCCAGTGTATATCGGAAACAAATTTCGTCGCTGCAGGAACTGTCGCGTTCGAAAGCCCAACTGGTTGTTGGGGATGATATCGTTTTCATCACGCCAACCTATCAGTGCTTTGTTTATAATTTTTTCGAAGACCTTGCTGATGTTGGGAAGCAAGCTGATGGAGTGGAGATTGGCTGGATTGCTCTTATCCTTACCCTTTTTGGGGATAGGATAGACTACTGCAGTCTTCCAATGGGTTGGATAGTGTGTGTTGAAGTATCATCTCTGTAAATTTGGTAAGAAGATGGCTTACCTCCTTTTGTGGTTGTTTTGGTCGTCCCTGTAGACGATCCTGTTGGGGGCCGTTTACCGCTTGAGTGGCCGGCGTAAGAAATGTGTCCTTGCAACTTCCTCCGGTGGGCGTGCGGGCTTCCGGGCGGGACACTCTGCTGTTGCGAGCTTCTTGACAGCGAGGGTGGTCCTTGAGAGTTCTCTCTGGTCCTCGGATTTTGGAATGAAACTGCCAACTCTTTGCTTCTTTAATTATCGTTTTATTGTTTACGTTCAAAATTTAGATTAATTATAAATTGCTGGGCTAGCTTTGGCCTACTGGGTTTAACTCATTTACTGTATGACCAGCGGTTCGCTCTTTGGAATATTGACTCCTCGTAAAATTGAAAATTACTGCCCTTTTATGCTTTTTGTCGTTGAGATTTGACAACGTTTTTAATGTAAGAATTCCAAGAAGCACACACAAGATTTTGTGTGCTGCAATTGGAATTGTGTTCTGGGAATTGACTAAGGGTTTAGTTGGATAGGTTCCTGGAAGGGAAATCATGAAATGCGTTTGGAATTAAGCATTTCATGATGTCAGGATTTTGGGAATTGAATCAATGTGCGACGAATTAACTTTTGGTTTAATTCGTCGCTCATATGATTCAATATGGAATTTGGATGTAAGTTAATGGGAAATTGAATCAATGTGCGACAAATTAACTTTTGGTTTAATTTATCGCTCATATGATTCAATATGGAATTTGGATTGGGATTATGGGAGGTATTGGGGATTTGGATGGGATTATTGGTGATATTGGGGATTTGGATGGGGGTAGTGCTTTAGGATCGCTACCTGTGCATTGTTTAGAGCGTTGTTAAACAAAGTAGTATATATGTTCACTGCTTCGCGAGCCAAGATCCTTAGAACAACATTTGGAATGCTATCTATTCCAGATGATTTCTTATTTTTATTGATCTATGTATGTTTCTAAGTTCATCCTTGCGCACAAACATATTTGTATTTTCATTTCTGACGGGAGAATCCGCTCTATTATTTTCGTCACATGTGATGAAACTACGGCTTTCGGAACGCCAATTGTGAAGTTGATTGCGCAGCGAGCAATGTCTTTGACGGGCACTGCTTTCAATTTCAGTGTTAGCATGAACTGATTCGTTAACTGTGTACACTGCTTCAAAACAGGCTCCAATTGAATTCGCTTTCTTTTGCGGATCTTCGACTATTATTACTTCATCATTGGAGTTGATGTGCTCTAGGGTGAGTCCCGCGTTCAGCATTATCTGACAATTCTTGGGAGTCCGTGGAATTCGGAGACAGGGAATGTCATTGAGATCTTGATATGTTCTTGATTTGTGAGAACATGTTCGGTCCGTTTGCTTGAACAACTCGAATTTTGTTGCACTAGTCCATTTTATTACTGCTCGGTAATTATCTCGGATCAGTTTTTGAAGATTTTTAATCAAGGACTTGATTGTTTTGATTTCAATGCTATTTGGGTCCCTGAACTGCTTATAGCACAATTTCCGCTTTGAGAGCAGGGTGCTCTTTTCTCTATGCAAAGCATTGATAGTTGCATTTCTGTATCGGTGGGTATAGCCATCCATATGAGCTACTTTGGGGATGGAACGATTCATTTTGTTAATAACAATATCGTTCATAGTTAGGAGGTAATGATCGATTTCATCGCTCCAAGCTAAACATCTCTAAGCTAAATATGATTATTTGTATGACAAAGGAAAATTGTGAAAACTTTGTGTCGAATTTTATTAATTTTTTTTTTCTTAACATTTAACTTACTACCAATTCCTTTTTTTTTTCTTCTTTTTTTTTAATTTTTTTAAAAGAATTTAACTCAAATCTTATACTACCCTAATTCTAGAAAAGCTAGGTCTATGTAAGCTGGCTGATGATACTGTTATTCTATACCGACATTGGTATCCAGGTCTTTATTTACCATTCAACCACCAGAACTGTTGATGCTGTTTAATATTATCTTCCCGCTCTCTGTGGAAGACAGCCCTACTAAAACGTAAGAGCTCTTCTTCAGTGCGCGTGAATTCCCGGTCGTAGCACAATCTCCCGTCTACGGATGATCTACTTACATGATAGATCAGCGGAATTCCTGATCTATCCTGTATAAGCCTTTTTATGTCCAAACCAGGGAACGCCTCTGGTGGAACAAAGCCGTCGTGACGCACGTTCTCATAGTACATAGTGTTTGGATAATAAACCCCGAAAATTAGGTCATTGGACGAGATTATCGTTCTCGAAGTATGTCCTCTGATTAATTTAATCATAAAATTATCCACCCTATTTATGTGTGCTTCATTATATAAAGTTTCATTTGAATAATACTTTTTATAGTCCGATTCCGGTGTCCGATATAATCTGAGACAACTTCTGAGACACTTCCTTTCGAATACCCGAATCTTTTCCATCAAATTTGGACCTATGCTAAACCATATTGGACAACCATATATGAGCATTAGCCTGATTAGCATCATGTAGCATATGACTTTTACCCTACTGTCAAGTTGGCTACTGTGAAATAGCCTCCTTGTCATAGCAAGAGTTTTCCTAGCTTTGGCCATAGCAGCCTCTACATGTGTTGAAATACAGATATTGATCTAGCTAGATGCCATGGTATTTAACTACACTCTTGGGTTCCGGCTTGCCCCCATGCGGTCCCACGATAATTAACTTTCGCCAGTTTTTCCTTGTGTCGTTCATGGCTTTATATAATGGGGTTCTAAATAGGATGGCTTAGCGTTTCTGGAAATTGATCTTAAGTTTCCAGTCGTCACAATAGCGCTGCACTTTGTTGAAGTCTCGCTGTAGTAAACTATTTATGACCTCAACTTTCGAAGCTGTTCTGTAAATTATGAGGTCGTCTGCATACGCAATAACTTGCGGAAGTGCATCCAACAAGTCGCTAATATAAATGAATCGGAGAGTGTATCGCTCCCTCTTGCAAGCCATTCTTGATATTATACGTTTTATTTGATGTCACATTACCGCTATTGATCACGAACCTCCCGTCATATACAACATATCGTAAAGTACACATAGTAAAGGCTTATGCCATATCTGACCAGTTTGTAATACAACCCTTCGATCCATATGGTATCAAAGGCTTTTTCCAAGTCGATCAGACAGTCACCTGTGCGCTGGTTTTTATATTTATTCCATTGTATGTCAGAGACCAGTTAAGCTGCGGCATGTGTGGGGTCATGACCCGTCTTAAGGCCAAACTGGTTATTTGGAATAATGCTGTTGTCGTCTACCTTTTTTAGCAGAGCTTAGTTAATAGTCTTTTCAAACAGTTTACTGATGATTGGGAGTAAACTTATCGAACGCATGTTCATTGGGTTTGTACAGTCTTTGCCCTCTTTGGAATGGGTTGTATGATTGCCGTTTTCAACGCGTTGTTAAACAGGATCGTGTATATATCTATTGCCATTGGGGGCAGGTTCTTGAGTACGGTGTTAGGTACTCCATCTATTCCCACTGACTTTTTGCTTCTCAATGAGTCGAAGATACCCTGGATTCCTTCCCTCGTAATTAAAAGGCTATTAGCCTCACCATTGGCATCAATGTCAATTGACAGATTATCGTTATTGAATTCGGTAAACCCGGGATTCTCCGATTACCAAACTGAAATTTTATTTCCGAGGTGCAGCTGATTCAGTAGAACTCTGTCCTCCAAGTCGTGATTTCGGTGAATGCTTTCATACACCTCGTACATTTCCTGACAGCTCCCACAGCGTTTACCTTTTCCAAAGGATCTTCGATCACGAAGAGCTCATTGTTAAGGATCGCGTTCTCTGCACCTATGCCAATGTTGATTAGCAGCTGCTTCTTTCCGTCGGTAGGTGGAATTTGGAGACGCTGAATCTCGTTTTGATTATTTCTCCTGAATATTTTATTTCTTTGTGGGAACATATTCGGGTTATTAGTTTTCATAGCTCGAATTCTATTGTTCCAATACAACTTTGTTGCTAATCTATTGTCATCATCATCATCGGCATTACAACCAGGATCCGGTCTTGGCCTTATTTAGAAAGTCTCTCCACCGGTGTCCGGTCTATATCCGATACTTGTTAAATTTTCCATAATAATTTGTTTTTACGGGCATGGTTATTAGCCTTGTGCCAACCTTTCTCAGGATTTCGCTGCATGCATTGGTTCGTTACTTGGCGGGTGCCAAAATAGTTTTGCAGGGGTGTCACGTGGAAACTGCATGTCAACTTGGATTGAACAGGACAAGAATAGTCCTGGCCTTCGCCGGGTTGAAAGGAGAGACTTTGCCCTGTATGTTCGCTCCGTCGCTAATCAATAGTTAGCTTTAAATAATTGTTAGGTTTTTAAATCGGGATGTCGGTGATATTATCTCCTGGCTTGTCTGCCTGTAAACTGCCCGTGTAATTATTTTCGTTTCTAAAGCAGCCTGCTCGTTTTCTTGTGGAGTGCGTTTATTGTGGTGTTTCTGTACATGTTTGTGTGATCTGTAACTGTTGTTTTGGGAATTGTTGTGTCCATTGTTCGTTTTACGGTTTCGTCCATTAGTTGAATGTATTTGTCGCTTTCGTCATTTGTCAGGTTTCTGTTTATTGGCAGATTAAAGTCATTCGAACGAAGTTCTCATGTTAATGATCTGGTGAACCGTGGTCATCGCATTGCCCCGTAGTTGTAGGGTTGCGGTATCACGAATCCCTCCAGATCTGCCAGATCGCTCGGAAGCTCTATTACTGCCGTGAATGCACAGTGGTCACTGTCGTGTCAATTGTTCGTAAACAGCTTCTCTTTCGTCTGTTGGTGTTAAGCAGTGTCAGTCGAGAGTAAATAAGCAAGATATCTAAGAACGATTTACCCCTAGGCAACGACGGATATTCCGTAGCTAGTAGATCAGTTCTATATTCTATATGATACAGATCTAACCAACCAGCCAACTGATTTCCTCTGGCATTAGATATACAATTTCCCCAGTTTTTATGCTTGGCGTTCATATCTCCACCTAGGATAAAATAGTTTTTGTCCATGTGGAATTGCAAGCATCGAAAGATGTCTCGAGCTCTGCTATAAAGAGGTTATGTTGGTGCTCGTCAGGTGCATATACTGCAATCGCATACAAACCCTGTGGCGGTGCTGGGAACTGCACAAGCCACTGTGGGGTTAAATGCCTTTCGCCTGGCTAAAGGGGGCATACATACCGTGTCCACAACCCCACGTGCCCGCAGACATGTTTTTTTTTTTTTTTTTTTTTTTTTACATTACATTTACCTTTCCGCCCAGCTAAAAGAGACATCCATATGGATGTCCTCGACCCCACGTATCCACATACACGTGGGCCCATTTTTTCTCGACCTATTTCCCATGCCTGGACGGCTATCAAAGGACATTACCCAGAAAAGATTGTTTGACTACCCATTAGCTGGGCAAACACAAGTGGCCGGTGCGCCAGAGCCAGACGCCGAGAGCAAAAAAAAAAAAGCATGGCAAAGGAATAAACAAATGTATGACCATCCCTTGAGCCAACCACAATTTGCTTTTCCTTATCGAAAGGATTATTGTGGGAACCGAGGTTAAACACTAAACCAAACATCCGACACTGTTTCTACAAGGAAATAAAAACCATGTAAATATCGCAGCCGAAGATAATGACATCGGCCGAGGAAATCACCAGGGTCATAAGCCACACGCGGGTAATGTACACAAAGGGATAACGCAGATGTGTGAAAATCCTGACGATCCTCGGCATATCTCCGCCCTCACGGACAGCAACGTTCACGTCTGTGCGTACGGGGTGCACCCACACAGTATTCCTACGAACAATACGAAATCGTAGGGCAAGTGGGGTTGCGATCTCATGAAAAGGAGAAATCCCTTGGTAAAGAGATAAGAAAACGGTAGAGGAAGGAAGAACAATCGGATGAGTTTCTCATCCCTGGAGAAAAATTCGTGTTACCAGTCAAGTTACAATGTTCGAGGTAGAATGATCCTCAAGAAAGGAAAAACGAGGACGAGCGTGTCGGCGCGAGTATCGTTTAAAAAGTGTCAAAAAAAAAATAGAAAAAAAAAACTAACGGTGTGTCGCCGCGAATCATTTTTTATGTAAATTAATAATAAATAAAGGCATATCGCCAGATTAAAAAAAATGGTGACTTTTATTCCCAAGCAGTGTTCGGTGGAACACCTGCTTCGATAAATAAAAATCCGGCAAAACCCCGTCGTACGACGCAGGCTTCAGCACCCGGAACCTGCGCACTTCTCCATTATATATAACTTTATGATGGATTCCTTTTCGAATAAAGATTGCGACACCTACCCTTTGAGAGAAGTTAGGTCGATCTCTTCGTATAACTTGGTAGTTTTTATGCCCTATCTTATGCTTCTGGTTTAACTTTGTTTCCCCCGCCAGAAGTATATCAGGGTTTCCATCTTGCAACAGGCCGAAAAGCGTAGCTCTTCTCTCAGTTCTTATGAGTGAATTTTCATTCACGACAAGAGCTTTGATTGGTGTTTTGGTTAGAGAGTTTATATTGACTTAAGGCCAAGTGCGAGTCATCATCATTATCGGCACTACAACCGGGAACCGGTCTTGGCCTTATTTAGCAAGTCCTGAGGTTTGTTAAATTTTCCATAATGATTTGTTTTTTCCGGGCAAGGTCATTAGTCTTGTGCCAGAGACTCCCCGACGGGGAATCGAACCCCGGTCTCCGACGTGACAGGCGGGTATATTAATAACCACTATACTATCGAGGCCAAGTGTGAGTAGATCTCGTTTATTTGACTTTGCAGCTGTGTCATCTGTATCTCCAGATTGAGCAGGATTGTGAACATGTCTGCTTGCGATGTTGTTTCAGTCTGTGTGGGAGTATTTGTGGCTACCAGTGTTGTAGCCTGTTTTGTTATTCTCCCGCCCGACACACCTTGTGCGTACGACCACTGCAATATTACGGGCATTGTTGTTGTACGAGTTGGCTCTGTGTTTTTTTGCCGGGTCACACTTCACCATCATCATAGTCGGCACTACAACCGGGATCTGGTCTTGGCCTTATTCTTCTCGACATTAATTCTCGGAATTTAGAACATCCACGATAGTTAGCGGCATGTCCCTCATTCCGACGTAATGCACACTTTAGAGGGGCTTCGTCTTCTACCCTTTCTTACCCTAGAGGGCATTTTTCTGCTTATGGTCCTTTTGGCGCAAGGCTAATAACCTTGCCCGGAAAAACAGAATATTATGGAACGTTTAACAAGCCTCAGACTTGTTAAATAAGGTCAAGACAGGATCCCGGTTGTAGTGCCGATGATCATGATGATGATGATGATGATGATGATGATGATGGTGATCATGATGGCCCTTTCGGCATTTTACGCAACGATGCTGCATATCACATTTCGCCGCTGCGTGGCCAAACGTTTGGCAGCACATTGCAGAATGTCTCTGCCTTTTTTTAATTTTTCCCATGTGACGGTTTGATGATCCAGGACTGTGATTTTTCTAAGACCACCAATTTTGCTGTTCGGTGTTAATTGCACCAAAAAGAAGGGTAGCTTACGGTTTTCTCTTCTTGCCTTGGCTGTGGTGAACGGTTTTACCGCGGTAAACCCGATATCTTCAAGCTTCAGTTTTGAAGCATCTCGGACAGAGCCTCCGGCTCCATTTCCGGGTCGACGCCCTTTAATACAACTGTTACGCTTTTCGGCTGTTTCGGCGTGAACGAGTAAAATTCCGCGGTAGCTCTTCTTAAGACCTCTTTTATTTTTTCGTGATCTGCCACTGTATGGGTTTGAATAGCATGCCTGTTACCTGCCAGTCTTTTAATTACAAAATTGTTACCTACAGCCAGCTTGCAAAAACATACCAATTCCTTACACTCAATATCGATGGTGTTGATTGCTGGCATCTTTATTTTTCTGTTGTTTTTGTTTATCTGCTGCTGTTGTGCTGCTTGCTGTTCCCGTGGGCGATTTTATGATAGTAGCTGCTGTTGATGTTGATATTGTTGCTGTTGGTCGACTTTTGGCTTTGGCTTTTGTTGTTGTTGAGTGGTTTTTTGGCGTATCCTAGCCGAGCTCGCCTCAGCTAGTTTCGACTCCAATTCGCTTATCTCCCCTTCTTCATCTTCAGACTCTGACGATGCAAGAGAAGCGAATGCATTATTTCCCCACTACATGTTAAAGTTGGGCGAGGAGGGAAGCTCTCTGTCCTCCTCTATTTGCTGTTTTTTTTTCTAGATGGCTAGTTTCGCGGGTTTACTTCACGTCACAATTGCGTTTTTCGGGGCACCTTTTCTTTTGTTTGTTGTTTCGTGTTTTTCTTCGTTCGTGTCCATGCTGGTACTCTCCGGTTTTTGAAGTATTCCACAAAACGATATATTTTCCATTTCTGTGAAATCGTGGAACGCTGCTCAGCTAATGCGTGTGCCATCCCCGAAATAAGTGACAATCAGAAAGAGTAATATGTGGAGATAGCGGAAGATTTTTTAAATTATTTATTGGCCGGTAGGAACCCGGAAGTTCATGACCTCACCGAGTCGACTCCGCCATCGTTCCCTGTCCTGTGCACTCTCCTTCCACGCTTGACCAGCCGATGCCTCAAGGCCAAACCTTACATTGTCCTCCCATCTCCGTCGAGGCCGTTCTGTCGTTCTCTTTCCCGTTGGTCTACCGTCAAGAATTCTACGCACGGTTCTATCGTTGCCCACTTGCGCCATATGTCCGGCCCATCTTAATCTTCGCGACCTGATTACTCTCGCTACTGTAGGTTTGCGGTATATATAATGCGGTTCTACATAGGATGGCTTCACATTTCTGGAAGTTAATCTTAAGTTTCCAGTCGTCGCAACAGTGTGTGGAGGATAGGGCAAGATTTTCCATATGAGCGTTTCCAGGTACAGTTTTACTAGTTGGGCTATTTGAGATCGCGTGTTAACATGTTGGAGGATTACTTCGTCATGTCGGCTTGGTATTGAAGCTAACTATTGTTCTCTTAATGCACCTATCAAAAATGTTAACTGAAGTCGAAAACGAATCGCCGTGGAGGATTTGTTAGGTTGCAGCAGCTCATAGTACTCAACATCGCGTACTATTCTACCAAATGCACAGCATGATGTTGATGCATGTTCAAATTTAGTCTTAGATCTTTAAGTCTTTGGATTGTCATGGTGTATACAATTCTCATTCGTCACAATGCGACGAAGAAAACCATCTCTTCTATGATTTTGGGGCAGTTGCTCGCAGAAATGTGACTCAATTTTCTTATTTTTGCATCATTCCCATAAATTCTAGGTTTAATGATGGGGTTTACTGAATCACTCCTAACACTTTAACATTTATTATTTATACTATATATACGAGTACCTCCAATTCTTCATCTTGAAACTTGTATCTGGCCTTGTCCCGTTTCTCATCATTGTAGTCAAAATCATCATTTTTGAACCTTCTGTACTATGCACAAGTTGACATTGATGGAACTTGCTCCCCATTTGCCACGGGGCAAAGTATATTCTTGGAACAAGCAGTTTGGTGCTGCAAGTCAATTCTGCTTCTGATGTTCCCGAATCTTTCATGATATTTGTTCCCAAAGGAGAACAGTTGGCAGGGCGTCGTTCCATACCCTGTCGTTATGGCACATTAGTGAGGCTTTAAATGAACTCCACCAAAGTTCGATCGTCCTAATCGAATAACACCAGTCGTACGATTTCTATGGTAACCTAGTTAGTTTGTTATCTGCTTGAAAACCTTTCTTTCGGACTGTGGTCTTCTATCAGGTGTGAGCGTTGATGGAACGTGCGACCCAAGTTAAACAGAACTCCTTGCGTCTCTGCTGCTATGGTTATTAATTGGTCAATACATACATGAGTGAAGCGTACCTCGGAGACCTTGAAATGAGTCGCCCCCCAAACGTTGTGCCTACCTACACCTGACTGCTGGTACCAGATACAAACACGATCCAATTTATTGGGTCTTTGGCCATGCGTCGTCAGATACACTTGTGTTAGACGGCTGCAGCAGCCTCCTCTCACTTTGGATGGGAAGGACCTTGGTAGGTCTTAAAAATCACTTTTCGAAATTTCTCAGGGACGTCGGGTTAGGATTGAGATATTGCGTAGTGAGTCGCTAAGAGAGAGTTTCCGTACGTCTAACGCTTTTAGTTGAGAATCAAACTGACGGTCTTCTTGATGTGCCTATGCAACAAGAAAACTGACTACTGGCATCAAATGCCTGCATAATAATTCGTGAAAAGAACTATAACTACACGTTATATGTTATGCTCGTCCTGCCAGAACTGTGTGAATAGAGGAAGTTCAATCGAGAAGAGACCAACATAGCACAATCACTGAAGCACCCTCGCCTCTCTCAATTTTGACATCGTGTTAAATCCTTTCCCGTCAGATCAGTAACATTTCAAAGGCGCGTTAATGGTTCAAATCACACCATCTCACCCCCCCTCGGAGCAAATCAGTTGATTGTTGGCACACATCTGAATATCGTTCAGATTTTTATCCATTGCCATCACCTTGCGAGGATCCAAAACAAAGATTTGTGTTAGTTAAGGATCTTGGCGCGCACAGCATGTAAAAAAAAGTGTCAAATTTACAAAGAGGGAACCGACATAATATTTAGAAACAGAAGTTCAGGGAGCCTCCACCAACCACTCATCCGCATGATATGGGCACACAAAGAACCTGAATGAACAACCAGATTCACGGTGAGGTAGTCAGGAGGATGAGAACGATAACGATGACGATGACGTGCCGATGATGATGATGATGCCGCAAGAAGGCACACCTAGATCATGTTTTCTCTTCATTCATCCGAGATTCGATAAGGGTTACTCTTACAGGGTGGATCGAATTTCAACGTTATTACTTGTCGGCACTACATTTTTCGCGGATGTCTCGTAAATCAACACACAACACGAAAGAGGCTCCAAAACAAAGCAATTACCTACCCTTTTATGTTGGACATCTAATTTGTATTGAATTACACCAGCGACGGCGTTTTCGTCACTCAATCCTACAACACACAGATCTTTGATCTTTGATCATCGATTGACTGTCAACATTCAGGGAAGAAAAAATGCCCCATGGAATCCCTTACAACCCAAAAGTCTAGGCTGGGAGTTTCTATCGCAGACACCGACAGGCGTGAATATAAATCTCCAATAAATAAGCATCTCGTTGTGTACTTGCCCGAGTAGTTGGACAAAATCTTAATTAACCTTTCAAGCCAACAATAACGTATGCTCCGGGTATACCTGAGCCGCATGCTGATCGAGCTTTTATCATTGTCGACGCCTTGATCACCGATCGCGCTGCAACCGAGTGCCACAAGGAAGCATCCTTACCTGGTAGTAGGTTCATAATTCACTTTTGGATTAAGAAAACTATTTAGATTTTTCGGAAAGAACTACCGAACATATAAAGCGGTGCAGAGCATTATTAGCGGAGGATTGCGATGAGCTCCTAGGGTCGCAGTCAACACTCGGGATAGCTCCCATGGGTAGAGTAAATTTGAAAATATCAGCGGGCGATTTTAATGTTTACACGCAAATTTACACTCTGCACTTTGTTGGCACGAAATTTAAAGGCACAGTATGCAGTGTCCGCGCACAAATGGAGAGAATAAAAGCAAACACTCTGGATATGTTGTATGGAGGGGAGTACTGGCCCGATAGAGACTCTCTTTAGAGCTGGTGGGACTTGGTCGTTATCGTCGCCGTCGAGCCATAAATAAGGAGCCGATCGAACAATGAAGGCAATTCTTTCACATATATTTGGATGAAAAGTGCAGAAATGAAATTATGATCTTGGCAGTATATAACTTGCAACCTGACACCCGATTTAATTGAGTTCTAAGATGATAACGAATGAGCGCCTTGTAAGACATCTTGATTACCCAATGTGGCATTTCATGGCTGGCTGTGAATAATTTTGTGATCATAATCCGATTTACCCTATTTGGATTCTAAATTCACCTGGTTGAATTCTGTGTATTAAAGCGATCAAAAAAACTGAGTGTTGTGACATGTGTTGACGTAGTACTAGACGCGTGAGTGGGACTTGACCAAAAGTCCTTGGTTCTTCGCGATTTGTCTCAACCAAAATTGTGCGAAGAAGTAAACGATTCTTCATTTCAGTTTTTTTGTTCACTGTCATAAACACTTTACGTTCTCTTAGAAAAATCAACGTATTTCAATTTATAAGTCGGTTAAAATGATAAAAATCGAGTTAGGCTTCTGTAATAAAAGTCCAGTTAAGTTACCCGTTCCACTTGGATATTCTAAGTTAACTACCGTCCTTAACTTTTAAATGGTAGACTCGGGACACTTGTGCTTTTTCGAAAGGCCGGGAGATATATACTTATTTACTTCTATTGTTAAATAAATTAAAAAAAACATTAATATAGCGATTGGTCATTACACAAGGAAAGTTAATGAAGCAACATGCACTTTTAGCACTTTCAGGTACTTTCTAAGGCGTCGGACGGCCCTACCATTTAAGGATGCCAAAAACGACCCTACCTTGGAAGGGTTAAACATCACGGTCTGGTGTTAGTCTGTAGTGATCCTAAATCACTACTCCCATCCAAATCCCCAATATTTCCTATAATCTTAACCCTATTCCCATAATCCAAATCATGTTCCCCAATTGAATCAGATGCACGACAAAATTAAACCAAAGTCCATTTGTCGTACATTGATTCAATTCCTAAAAATCCTAACATCATGAACTGCTTAATTCAAAATGCATTTCATGATTTCTCCTTCCGGGAATTTACTCAAATAAATCCCTAACAACTTCCCGGAATCCTATTCCAATTGAAGCACACAAAATCTTGTTTGTGCTTTTTGGAATTTTTAAATAAAATTTGACAAATCCCGATGACCCAGAGTATTAAAGGGCGGCACATTTTTATTTCGAGAGGAGTAAGGTTCCAGAGGCCAAGGCAACGGCCACAAGTGAATTACAAGAAACAAAGAAAATAAAATTAATAAATTATTAAGGGGACATTCCAGTTTGTCGGGTCAAAAAATAGGTTATTTTCATGATTTTTTTAAGAGAAAGTATTAAAAATATAACAACAATTTTTTTTTTAAACATTTTATTCATCTTTCGACTACGTTTGTAAATTTTGTCGAGTCACTCCGGAGCCGGAAACCCCGCCCCCTCCAGGTGTTCAAAGTTAGCCATCCGTTCTGCTCGTATAAGGGTTATTTTCGTTCCCGGTGGAAAAATACAAAAAATACAAAAAGTTTATTGAACTTAAATACATTTAACCCAACGTGAGTGAAAAAAAATTTAAAATCAATAAAAAATAACAAAATGGCGGAGTATTGAAAAAAAATATTTTTCGGCCCTTTTTTACTCTATTTTTTAGTTATAATATAACTAAAAAAATAAGTAATAAATAAAAAAGTAATTCACTCACAATTTGCGTGTGCTTTTTAAAAATATGTGTGCGAATTTTTTTTTTATACTAACAGCTAGACATCTATTCCTGGACCATGAACAATTCCTTCCACGACTTCGAATTGGTCCTCCAGTTGCATTTTCCCCCTTTTCGTCGCTGTTCATGCCTCGTGCGAGTTGTATACTAGGATGCGGTCAGCGTCTTGCAGCCGATCTCTGTCCCTCTCGTTCGCAAACGCACTCGCAGCTTACCCAATTTTGATGCCCATGACTTGCATTATTAGCAATACGGGTAAAAACCCCTCATTAAACATACAAGCTGCGGTAAGAGCCACAACTTCAATGCCTTTTTTTGTTTTCATAAGGGTGCAGCCTTGGCAATAACGCGATTTCACAGTAAGATCGAGAACTTTGTTTGTTTTGTTGCCGATCAATGTCATATTGCCATAATTAGCAGTATGACCCCTTTTGCCCCTTTTGAAGCAGTACATTTTTTATCTTCACTTTCATCAGTTTTTCTTTTTCTTCTTTGCTAGCATTTTTTATCACGGAAGAAAAAACGCCGATACAAGCGGTGTGTGCATTATCGAGAGCAGCGTAGTAGATGTGTTTCGTAAATTTGCCAATATCCATCAGTGAAGTGAAACAATGTAAACCATTCAACCCGACACCCAGGATGCGCATTACGAATGCTATTCTACGATTAATTTCATAAGCTTTGTTGGCGATTCGTGGACAGGACTCGATGACCCTCTTACCACAGTCGCATTCGACGATCAGTTTGAATCCTAGGCCTTTCTCAGATTTTTTGAAACGTTTATCGAACCGTCATAGTTTTTACACTTTATAATGTTTGAAAGTTCGGAAAAAACTGAAAAAATGTAACATCACGTATGCTGCCGTCACTGTCACCGTTGGAGCGAAGTCGGGCGTGTAGTCGCATACTCCGTTTCCAGTTCATTTACAGTTCCCATAAATCATTTTCGTTTTTTATATCGACTCCCTGGACGCTCCCCCGACTTACGCGAACCTTTAACGTTTTTAAACATTATGTTAGAAAAATTTACCGTTGAAAAACGTATGAAACGGATGCCTAAACGCGAGCACAGCACGCTCTGAGACCACGTTTACACTAAATACTTCTTCCTCCTCATGAAAAAGAAACAAAGAAACATCAAAAATACCTACCCCGCGACGTCCCCGGTAGGAACATCTTCCATAGTCACCAAACAAGAAAAAAACACCAGCACCATGCAACGGGCAAGTTAGTTTCATATATATGAAATTAACTAAATCTCTGGCAATCGCAGGTCACCCGCAGTACGCCCGAATGTAAAAACAACATACACAGGAGCGACTATCCATTACCCCTTATAAAACATGTTGTTCAGTCGCACAAGATTGCGACATATTCAAAGAAGTGGCAGTTGGCCCAAGCCAACAGCGAAGCAAATTGATGCCCATAAATGGATAGTCTTCATCATCATCGGCACTACAACCGGGGACCGGTCTTGGCCTTATTTAAGCAAGTCCTGAGGCATTGGATGGATAGTCTGCGTCTTTATAAATACACGGTAGTTGCCACCTATGATATACGAATTTGTATCTGCGGGAGACCCGACCCTTTAATGACCTATAACTTTGGAACCGCCTAAGATTTCGTTTCCAAATTTTAACATATTATTTTTGAAGGATAAAACTATCGATTAAGCAAAAAAAATTTTGCACCGAACAAACCGGAATGTCCCCTTAAATAAATAAAATTCGTCGATCTCCCCAAGGAGGTAAGAATAAACATCTAAATACAAAAATAAACCTTAACAAGTCTATCTTAGTTACTTAAGTTCGTCCAAGAAAAGGATCACGTAAACATATCAAAACAGTGTTTAAAAATGTTTAAACGCAGTCCCAGTGAATTTTTACGAAGGTATGTAACAACGGATAAAATTTGAATCTTTTATTATACCACGGAAGCCGAAATCCAACCAAAACAACAGTTTGAACCAAAGGGGTCTAAAAAAGGCTAAAAAGTAGAAGGCTACGGAATACAACGGAAGCTCTTTTAAAATGGGCCGTTTTTGAATTATTTAGTCCCTGCTATAATTTGACAGGGTATAATGTACAGACTAGGCCTTGGCCTCATATTTTAATATTCTTCAGAGATTTCGTTTTTATCTCATCAATTGTGGTAAAACTTCGCCCTTCCATGATTCCATCAAATTCAAGAATAAAAACAATTCACATGATGCCCACCTATACGGCAAAAGGGGCAAAATAGCGAAAACGGCTGTAAAGGAAAGTAAAAAAATGCCGAGGGCACCGAAACACGAGGGAAGTTTTCGACTGCTAAACAACAAAAAAACAACAAAAAATTTAAAATTAAAATGATCGCATATATTAATATACACCAGGAAAAAATGTCTAAAAAGTAAATTAAAAAAAAAATTCTGATATATAAAGCCAATAAAATTAAAAAATTAAGTTTATCGTTACTTTTTTATCAAACCACGTACACGTGGTCCTCTTTAACAACAGCACTACTTAGGGGCATTGAAGTCTACGTTCGGTTGAATAACCCTAATTATTTAGCTAATATATAAAATAGTTTTCTCCGGGCACCAAAAACTAGTCCAACTAGTAAAACTGCACTAACTTCAGAGATGTAAAATCAACTTCCTTGGGCCACAAAATACTTTCTACCCTCCAACCGGAGATTACTTAATATTTGTAAATGGAGATTTGACGATTCTACATTCCAATAACTCGCTAAGTAATAGTTACAGTGAAGTGAAAATTTGACACAAGATACAGAATTTAATATTTATAAAATATGACAAATGACAACCGTGGGCGGCTATACAAGACTCAAATAATTTCACTCAAATTTCACTCAAATTTCGATCGTTTTTCAACAGCTTGAGAATTTCTGGAAATTTCATTGCAAATTTGATTTTTTATTTGTCCTAAGCTTTTCACCCGATCGGTGTAGACTCTGGCTTTCAAATAACCCCATGGTAAAAGTCTGACTCGGTTAGATCAGGCGAGTGGGGTGGCCTTTCCAAACGAGCGCGTTTCGAAATTATGTGGTTACCAAACGCTTTACGGAGAGCTTCCAATGTGTTAGCTGTATGACATGTCGCACCGTCTTGTTGGAACCAAGTGGGTCGAAGACGGCTATGCCGGCGAAGACTAGAGAACGTATTCAATATCTCTGTTTCTCGCACAGTGATCACATTTCTGTCGAAGAAATAAGGACCAACGATACCCCTCGATGCAACACCTGTCGGAAAATGTTCAGACCACCCATGTATATATATATATATATATATATATATATATATATATATACATATTTATATATGCACATATTTGTATTCTTAGAGAATGGTTATGTAAAGACCAAAGGGATACAGAACCCCACACAATATGTTAGGGGAATATATATATATACATATATATATATATATATATATACATATATATATGTATATATATATACATATATATATGTATATATATATATATATATAATATTATATATACACTGCTGCATCTCTTTCCCGGGAAATCCAACACGGAATAGAACCGTGTAATACACTCTGTCCCCGAGGCTATACTAATTCTGTCGACAGAAAAGATGCAGAGGACATGCGATAAAAAGGCTTCTGGGCCTGTCTGGATCACAAACGAAGACTGTTAAAGTGGAATTCAAAACAAGACCAGAGGCATTCCGAGCCGTGATGTAGAAATGCCTCGAAGACGGAATATCTTAGGATGCGTGGAAAATTCAATACCTAGTAACTGCCAAAAGTAAAGAATAAAACACCAGATAGCCCATCGTTCTTCATTTCTTTTCCATTTTTGCTTTTATATATCTACTTTCTATTCTTAGATTCTAAATTACAGGCTAGTCAAAAAAATGTTTAAATTTGCTTGATTATCTTATATTATAACCTACTGGCCCTACGTGGACGCACTAAGCTAAACGTAAAATGACTATTGTCGTACTGTTTGCCTTTCGACCACAGCAATTTGTTTGTCGATTTAATTATATTTATTTTCATAACGAAGATAATCTAAAGAAAACCGTTGTGGCATATTTTTTGTTTTTTGACTTAAAATTAAACCTACATCTAATTTTTTTTCATATAAAGCTTAACTTAATCCTTATTCTACTCTAATCCTAGAAAAGCTAGGTCTGTGTAAGCTGGCTGATAATGCATTATTCTACCGACATTGGTACTATACTATTACTATACTCTTTATTGGTGTATAGGAACCCGAAATTTCATGACCTCACTTACTCGGCTGCGCCAATGGTCCCTGTCCTGTGCACTCTCCTTCCACGCTTGACCATCTGATCTGATATCCTCAAGGTCAAACCTTACATTGTTCTCCCATCTCCGTCGCGGCCGTCCTACCCGTCTCTTTCCGTTGATCTTCCGTCAAGAATTCTACGCACGGTTCTATCGTCGCCCATTCGAGCCACGTGTCCGGCCCATCTTAATCTTCATGACCTTCTTGTCTCACTATTGCAGGTCTAGGGTATAGCTCTTCCAATGCGGTTGTGGAGTTTCCTCCATTGTCATGCCTCTTCGTCATATTTACCTCCAAAAATACCCCTTAAAACTTTATTCTCGAATACCCAGAATTTATTTTCTTCCCGTTTTGTGAGAGCCCACGCTTCGCATTTGTATAGAACAATCGACATGATTATGGTTCTATAGACCCAGAGCTTTATATTATGTGATAGCACTTTGGATGTCAGCAGTTTACTGACTGCGTGCCAACTAGCGTTGCCGGAATGCAGTCTTTTGTTAATTTCCTTCGACATTTCGTTACTGGCCGTCAGTATTGTTCCCAGATATTTAAATTTTTTGACATTTTCAAATATCTTGCCTCTGACGTTTATGTGTGTTCCCTGAGGTCCACCTGCTCTGGCCATAATCATGTATTTCGTTTTGTCTTCATGTATTTCTAGGCCCACCTCTTCTGCCCCTTGCATGATGATTTCACAGTTTTTATCTACAGTTTCTAGATTATCGCCCAAAACGGCGATATGATCCGCATAGGCCAGCACTTGTGTCACCCATTCAGGGATGATCCGGCCATGTTGTCGTCTTGTACCTTTCTGATGACATACTCAAGCACAAGGTTAAAAAGACATGGTGAGAGGCCATCCCCCTGTTTTAACCGTCCTGGATTTCAAATGGTTTTGAGAGGTGGTGTTCTATTCTAACTCGCTCTTTGTTTTCGATCATGCAGATTTGAAAGAGGGCAGCATATTTTTTCGGGATTCCCACCTCAACTACAATATGGTAGAGTCTTTGCCTTGCGACTGAGCCGTGGGCTTTTTTGAAGCCGACGAACAGTTAGTGAACCGTCTCTCCGTATTCCCACTTCTTTTTCAACAATTGCCTTACTGTGCACATTTGGTCGCTCGTTGACCGGTTGCTACGGAATCCGCATTGGTAGTCCCCCAGTATTTCTTCTGCGTACGGTGTGATTCTCGCCAGTATGACATTTGTTAATATTTTGTATGTAGTTGGGAGCCATGATATTCCTCTGTAGTTTTCGTAGTGACACCTTTGGCTTTTTTTTTTGAAAATGGGGACGACTATTGAGGTTTTCCATTCTTCCGGAGTGACCTCCTTATCCCATATTGACTAGATGACCTGGTGGATCTTTCGAGCGGTAGCCTCTCCTCCATGCTTCATAAGCTCCGCCGGTTTGCAGTCAACTCCGGAGTCTTGCTGTTTTTCAATCGATTTATTGCATCTCCAACTTCGTTGAAAGAGGGCTCTGGGATCTGAGGCTTGGCTGTATGTACGTCTGGTGCGTTTATTTGTGGTTGATGGGTGCGCACATTGAGCAGATTTTCAAAGTATTGCTTCCATCTTGTCACGATATTGTTTGTTTCTGTGACTAGACAGCCGTTTGCTCTTCAAAGTATTTTGGCTGTCCTTCGGTAGCCATTTCTAATTGAATTTATGCCGGCATACATACCTCTGACGATTTGTTCCCTTATGGTTATGTCGGCTCGTCACACTTACGCCTACCGGGTTTTTGGTTTTCTGTATATTGTTTATATATTTTTGTTTTTTTTTTTTTGGTTCTACTTACATGATAAATCAACGGTATTCCGGATCCATCCTGTGTAAAACCATTTCATATAATGGGGTTGTAAATAAGATGGGTTTACATTTCTAGAAGTCGGTCTTAAGTTTCCAGTTGTCACAATAACGCTGTACTTTATTGAGGTCGCGCTGTGGTAACCTATTTATGAAATTAAGTTTCGGAGGTGTTCTGTAAATTAGAGATCGTCTGCGTACACAATAGCATGCGGAAGTGCGCCTAATAAGTCGCTAACGTAAATGTTTAAAAGAATTGGAGAAAGTATCGCTCCCTGTTGCAAACCATTCTTGATATTATACATTATATTGGAGGTCACTTTGCACCTTTTGACCACGAACCTCCTATCAATCTATATATGATAAAGTATATATACTAAAGCTCCTCGATAGTATACTGGTTAGTATACCCGCCTGTCACGCGGGAGTCCGGGGTTCGATTCCCCGTCGGGGAGCCTCTGGCGCGAGACTAATGACCTTGCCCGAAAAAAACAAATCATTATGGAAAATTAAACAAGCCTCAGGACTTGCTAAATAAGGCCAAGACCGGTTCCCGGTTGTAGTGCCGATGATGATGATATATAGTAAAGGCTTATATATGGTTGAGCTGAAAAGTTTCCCACCTCAAGGTGAAGGTACCAGCCCTCGTCAGCTAGCGAATGTAGTTGAGCATCTTTTGACAGTTACTCACCAAAATGTCAGCCATTTTGGATGCGTAGTTTTTATTTGACAGTCGTTTGAGTGAGTCGATGTGAGTGTTTTTGTGAAAATGGATAAAATTGAGTATCAGGCTGTCATTAAATGTTTGTTTTTGAAAGGCAATACACCTACGCAAATCGAAGATGAATTAGACTCTGTGTATGGAGACTCTGCGCCATCCTTTACACCAGTGAAATTTTGAGCAGCTGAATTTAAAGGTGATCGTGAGAGCTTGGGAGACGATCCACGTTCGGGACGTCCAAAAACTACAACAACTGACTATTACATCGCTAAAGATCACCAAATGGTGCTAGACGACCGCCGAATTAAAGTGAACGTGTTTGTCACATATTAAATCAAAATTTATGCATGGGAGACCTGTCTGCTTGTTTGGCCCCGCGTTTGCTCGCCTTAGACCAGAAACGTGTTCGACTAAACATTTGCAACGCTCTGTTGGCGCAGTTTAGGCGCAATAAATCTGAGTTTTGGCGCCGATTAATTACTATCGATGAAACTTGGATACACCATTATACGCCCGAAACAAAAATACAGTCAAAACAGTGGACTGCAGAGGGGGAATCGGCTCCAAAAAAAAAAAAAAACACTGTTTTTTCGACTGGCAACGTGAATGCAACCTTTTTTTGGGATAGCCATGGAGTTCGTTTAATCGATTATCTTCAAAACCATTTCAGGAGCATGCTACGCATCATTACTTGACCAACTGAAGGCACAAATTGTGGAAAAACAGCCAGATTTGCAGAAAAAGAAAACCCTGTTTCACCAAGACAACGCGCCGTCTCACACCTCAGCGGTTGCCATTGCGAAAATGCACGAATTACGGTTTGAACTGGTTGACCATCCGCCTTACTCACCAGATCTAACCCCAAGCGTCTTCTTTTTGTTCCCTAATCTAAAAATTGCGCTCGGAGCACAGAGATTTTCGTCAAATGAGAAGGCCGAGTACTATTTGGACGGATTAGAGAGATGGGGGCATCGCTGAGAGGAGTGTGTAGAGTTATGTAGAAAAATAAAAATAAATTTAAAAAAAAAATGTCGTATCTTTGTTAGGTCGGAAACTTTTCAGGCCACCCTCATGTTTATATAAAGAACAGAGATTCATCAGAAATATATTTTCCGTTAGGTTCGATGACCTTTTGCCATCGTTCGGTGAGCTTCATAATCTCGCCGTTGTAGGATGACCTGTCTTTGTTTGTGACAAACTGCACAAGGTGCTGACATATCACCTCATGTGAAAATCACGTTATTTCACGCAAGGAGTTTTGAAAAGAGCGAACAAGTGGAAGCCTGACAACGTAAGGTCGCGCGAGTATGTTGGGTGGGGCAACACATCCCATCCAACTGTACTACTACTATTTGTTGCAAAAATGCGCAATGTTTTTTTACTCAACCCAATAGTGCGTAATTATTACTGTGTATGTCTTTAAAGCAAAACAATTTTAATAAAGTAATGGATGGGTATAATGATTTCATTTTAATTTTTTAATGATTTAATATTTACATTTTATTAAAATACGATTGGGTTGTCTATGTTCTCTTATTTTGGTAGCACTCGATGCCGATTTCTGAGAATTTCCCTCATGAGTTCTCCGACATCACCTACGTTTTAGCTCAGATGTTTGCATTTAAATGATGCAGATAACTCCATAGGAAAAGATCGATTCGCATCAAGTCGGTACTTCGTACAGACCCAGTTTATGTCACTTGCTGTATAGGGGGTGATTCCCTCTCGCGATTTGTTGGCCAAAAATAAATTTTGTTACACATATATGATGAATATTTTTACATAAAGGTTTCTTTGGCCGTTGATTTCGAAATTACAATATTTTTCAAAACGTCTGACCTATATCCTCTTAATTACCTTGTAGCGCATGACGAAACTAAAACTGCACTGCACCGTGTATCAGCGCCTCTCGGCATCAATTTTGTTTTATATTAAAAGCCAATTACTTGGTATACATACCGTGGGAATATTCGGTGGTCTTTTTAATTTTAAGTTGGGTAAGTTTACAATTCAAACCCAAAAAAAACCGCATTTACAATCCTACATTATAAGGCACTTAATGCCTTAAAAATAACAACGTTTAATCACTCGAATATTTTTAACTTATCAACTCAAACATTTATAATTTATCAACTTACTTACAAACAACGCGGAGTTTTTTTTAAAGACAATTCACTGTTCATGAACATATCAGCGAGACAATAATGCCCCTCCGTCGGAGCGTTAAGCGCACTAAACGCACAGTTGCTCTAATCTCAACTTTTGAGATGTTCCTCCATGCCTCATGTAGTGAACCTATGAACCTGTCCTTTAAAGTTAGTCCACCACCCCCAACTCACATGCCTTAGTTTTTAAGGAAGTTCGTAAGCCTATTTATAAGTTTATATGTTTATACAGGCTCCTCGATAGTATAGTGGTTAGTATCCTCGAGTGTCACGCGGGAGAACGGGGTTCGATTCCCCGTCGGGGAGACTCTGGCGCAAGACTAACGACCTTGCCCGGAAAAACAAATTGTCATGAAAAATTTAACAAGCCTCAGGACTTGCTAAATAAGGCCAAGACCGGTTCCCGGTTGTAGTGCCGATGATGATGATGATGTTTATACGACTTGTACTACGGGAAATAAACTGGGAGTTCTGCCCTCTATTCATTCATTCATTCATTCGGGATTTGATTGCCCCAATAGCAGACTGAAAAAAATTGAAATGCCTACCTTCGATTTTAGCATTTTTGGCCATCAAATTGTGAAAAAGAAAGTCTATGTTCGGGATATAAATTTTAACGAACAACTAGTAAAGACATGTCAAACGTATGAGATGTTGCTTCATCCTGTAGGATACAATTAATATACAACGATTAAAACCAACAAAATCTTATACATCTCGAGTGAAAAGATCGTTAATCACTGCAATGAATCGCCTCGATATAAACCGAATGGTCGAAGGTCTCAAGAACCTAAAGTCGCATCTCGTTTTCCCTAGTTTCTTGACGACCTCTTCGGTTTGGCCATGCTTTGTTTATTGTCGCACCGATCGACGTCCGTACCTATATCTTGATGTTGATTTGTTGTTGACTAGTCGGTGCTTTTGCAATGTAATGGTACATTTTGGAAAAGTTTTCGGCACTCGATAATAGTAGAAATATTGTTTTCATAACACAAACACCTCATGGGAACTGAATTTTTAATGGCGGGACTAGATGTCGGCATTGTCTCGGGCTTCGCTCTCTCCCTATAGCCAATACGACGGATCGCACCACTTTGCGGTTCACCTCCCAACGGCGCGATCATCTCTGAATCAGAACTCGTTCCGTTACAGAGCGGGAAAGCTGTGGAATTCCCATCCCGCACCAATATTTCCGGAGCGTTACAACCTGCAACAGTTGTTTGGTAGCATCGCGGGGCGCCAGCACTATATGTTCGCTTCTCCCGAGAGAAGTGTAATGACAATAAAAAAAAGCCACCTTGCGAAAAAATAATAGATTTCTTTTTCCCCGAACTACTACTTAAAAACACATAAACCAAGATAGAAACCAAGATATTTAAGAAAGACGAAAGAATGTGAAGATCATAAAGCATTCCTACCAATATATAAGATACGTGCAATCAACTAAGTGGGAATTATATAAATGAAGATATTTAAGAAATACACGATTAACCTTTTTTCATTTCCTGATGCCTGATCATACCCGGAAAGCTTTTCCTCGCATTTAACGCAATCGTGGTATGTCCCGCAAATAATGGGTCACATACAATATGAAAACTCTATTCTCTACAGGAAGAAGTTTTAGTTTCCTTGGATGTCGCCCCGAGGCTTTACTAAAGGAAAAGAAAGCTAAAAGCAAGCAAATCACTTTCAAGGTAAATTGATTTATAATCCAACTTGAAAGCCACTGACCATAAATTATGCTGCAATGAAGTACTGCATATTTATTTGCAAATATCACTGGGCTTTTCGTTTCCCTAGTTCAAAGAATCACATCATATGCAACGTGACAATGTGGCAATTCTTCAGCCTGTATTCCCCTCCTACCAAAAACAGCAACGGTACACACTAAATGAAATAAAAACCTTATTTCTTTACACTTCACTTAATCGAGCGCATAAGTTACATGAGCATTCAAATAACGACATCGTAACCAACTAATCCTGCACTAAGGACTACCATATCACACCGTGCAGCCATTTCCTAAGTCCAACAACAAAACAATTGCGCCCTCGGATAACATTAATATAAAAATGTTAATAAATATTTTCCATTGTTGCAGCAGGCGACGAGTGTCGGATCGACATCGACATCAACGAAAAGGATGCCAAGGACACTCCCATATTTAGCACACAAAATTTACTAAAATCGTCATCTTGTACAGAACATTCACAGGCAACATAACAAGCAACAAGGATAAAGTGAAAACCTACACCACTGTGGATATGGGTGCTTATGGCGGGTTAAAAGGACGAATCCTGCCCTGCATTATGGCATCGCACCCGATAGCACCCATCCTACCCTTAAATTCGAACGCATATGCTCGGCTTTGCTTTATTTATTTGTGTTTATAATACAAAATCAGTTACGCTTTCATAGTTTGCAATCCTGACAGGACAACTACTGCGGCTACATGCTGTACAACGATGACGGTGTTTACATTTCACTGTTATTGTTTCCATCTGCATTGTCCTTGTTTTATATCGAATCCCCTTTCACATTTTAATCGCACACAATACTAGAGATAAATGGAGTAATTCACCCTTGCATCCAGCGTATCACCCTATTCCTTATACAATCCCACACATATGTACGCACACAAATGCAATCAGGCAGGAGCAAACCAACAACAAATGTGTACCTTTTCAAACCGGTCTGTTGGGCCTATCATTTGCAATTCAACCTTCTATGAGGTCTTAATCTAACCAAAAAATTAACGCTACTATTCAAGGGATGGAGTGAAGAGAAGAGGATCACGACTATACCATTCTACACCACATCAGGATATTGCCGAACAGGGGTGGGAACACGGAATAAGGACAATAAATACATTACATCGTATATTGTGTAATGTTTGGCACTGCTTGTACATAAGTCTCTTCTAAACATGGATCTGATTATGATGTCGCAACAAACTAATCGGCGGATAAAAATAGAATGTCCTTCGAAGGAAGAGGGGTAGTTGGTTGGGTTCTGGTGATTCGGTTAGACTCACTATACCGAATAGGGGTTCGGAAATTTGTTTCAGGATATGTCATGAATTGTTACCTTGTAATTAAAGGATTAACATTTGTATGTCACTCAAGAACGTTTTAAAACCAACAAGGCATTTGAACACCATTTTAGGCAGTTGTAAGTGGACGGGGTAATAATCTTTGGCCTTGGTTATAGATACTGCAAAGCTGGGACGATCACTCGTATGATTGACTGGCAATAAGTGTTTGTACCTAAAAAATAAGTTTTATAACTTGTATATCTCCCTTCTTGTTACATGTTTGTAAAATACAACAATTTTCGTTTGATTTCTTAAACCAATTGTGTTCATTTTCTTTATTTTAGTTTTTTAATTAATTATAAATGATTATTAAATTTAAATATTTTATTAAATTTAATTATAAATGATAATAGTGCGATGCCTTAGGTATTTAGAACAAATTCCCGAAGAATAACATGAACAGCACGAAGTATTTGCATTTCTGACGGACTGTCCAGTTCCTTGTTTATCATAATAAATTATGATTGGTCATAAAATTCAACGCTGTGAAACAATGATGACTCTACAAATGGTTTAATGCCGAACTGTATTTTATTTAAAGCAGTTCATATCTAACAAATTGTCATACAATGTCAATTATACCCGTTTACAAAAGTCTATATTTTGGTTTATTGATGCACGTACTATCTTTATAACACCTATATGTAATGTAATCATCCTATTAATCTTTTGTAAAAATCGAATGATCATAAAATATTGTATTGAGATAAGCTTTGATATAGATATACAAGAGACCATATCAGTATTACAAATAGGTTATTTTCTGATAAAGTCCTAAAAACAGATCCGAAAAGATGAAAGAGTTGATTTATTCACAATTTATAAGTCATACATATTTTTATTTCATTTGTAACTCCCTGTTCACTATTCGTTACCGCCTTCGCGACCTGATTCGCAGAACATACATTTGGGTTGGATCCTTACAGCCCATTGCCTTGTGGCCTTTTTCACCACATTTCAAACAGTTTTCCGAACGATCTTCTTCGAATTTTCAGGATTTCACCACATGACCGTATTGCCAACATCTGAAACATCTGTGGGGGTTCTCTACACCACATGGAGAACCAACCCACAATGCCAACCAATCTTGACCGGTAACAGCGCATCACCTTACCCTAACCTGTAACCCATTTCAAAACATGCAAAAACAAATCCCGATCTGCAAGCGCATCCATCCCGAACTCGCAAGAATCCATCTCCCAATCAATGAAATGCATTTCCCAAAACTCCCAACAGAATACAATTCAATAGAATACATTCTAAATCATCTCCCTCGATTACATCACCCCACATATAATTTTTCCCGAAATTGCTTCGGTCAATTCTTTACTTAATTCATATTCCCTTCTTGCGGCCAAGCAATCTTAATTTCCCCGAAATTCGTACGTTGTAATAAAACGCATTTTCAAACCTACAACGGAACATCAACCATCACCACCAACTATACCGAGCCGCATACATTTCCCCGAAATTACTTCGGTTAATATCTTATCTAAACGATATTCCTTGCTTGCACCCAAGCAATTCCAACTTCCCCCGAAAACCACTTTAGTTAATTTCCTCCTTAAATCATACTTCTCGTCTGCGACCAAGCGACAGCTAATTTTCCACGAAACAATCACAATGGTCAAGACCCTTGATCATATTTGGCTATACCAATTTCCCGGTATACACAACCAACGAATCCAACTCAGCTTATACGGCGAGGATTCGCTGGAACTGAATTCCTATGCAAGCATAGCAACTCGTCTCGAAATTCCTCGTAAGTGGCCGTGAGTTTATTTTAGCTATGACTCCACTGCCACGACGCGGTAAACTTTTTTCTTCCAATAATTAGTCAGTCGAGATTCAACCGCCACCGGGGCCGGACACATATAGCCAGTCGCTAATCATCCGTCAAACGGCGCACAAGCGACACAGTCGAGTTACAACGGCCTACGCGACGAGAACCCTTTTTATCCCCGGAGGAGTCGAGCCCTACGGTCGTACCGTTCCGTTCCCTTTTCACCGTTTTAAAACAATAGAGTCCGAGGCGAACAGTTGACATATCAGTAGTGTGATTGTTTATAAGGGATGCGCGCGGCGTCGAGTGTCTTTCGTAAATTCACGCCTAATGTTACGGTTGCAAAAATTGTACGATTTCAACCACCGGATAGACTAAAACTAAGATAGACTAAAGTGAAGTGCGATTTAATTAAGAAACCATTGTGCCGCGTGTCCTTGTAAATTTACGGCTAGTTTCACGATTGTACAAAGTTGCACACTGCAACCTATCGAATAAGTGCCAGTATTAAGATAGACTAGAATAAATCCCAGTTGAATAAAGAACCATTTGCTACGAAAACTGTGTTTCTCACCTTACTTATTCCTCGTTGAGCGATCATTTGTTCCTGGTTCCAACCTCCCCTCGGCGGCGAGCAGTGCTTCATTTAGCAGTTTCGGTGGGAGTGTAGTGAATCCGTGCCATACGTTGGCACCCAAACGATATCCCCCACACATCGTGTGGGTGTGATGTGTTCTCGTAGTCTCCATCTCACCCATCCAACCCGTAGAAAACCTGTAGCCAGCAACATGCTAGCCTTTCCTCTTTTTAAACTCTTTACCGCTTCCTTTGGAATCGCGTTCAGTGCCGGGAACGCTATAGCGATCTCTATCAGGATTTGCTTCACCGTGGTAACTTCATCCAAATCACGACACTCGAGCATGAATTCCTGTCACACTGTTTTCACATTAGCATCTTCCTTTAGTACTTGTTGTACCTTTGCTTTCAGTGTCTCGGTGGTGGCCTTTAGTCGGGATTTCAGTTCTAGCAGCAATCCCCTTTTCGCTGTCTTTCGAACTTTATTCACGCTATTTCCGAATTCACTTAGCTCGGGCTTGACCTTCATGAACCTCAATATATCCGCATATGTTTTTTCCGCGGTTTTGGATATTATTATATGCGTGCAGGCGTGGCCTGTTTTTGACGTCACAACGTCTTATAAATCGGTATACCTTGGGAGACATTCGGAAAAAAGTTTGTAGCGTTACGTTAACGATAACCGATAACGCACGAGCCGCAGTGAGCGAGAGCGCGACTCTCTTAATTGCTCCTAAGTCAAATGCAGAGAGACAACGGGAATACAGACAGCGCCTTGCACTGTCGAGAACAGCTGTACAGGTTGAAAGTGTAAAGACAAAAAATACACAGAGACAACGCGAATACAGGCAGCGCCTTGCAGCATTAAATAAATCGGATATAGCTAAGAGAAAATTGTCTGTTCATAGTGGTTTCGCAGCGGCAAGTTCAAACAACGTTCAAGAACTACAGGTTGTAAACCTACAACAGCCTTCAGCAGCAGAACCCGTGTATTGTACAATACAACCAGTTATATCGGCGCAAGAGGTATGAGACATGAAATGGAACAAATCGATATCAAGATTTAAATTGATGTTTCTTGACAATGACTTTGGGTATGCTTGCTCTGTTTACGATAGGCTTTGGTTTGAACGCGATTTAAAACCGATCACAGTGCAACAGATGAACGTAATTCCGGACTGGCACACAAAAGAAAATCGACAACTGTGTCCTGACGAATACACAGTAGTTTGCACTACTTGTAAAATTTCGTTAAGCAAACCAAAATTAATGCCTACACTTGGAGGCATTCGGAAAAAAACACATTAATTTTGATTTAATAACTTGTATATTCAATGTTACATATTTAGGATACGTTGTCACGAATATAATGTCCGAGCGCCTTGCGCACAGACAACCATTTTTTTTTTATAATGTTGGCTTTCCTGGTATCATTTCTTGGAGCCTCTTCATCCTTCAAGCTCGCATCCAGCGTGCGGGCGTGGCCTCTTTTTTTTTATAATGTTGGCTTTCCTGGTATCATTTCTTGGAGCCTCTTCATCCTTCAAACTCGCATCCATCGTGCGGGCGTGGTCTCTTTTTTTATAATGTTGGCTTTCCTGGTATCATATTTTGGAGCCTCTTCACCATCCAACCTCGAATTCCACTTCTTTACCCTCTGGGCAATTGTAAACCATTTGTAATTGGGTGAATCATCATTTATCTACCCCGGGACCCTGGTTACGTCTATTTTCGATTTTTGTTTTGGTTGGGTTTGCAAGTTTCCACCGCTTGCTTCAGCCGGCGCAGATGGCTTCTTTAAACGATTTTGCACTTCCTTACCATAAAGACAACCAATGATCCCGACCAACTCTCGCACGGCATTAGTAATATGCCTTTGTTATTTAATTTTTATCGTGTTTGTTAACTTCGCGATCTGCTTCTCGAGAATAAAAATGGACAGGCTGACGTGCGTTCAAATTAACTTAAACCATTGTGGAGCCGCACAAGATCTGCTTTCTCAAACGGTTAAGGAATATGTTGCCGACGTGGTACCCATCAATGAGCCGTACAGGATGCCAGGCTCAGGTACAATTACATGGGAGGAAGACAGCAGCCTAACAGCGGCCATCTGGACAACTGGAAATTCACCCATGGAATGCAGTAGTGTCCAGCGGCTGGAAGGATTCACCTATGCGAAAATCAGAGGAATTCATTTCTACTGTTGTTACGCTCCGCCAAGGTGGGAAATAGAAGAATTCAAATGCGTTTTGAACAGGATAACACAAGAATCTAGAGATAAGAGCCCTCTTATAGTTGCTGGAGATTTCAACGTTTGGGCTGTAGAATGGGGAGGCACAAGGACCAACAGTAGAGGCCAGGCACTACTCGAAGCCTTCACAGTAATAGATGTGGTGTTACTTAATTATGGTGTTGATGACACCTTCATACACGAGAGAGGTCGGTCCAAAATCGGCATCATATTTGCCAGCTTCATGTTGGCAAGAAGTATGGAAGGGCGAGTTTAGAAACCTAGACCCATAGTGACCACCAAGCCGTGATCTACAAAGTACAGCGGATTCATCACTGGCTAACTGGCGAAGAAAGCCTTGAAAAAAGCGTGGAAAGAGAAAGACCTCGATGCGCAACTACTCGATTATATACTGGAAGACCAAATCGAACAGTTTGACGCAGAGGCCGATGCGAACAGGCAGGCTGGAAAAGTAATGAAGTGGCTAACTACCGCATGTGATGCTTCTACGCCACGACAAAGGCAACCAGCAGGGGCAATCGAACCAGTGTATTGGTGCAATCCAGGAACCGTCCATGTGCGATCGGAGTGCAAAGGTTACGACGCTTGCAACAAAGAGAAAAAAACCGTAACACCTACCAACAGTTGCATGGGCAATTTGCGAACAAACAGAAGGAGTGGGGGAATGTGATCCACAAGACTAAATATGAGGCGTTCTACTCCGTAAGGGATGAATAAAATAACAACCCATGGGGCAGCGCCTACTGGATAGTCATGAAAACACTACACAACAATAGTAGTCAAATGCAAACAAGCAAAACTGGCATGGGCAGAATCCTTGCTGTCCTCTTTCCGCAGTGTGACGAAGTGTTGAGAGTGGAAGAGGAGTGGATTATCACTGAAGGAGAAATAGCTCCCGTAACCACCAAGGAGGTGCTCTTGGCTGCAAGGGTTGTAAAAAAACAAGACTGCGGGACTGGATTATATCCCTAACGCTATAGTGAAGACTGCTTTAACAAAAAACCTGGAAGTCTTCAGCAGTCTCTTCACAACCTACCTTCAAACAGAACGATTTCCTAAGCGATGGAAAAAACATCGGCCTGTGCTTATACAAGTTCATATTGTCCGGTTCTATTGTTTTAGGAATAGTTTTATCCATTGTTCATTTTATAGTTTCGTCCATTTGTTAAATGTATTTGTCGATTCCGTCGTTAGGTTTCTGTTTGTTGGTAGATTGATACCGTTCGAACGTAATTCTCTTGTTAACGATCTGGTGAATATTGGCCATCGTATTGTCCCGTAGTTACAGCGTTGCGACATCATGAGTTCATCCAGATCTGCTATTTCGTTCGGGAGCTTTATAACTGCCGTGAATGCACAGTGTTCACTGTCGTGTTCAATTGTCCGTAAACAGTTTCCGTATCGTCTATTTGTGTTCAGTAGTCTCAGTTGTGAGTCAGTAAGCAAGATATCAAAGTACGATCTACCTGCGGCGAACGATGGGTATTCCATAGCCAGTAGATCAGTTTTATATTCCACATGATACATATTTAACCGACAGATCTAACCAACAGATCTAACCAACAGATCTAACCAACTAGCCAACTGATTTCCTCTAGTATTAGATAAAAAAATTCCCCAATCTTTATGCTTAGCGTTTATATATCCACCTATGATTAAATAGTTTTTTGCTAGGTGCAATTGTACACATCGAAGAAGAGGCTCGAGCTCTGCTATAAACAGGTTATGTTGGTGCTCCTCAGGTGCATAGATTGCAATCGCATACAAATCTCTTCATTGCTGAAGGGGTATGCGTACGATGCAGTCTTTCAGCACCCGGGACCTACGAACTTCTCCACTATATATAGCTTTTTGTTGGGTTCCTTTTCTAATAAAGATTGCGACACCGCCCCTTTGTGAGAAGTTAGGCCGGTCTCTTTGTATAATATCATAGTTTTTGGGCCCTAAGTTATGCGTCCGATTTAACTTCTTCCCCCCGCCAGAAATACTTCAAGGTTTTCAGCTTGCAACATGTTTAAAAAAGTGGCTCTTCTCTCATTTCTTATAAGTGAATTTACACTTACGACAAGAGCTTTGATTGGTGTTTAGGTTAAAGGGTTTGTATCGACTTTTTATTTAGACTGGGCAAGTGCGAGTGGATCTCGTTTATTTTACTTTACAGCTGTGTCATCTGTCTCTGTAGATTGAGAAAGATTGTGAACACGACTGCTTTTGGTGTAAGTCCAGCCTGTGCCGAAGTATTTGTAGCTATCAGTGTCTGAGCCTGGGTTGGGGTTCAGCCGCCTCTCGCTATTAGTGCGTAAGACTGCTAAGGGGTAACAGTCATTGATCTTGTGCTATTTGTCTCAGTTTTGCTCTGCAGAGTCACCCTCTTCGACGTTAATTCTCTGAATTTAAGACATCCTCGATAGCTAGTGGAGTGTCCTCCTTTCCAACATACTATTTCTATTACTATAACTATAACTATTACTATTACTATTACTATTACTATTACTATTACTATTACTATTACTATTACTATTACTATTACTATTACTATTACTATTACTATTACTATTACTATTACTATTACTATTACTATTACTATTACTATTACTATTACTATTACTATTACTATTACTATTACTATTACTATTACTATTACTATTACTATTACTATTACTATTACTATTACTATTACTGTTACTATTACTATTACTATTACTATTACTATTACTGTTACTATTACTATTACTATTACTATTACTATAACTATTACTATTACTATTACTATTACTATTACTATTACTATTACTATTACTATTACTATTACTATTACTATTACTATTACTATTACTATTACTATTACTATTACTATTACTATTACTATTACTATTACTTTTACTATTCATCATCATCATCGGCACTACTACCGGGAACCGGTCATGGCCTTATTTAGCAAGTCTTGAGGCTTGTTAAATTTTTTTCCGGGCAAGGTCATTAGTCTTGCGCCAGTTACTAATACTATTACTACTTATTTGCTTATAGGAACCCGAAATTTCATGACCTCACTTACTCGGCTGCGCCAATGCTTCCTGTCCCGCGCACTCTCCTTCCGGTTTGACCATCTGATCCGATCTCCTCAAGGTCAGACCTTACATTGTCCTCCCTCCAGAATGGAGGCGTTGGAGCCCAATAATATGGACATCATATGTTTGAGGGTCGTGCTGAGGAATTCCGTTAAATTTCTTTGTTGTCTTTGCCGCTCCCCGAATGACGATCGACCGGCGACATTTTTCGAACATCTTTCATATACCGTCGACTGGATACAGATCAACCACCCAGCTTCTGAAATTATTGTCCTTGGCGATTTTAATGTGCACAATTCCGACTGGTTGTTACATTCTAACAGAACCGACGAGGCTGGGAGGCTGGCGGAGATGTTTGCTGAAAGCCACAACTTGACTCAACTCGTGGGGGAGCCAACGCGAGTACCGGATGCCCGAGGCGATTATGCGAACACCCTGGATCTGTTTTTGACATCCGAACCGAGTATTTATACCGTAGAGGTTTTTGCGCCACTGGGAACCTCAGAACACTGCTTGGTATCTGTCGCGCAAGCACTTGCATACCAAGCGAATAACCGGCCTAGGCAGCTTCGCCATGTATGGAAGTATGGGGCTGCTAACTGGGACGATATGCGAGATTTCTTCGCATCCTTTCCATGGTCGGAGGTGTGCTTCGGAAACTCCGATGTTAACGCTTGCGCGGAGTCGGTATCAGAGATTATTCTCCTGGGGATGGAGATGTATATTCCACATTCCATCAAACGAAGTTCGTCTGATAAACCTTGGTTTGACAAAAAATGCGAGCTGATTACAGCGGCAAAAAATAGAGCTTTTAAGCAATGGCGCTCTAATCCCACCGATGTTAACAGAACGAATTTTGTTAGAATCAGAAACGCGTGCAACCAGGCGATTGATACCGCGAAGAAGACTCACAACGACAGGGTGATCAATAAGCTCCTTCGGTGCCCAACTGGTTCGCGCTCCTTCTGGTCAATGGCAAAGGCTGTCAGCAGTAACTTTGCTTCCTCCTCTTTCCCTCCGTTGGTGACAGACAGCGGGACGTTAGTCACGAATCCAAAGGATAAAGCTAATGTGTTCGCGAATTTATTTTCCGCAAATTCAAACCTCGATCCCGGCCTTTTGGAGCCACCTGTGATCTCGCCGGTACAGTCTTCCATGCGGGATGTGAGATTTCGTCCGCGCACTATTCAACGCATTCTACGTGAACTGGATTGTAGGAAGGCAACCGGCCCGGACGGAATACCAGCAATAGTCCTTAAGAACTGTGCTCCAGAACTATCGCCGGTTCTTGGCAGACTCTCCGCTTATCTTATGTACGGAGGACCTTTCCCCCCTGCTAGAAAATCGCTCGAGATCAGCCAATCCCAAAAAAGTGTCTCCCACAAAATTACCGTCCGATAACATTACTGTCTATTTTATCTAAGGTAATGGAAAAAGTCATCAATACAGAGTTGGTTAAGTATTTGGAGTGCAACGGTCTTCTGAATGATCGTCAATACGGATTCCGTGGCAGGCGGTCCACAGGAGACCTTTTGACACTTATAACCGATATATGGACATCTGCGATTGAACGGCATGGTGAGTCAAGGGCGGTCGCATTAGATATCTCCAAGGGTTTTGACCGCGTCTGGCACGGGGCATTGCTGAGCAAACTTCGTTCATATGGATTTTCCCAACAGCTTTGCGACTGGACGACGAGCTTCCTCGAGAATCGATCGATCCGGGTTGTTGTGGACGGCGAGTGCTCGGATCTGTTTCCTGTTAATTCGGGGATGCCCCAGGGTTCTATTTTGGCTCCAACCTTGTTCTTGCTTCACATAAATGATTTGTTGGAGACAACGGATAACAAAGTGTTCAGTTTTGCGGATGATAGTACTGTTGTATTCCAGAATACTACCCTTATTAAATTTAACACTGAATCTCCTAACACATCCTTAAAAACTTCACTTAACATATATTACATTCTCACTTAATACATACCATTCATAAACATTCACAATATTACCAGTTACAGCACACTTAATAACCTGCACCTTTTTATTTATTGAAAACATAGCAACTTGGATTTTCGTTCGAATTGAATGTGAAAAGTCACAGAAGAAAAAACAGATAGAAAAATTTCAGTTCCGAACGAGTTGAGTTCGAAAAAAAAGTGAAAATAAAATGAAACCAGATGAAAATAATGAAAAGAGTTAAATTTTAAACATTTTAATTAAAACTTTCATATGTAGACAAATTTAAATAAAACCAGAAAAAAAAGTTAATATGCAGTGAAAATTGGATCTAGTTATCACTAATTCAGTGCGTTGCAACCGGTTTTGTCGGAGTGGTATACAAGAAAGGAGAAAAAATTGGTTAATTAAATTTCGCCAATCTATAAAAGGACTAGTGAATATAGAAAAAAGTGTATTAATAAATCTTCGCTGGGAGAAGAATAAAAAGAAATAAAAGGTCCCCGCTCTTCCCTCAACCGAGGAAGCACGGCGCCGGACCTCAACAGTACGCTTGTTTCCTCCTTTTCGAGTGATCGGCCGATTGGTGCATCAACGTCGCACCAGCTGAGATGTAGACAGATTGACTCTCTGAACCAGGATCTGGATAAACTCCTGCAGTGGGGAAAGGCCAATCTTGTCGACTTCAATGCAACGAAGACCCAGTATACAACGTTCACAAAGAAAACTGGATCATCGGTTCCACAGCTGATGATGAAAGTTTGAAATTGCTCGGCGTCACGGTCTGTGCGAATGTATCATGGCATAAACACGTATCGGGTATCGCCAGATCAGCCTCAAGAAAACTGAGCTATCTTTTTAGAGCCAAGAAATACTTTACTCCGGTCTAACTTCTTCTCCTATATAAATCTCAAATTAGACCCGCGATCGAATATTGCTCTCATGTTTGGAGCTCGGCTCCTAAACATACCCTCGACCTACTTGAGAGCGTACAAAGACGAGCGATCCGCCTGATCGGGGATTCGGCGCTGACGTCGGGACTACAGTCGCTATCACATCGAAGGCGCGTAGCCGACCTCTGTCTGTTTTACAGATATTATCACGGGTGCTGTTCTTCGGAGATTCTTGGCATTGTTCCACGCAATTCGGTCTATATGCGCTCCACAAGACAATCCGACGGATTGCACCCGTTTGTGGTTCATCTCCCGACAGCGCGAACATCCCTGTATCAGAACTCGTTCCGTTACAGAGCGGGGAAGCTGTGGAACTCCCTTCCCACGCGAGTGTTCCCGGAGCGTTACAACCTGCAACTGTTCAAAAAGAACTGCAACAGTTATTTGATGGCATCTCGAGGCGCCCACTCGTCGCTATAGGTTCGCCTCTCACAAAAGAAGTCTAATAAAAAAAAAAAAAAAAAAATTGTTTTCTATACAAAACTCACCCCCCTTTTGAGATTTTCCTTCTTGATAACCAGCAGATTTTGTTCAACCGGGTGTCGTTTTTTTCTTTGATGGCGGATGAATAAAACTATTCTTTTTTTCTTAGAATATTCTTTATTTAAAATTTTTTCTGTTTACTATTTTATATTGAACTTTTTCTATTTTTAATTAAACTATGTTATATAAATGTTCTTTTCCTTTATTTTAATTTGTTTTCTTTACTATTGTAAATTGAACTTTTTCTATTTTACACTATTTCTTGATTTTAAATTGTTCTCTTTACTATTTTACATTGAACTTTTTCTATTTTAAACTGCACTATGTTATATAAATCCGGGTTCGATTCCCCGTCGGGGAGCCCCCGGCGTAAGACTAACGACCTTGCCCGAAAAAAAAAACAAATCATTATGGAAAATTTAACAAGCCTCAGGACTTGCTAAATAAGGCCAAGACCGGCTCTCTGATGATGATGATGTTATATATGTTTTTCTTTATTTTAAATTGTTCTCTTTACTATTTTACACTTTTTCTTTAGCGAAGACCGAACCGCACACGCACAAAATCTGAATTCAAAAAACTTCTTTTTTTTTCTTTATTTTAATTTAATTTTCCTTTTTCTTTTCGAGTGTTCACGAACCACACACGTCGACTACCAAATTTTAAGAGATATTCAATCCGCCAATGCATATCCGTTTTTTTTTCGTTTCGATTTCCTATCAATGCAGGAACTGTTGTCATTGTCAGGAAACTTATTAGGGGAACTATTGTTGCATTCAGTTTATAATATTTGGGACCTTATTGCGAACCAAATATTATTTACTGGGATAGGGGTCAGGTATTTTTAGGGATGTTATTTTATTTTAAATATTTGTCTATTGCAAGGTGGGAATATTCTATTCTCCTGTTAATGTTCGGTTTTGGTATTGGGAAATGATCTGTATTGGCCACGATTTTATGTATTTTAGGAAGGGGGTCCACCTGCTCTCCCGTGATCATGTATTTTGTTTTGTCTTCATTTATTTCTAGGCCCACCTCTTCTGCCGCTTGCATGATGATTTCACAGTTTTTATTTACAGTTTCTAGGTTATCGCCCAAAACGGCGATTTCATCCGCATATGCGACCACTTGAGTGACGCCGTTCAGGGATGATCCGGCCATGTTGTCGTATTGTACTTTTCTGATGCCATATTCGAACATAAGGTTAAAGGGACTCGATTTTTTTCCCAGGCACTTTTCTTTTAGCTGCGGAAGCTTTTTTTCAGATCTTCTGAGGTTTTTGTATTTATCCTCGCGTACCCGCGTCCGTTGAGACTGCTGCATTGCCCGGTATGCAGAATTTTTACGTTCAGTCCCTAGTTTGCACTCATCATCAAACCAGACGCTCCGATCTCTACGACTACTGCCTAAAATAAAGTTGGCAGTACTAATGACACTATTCTTAAGGCGTGTCCATTTCTCTTCTACGCCGGCATTCTGACCCCAGGACGTGCTTTCCCCCCACCGAGCTCTTCGAGGGCGAGTCCTAACGCATGACCAAAGTTGTTGCCGTTGTTCTCATTGCGTAAGGCAGCCATGTTGATCCGAACTCGATCCGCAGAAGCCATACGTCTTCGTAAGGTAAACCGCCCTCGGAAAACTATACCAACAAGGTACGTTCGTACCGTCATCGGGTTCGAGGAGTGGTGGCGATCTATCAACACGTGGCCAATTTGATTGCGAGTGGTTCCAACAGGTGTGATACCCAGGTGGCTTTGTGGATAACTGTACGCGGAAACCTGGTCCTCCCAACGACCAAGTACTTTGATGCTGCCAGTTCGATGACTCGTAATCCATTGTCATTAGTGTTCTCATGCAAACTATGAGAACCTGCGTAGTGATAGAAACCGGCTTCCGACTTATTTTCGCATTCAAATCACCAAGAACGATTTTCACATCGTATCTTGGGCAGGCATTGAGAGCCCGTTCGACGTTCTCGTAGTATTCTTCTTTTTCGTCGTCAGGGGACTCCTCTGTAGATCCGTGAACGTTTATGAGACTTATGTTCTTAAATTTGCCTCGAATGCGAAGAGTGCATACCCCTTCGTTGATTGCATTAAAGCCGATAATGGTAGGCTTCAGTTTTTGGCTCACTAGAAAGCCTATCTCGAGCACATGGTGTTTTGCATGGCAGCTGTCATACTCGTTTCTTTGAATAACACTCCTCCCCGCCCATCTTATTTCTTGTAATGCTGTTATGTCAGCCTTATATCCGGTCAGGCCATCGGCTAGCGGCTGTGCAAATCAAGCTCTGTATAATGAGCGAACTTTCCATGATAAAATTCTTAAATCGTTTACCCATTTTCGTTTCAGTGGTCGTCGTCGTGTGTCCGGTCCATATCCGAGGCTTGTTACATTGCAAGAAATAAGGTGGACGGGGAGTGGTGTTATTCAAAGAAAAGAGTATGACATTTATTACAGCTGTCACGCAAAACACCATGTGCTCGGGGCAGGCTTTCTATTCAGCCAAAAACTGAAGCCTGCCATCATCGGCTTTAATGGAATAAACGAAAGGCTGTGCACTCTTCGCGTGCGAGGCAAGTTGAAGAATATAAGCCTCATAAACATTCACAGACCTACAGAGAAGTCCCCTGACGACGAAAAAGAAGAATACTACGAGAACGTCGAACGGGCTCTCAATGCCTGCCCAAGATACGATGTGAAAATCGTTCTTGGTGATTTGAATGCAAAAATAGGTCGGGAGCCGGTTTTCAGGCACTACACAGGTTCCCATAGTTTTGATGAGAACACTAAAGACAATGGACTACGAGTCATTGAACTGGCAGCATCGAAAAACCTGGTCGTTGCGAGTACCAGGTTTCCGCGTAAAGATATTCACAAAGCCGCCTGGCTATCACCTGATGGAGCCACTCGCAGCCAAATTGACCACGTGTTGATAGATCGCCGCCACTCCTCGAGCCTGATGACAGTACAAACGTACCGAGGTGCCAACGTTGACTCGGATCCCTATCTTGTTGATACAGTTTTCAGAGCGCGGATTGCCTTACGTAGACGTATTGCATCCGAGGATCATTGCCTTACGCAATGAGAATACCAGTAACACCTCTGGTCATGCGTTAAGACTCGCCCTCGAAGAGATCGACGGAGGGAGAGTAAGTCCTGGGGCCAGAATGCTGGGCGTAGAAGAGAAATGGACACGCCTTAAGAATACTATCATTATAATAAAATAATACTGCCATCTACATCTTAGGCAGTGGTCGTAAAGATCGGAACGACTGGTTTGATGATGAGTGCAAACTAGGGACTGAACGTAAGAATGCTGCATATCGGGCAATGCAGCAGTCTCATAGGACGTGGGTGCGCGAGGATAAACACAAAGAGCTTAGAAGATCTGAAAAAAGACTTCAAAGACAAAAGAAAAGTGCCTGGGAAAAACCTTGTCTGTGAAATAGAGAAAAGTAGAGAGCGAGGTCCGCACCAGGCGCGGAAGTTCTATCAAATAAACCACAGTATGACGCGATACACACCACGTTGCACTTACTGCAAGGATAAAGAGGGTAATCTGATCACCGATCCTGGAGGCATTCTGGAGCGATGGGAAGTGCACTTCAATGAATTGCTAAATGGTCAGCTCACAGAAGAATTGGAGGCTCCACCAATCCAAGATCAAAACCAAATGCTGCCGCCACCAAGCATTGAGGAAACATTAAAAGCCATTAGACAGCTCAAATCAAATAAAGCGCCTGGAGCTGATGGCATACCAGCTGAGCTGATCAAACAAGGAGGGACAGCATTACATCACGCAATTCATGAGATCGTGGTGCACGTATGGGAGCCAGAGGAGATGCCGGAAGATTGGCGTCGCGGTATAATTTGCCCCATACATAAGAAAGGAGATAACATTGTTGAGTACCGCCTATAAGATATTCTCCTCTATCCTACAAGTTCGGATAGCCCCATATGCTAAAGCCATCATTGGTCAATATCAGTGTGGCTTCATCCCAGGCAAATCAGCAATTGATCAGATATTCACCTTAGGCAGGCGATGGAAAAATGTCTGGAATTTAAGATTCCATTATATCATATATTTATAGACTTTAAGGCCGCCTACGACAGCATAGCCAGTGTAGAACTATATAATGCCATGAGAGAATTCGGCATTCCAAGCAAATTGATATGACTTTGTAGGTTGACCATGACCAACGTAACTAGTCAAGTAAAAATAGCGGGACAAGGGGACGGTCTGGCGTGCCTCCTCATCAACCTGGCGTTGGGGAAAGCAATCGGTGACTCTGGCGTCTTAACTAGACGGACTATTATTACCAAGTCCAGCCAGATACTTGCCTACGCAGATGACATCAACATCATCGGTAGAACCGAATCGGCGGTATAGGAATCCTTCACCCAGATCGAGCAGGCGGTACAAAAACTGGGACTGCACATTAATGAAGGAAAAACTAAGTACATGGTGGCCACTTCTGCGAAGAGAAGACCTAAGTTGGTCAAACTATCATGGTAGTGGATCACGAATTTGAAGTAGTGCAATCCTCTAGCTACCTTGGGTCAATAGTATCAGCCGATAACAATATGGAAGAGGAAATACGCGAACGGCTGATTAAATCTAACAAAGCCTACTATGGTCTACCAAGGTTCTTTAAATCCCGAAATTTATCCAGAACATCCAAACTACTACTGTACAAGACCATGGTCTTACCAGTACTCATGTACGGATCCGAGACCTGGGTGCATAATAGAAGACACTCTGAACTCTTAGCCGCGTTCGAGAGAAAGGTCTTAACGAGAATTGTTTGCCCCGTATGTGAGGGAGGACGATTCCGGAGACGCTACAACCATGAGTTCTACGCAATCTACCTTGAAGCTAATGTTTAAGAAAAATCAAGCTCGATAGACTCCGGTAGGCAGGACACCTAGCTCGAATGAGCGAAGAGGAGCCTGCCCGTAAAGTCCTTTGTGGCAGGATGTTTGGAAGTAGACAGCGCGGCAGACCTTGTCTGCGATGGAGGGATGGTGTTGACCAGGACGCACAGAGCCTGGGAGTGCCAAACTGGATGCCATCGGCTCGAAATCGGGACCGGTGGAGAGATTTGTTAAATAAGGCCAAGACCGCATCCCGGTAGTAGTGCCGATGAAGATGATGATATATATATATATATATATATATATATATATATATATATATATATATATATATTGTAGTGAGCTTAGGGTTCGCTGGATTAATTGTTTTTGAATAAGTAAGAGCCGTTAATTTGATTTTTGAATTAATATAACACTTTATTAGTCCGTTAATCACAACCGTCACTTTTACCGTACACAACGATTTCTTGACTTATCGCTTCCGTACTTATCGCGTATTTTCCTTCTTACTTCTAACTTGAGACTTATCGCTTGCTTCGCTTTCTTACTTATCACTCTAACTTATTCTTCCGCTCTGCGTGCGACGTATTTATACCGTTTTTCCTCATTCTGATTTGGTGTATCGTTTCCGTCCGTTCCATAGTCTTGAATGTTCTATTCCAGTTTTCCAGTACTTCCTAAAATAATCTAGTACTTTGTTTCGGACTTTCTCGAAGATTCCAGTACTGATTGTCATATGCGTCACAATATATATATTTATATATAAATACATAATTTTTTTTTTTAATTTCTACCAGCCGAACCTATATCGTCGACCCGGCGCCCGATATGTCACCAAATAACCGTTGGAGTTCTGCTATGGCAGGTTGTAGCGCTCCGGAAACACTCGCGTGAGGTGGGTGCCATTACTAGTGCCATTAATATGAGATCGAAGCTTGGTATGTTCTGGAGGGTGAGACCCCTATCTCATATAAGAAATAGCCGAACTGTCTTTGCTGTAGATTATGAAGGTTACGATAAAGGGACAGTGCTCGATTGAGGGGGTGGCATTGGATTTACAAATAGCATCTTATCGAATCGTTAACTGGAATAGGAGCTTACAGGAGGCCAAAGCCAATACGGATAAGTAAGCGCAGACCTGTGATGCCATAAGCAGTGGGAGGTATCTATCTAAATATTAACCGACTAATGTATTTCAGTAAGTTGATAATCGATTCATTACTTTTGCATAATTCTCTTAAATACCAATTCATTAATGACGCATAAATATTTCAATTAAGGAACGAAATCAAAACGAGAAATCGTGAAAATCTGGTAAGACGAGAAATCAGCAACCGCTAAAGGGAAGGCTATTCCCAGAAGACTGAATCCAAAACGTTCGCATCGTTAAGTATCAAATTGCAGAGGTGGCTTTGTGCAGAAGGCAATTAGCAAGATTCCTGTTGATTAACACATCCGAACCTAATTCTGCTATCTGCTGATGTGACACTGCGAGGTCGATTGTATCGACTGTATTCGGGCATAAACATCTTCTTCGACAGGCAACACATGTAGTCTGTCTTGAGTTCGCACATATGCTAATCAAAGTGAACGAGCGACACAGCAGACAGAACACGCTACGAAGATGAAGAACGAAACACGAAGATGGGATACTGAATCTCTCCTTTCGCCAAACATATCAGCAGCGGCTTAATTAAATCAAGGGTCAAGTGGTAAATATTTTGACCCAGCTATGATTAGTCAATGTCTCGCGTACGCACAACGCCACCGCACTACTGGAAGAGGATGAGCCCTCCAATAAACTTCGAATGTTCCTTAATTGAATTGAATTTGAAAACGGGATGTTTTCATTTATTGTGCAGCCGTCGTTCTCTTGTCTCTCATTGTCGTCGATTGCTTCATGTTGTGTGGGCTTTTTCATTTCCTTTCCCAATCTTAACTTTCGCCAGACGGCAACCTCAACGAATTTCGTCCTAAATTTTCTCAAAGATTTGCACTTGAGATTCTCTCGACTCGCAAGGATGTCGACGTTCGAGTACGTGTACTAGGTGTGCCATTGCAAACCCCGCTGATGGGATAAAGACTAAATTGGTTTTTGAGTATCTCTTTGCCGGAGGTTGTGGGAAAGCAGAAGAAAATGTTCAGGCTTGGATTTGGAAAGCGTCAAACGCCACCATGATGTGCGGCAATCACTCCAATTAATTAGATGCAGTCAATTGGAATCGATGACGACTCCGTTTCCCATTTGATTGAGTTGTTTTGCTCGCACACATTCACCGGTAAATCGTTTTCACACACTCATCCCCTTGACATCGTTGAGCGTCAATTCTTTTGGCGCGGCGGCATTTTGAGTTTTCCTTTTACACTTTTATATCCGGATCCTTGAGTTCTTGAGATGCCACTTAACTTCGTCAGTGTTTTGCTAAATGGGAATCAAATTTTGGAAGTTCTTGCTGAAATTGCACTCGACCGGCTCCATGTGGTGACCACAGTTCCCATAAGGTATCGATAATATCGATGTCGACACGTAAGGCAGATGCACAACAAGGTCACTGTTGCGGAAGCCAATCAGTTGTGCCAAAAGTATTCGTTTTCATTTGGGTTTTTGTTTCCCAAGAAGACAAGAAATAAGGATCAAACGATGCAATCGGTGTTATCGATCTAGCATTCCAGGGTTTTGTAGATAACATTTGTGGCAGGTGATGTACCCGCAATAGTGGTGCAATAGCGTTCGGTAATATTAGCCTTTTGCAGCAAATCCGGGATTTGTGGCCTAATGGGGTTTGTTGAACAATAGCGCGGCGTGCAACTGTCTGAGGGAGCATTTGGTCGGCTGACAAGATACAGCAGTCAACAGGCGTGCACAGGCACAAAAGCCACGACTAATATACGATAATTGCTTTCGTCATAAAGCAGCTTGCCAGCTAACCAACACCTGATACCGGCAACTTATATATAGAGGTGTTACGCTTTAACACAATACCTCCAGCCAGCGACCGTCCGACCAGTCATGTCCAGCCATTGGGGTTCGCACAGTTATGCGATAGGTAAATTGAGATAACAAACAATATAACAATGGCTGTCATGGAAAGTGAGTCGTGGAAACGATTGTCTAATCGACAGTCCGACCACCGCTCTCGGTAAATGAATAATTAACAAAAATGCTAGTAACGCTGCCGCGCCACTAAGGACTCCTCGGATTCTATACCCTCTTGTCGAGCGTGCATAATAATTTCTATTCAAAAGAAACTCAAAATACACTCGATGTATAGCATTGTAAAATGACCGCGGCAATAATAGGTCATGCCGGCTTTGAGAAGACTTTCTACAATATCTGTAATAAGTGTCTGGGTAGGCGAGGAAGAAGTCTTGAGCGGAGTATGCAACAGGGGTAACGGCGGTCGAGGGGGATGGTTGACTAGCATTTTGGATAGACAGGGCAGATAAGCCACCGAAATCGAATCGAATAAGTAGGATCACATAGCTACTGGTTTGATGCGGGCTAAGGAATGATGAAAATGATGCACTCGCCGGGATAAACAAATAAATTTGCCTTGATTGAATAATGGCCCGGTAATTGGCAAGCTGAATGGAATTGTGTTGCAAGCAAAAGTGACTCAAATATCTAGCAAATAACTTGGTTACTTGGAACAGTTGAATTTGAATGGGCGGCCGGCAAGTGAAGCGAGCAAGCATTTGAATTTGTTTAAGAAAAAAGCGAATAAGTTACAGAAGCCGAGTCAGCGCCACGGATAATGCTTAATGGCATCATGTCACTCCACAATAGAATTACATGTTCGTGTTTAAGTGGAGGAAATTTACGGTCAGTGTTCCTATATGGGCGGACTACATAATTGTGGTAAAAGAAATAAGGAAATGATATACGAGGCTATTGCTTTCGTTATGTTGACGTACAAGTTGGCCGATGCGCCAGGCTAGTTGCATTCAAACAACGGAAAAATATACTATTGCAGTGTACTTTTAAACGTTGAAAACTGAATGCATTATACTTCATTTTAGGATAGAGAAAAACACACGCAAGTTTTCTTGGCAAAACACTTCATCAAGGATATCAGCTTTGGTTCATTAGTGGAGTCGTTATATGTCCCTGTCAAATCCTTTTATACTCTCGCCTTTTCCTTCAAAATTCTCGTTTCTATATCACTTTTTGTATTCTTCATTCAAACTTTAAATTTTCTAATCTAAATCTTGACTCGTCGATTAGGAGAGGTTGCAGCGAAGGTCCGATCACTCCTATATTTTGTTTACACATACTGCATCAATTTCGATTGCCTTCCCGTTTGTAATTTCTTCCCGTTTAATTCGACAGTTATATTTTAAATTTTAGCCCCCGCACCAATTGGAAAAATTATTGTTTATTAAACAATCACTAATTAAACAATCAATTATTAAACAATCAATAATTGTAGGCTCTAATCCCGTTCCTTACTTGTTTAATCACTACTCTTCTCAGCAATATAGTACTTACAAGTCACACTGAGCGTATGATGCAGCAGAATTAAGACTGTGATGACCCCCTTGCTTATTGTAAGGAGTCTTGTTTTCAATAAATAATGAAATCAAGAAAATAATGTTGCACGAAAATATTATTCATATGCTCGATAGTTAGCTTTAAGAACTGTGAACTTTGTGTGTCTTTGTTTTTAATTCACAGTTGGTTGATTCAAAGCTTGTTATACACTGACGGGAATCAACTTTACATTTGATGGGTTTATCACGGCTCACCCTGAGAAACGTTGTCGCAAGGCTAATAACCTTGCCCGGAAAAACAAATTATTATGGACAATTTAACATGTCTCGGATATGAAGCGGATACCGCTGAAGAGACTTGCTAAATAAAACCAAGACCGGATCCCGGTTGTAGTGCCGATGATGATGATGATGATGATCACGGCTCTACCATCCTGAGAAAGGTTGGAACAAGGCTAATAACCTTGCCCGGAAACACAAAATATTATGGAAAATTTAACAAGCCTCGGATATGGACCGGATATACGACGATGACCACGGAAACGAAAATGGCTAGACGATCTGAGAATTTTGCCATGGAACGTCCGCTCATTATACAGAGCTCGAGCTGCACAGCAGCTAGCCGATGGCCTGACCGGATATAAGGCTGACATAACAGCATTACAAAAAATAAGATGAACGGGGAGTGCTGTTATTCAAAAAAACGATTATGACATTTATTATAGCTGTCATGCAAAACACCATGTGCTCGAGGTAGGCTTTATAGTCAGCCAAAAACTCAAGCCTGCCATAATCGGCTTTAATGCAATAAACGAAAGGCTAAGTACTCTTTGTGTGCGAGGTAAGTTTAAGAACATAAGCCTCATAAACGTTCACGGACCTACAGATGAGTCCCTTGACGACGAAAAAGAACTATTCTACGAGAACGTCGAATGGTGCGTTAATCGTTCTTGGTGATTTGAATGCAAAAATAGTCGAGAGCCGGTCTTCAGGCACTACACATGTTCCCATAGTTTTGATGAGAACACTAATGACAATGGACTACGAGCCATCGAACTGGCAGCATCAAAGAACTTGGTCGTTGCGAGTACCAGGTTTCCGCGTAAAGATATCCACAAAGCCACCTGGGTATCACCTGATGTAGCCATTCGCAACCAAATTGACAGCGTGTTGATAGATCGCCGCCACTCCTCGAGCCCGATGACGATACGAACGTACCTTGTTGATATAGTTTTCCGAGGGCGGTTTGCCTTACGAAGAAGTATTGCTTCTGCGGATCAAGTTCGGATCAACATAGCTGCCTTATGCAATGAGAACACCGGTAACACATTTGTTCATGCGTTAGGACTCGCCCTCGAAGAGCTCGATGGAGGGAGAACAAGTCCTGGGGTCAGAATGCTGGGCGTAGAAGAGAAATGGACACGCCTTAAGAATACTACCATTAGTACTACCAACTCCATATTCGGCAGTAGTCGTAGAGATCGGAGCGATTGGTTTGATGATGAGTGCAAACTAGGGACTGAACGTAAGAATGCTGCATACCGGGCAATGCAGACGTCTCGTAGGACGCGGGTACGCGAGGAGATATACAAAGAGCTCAGAAGTTCAAAAAAAAGACTTCACAGACAAAATAAAAGTGCCTGGGAAAAAAAACTTGCCTATAAAATAGATAAAAGTAGAGAGCGAGATTCGCACCAGGTGCGGAAGTTCTATCAAATAAACCACAGTATGATGCGGTACACACCACGCTGCACTTACTGCAAGGATAAAGAGGGTAATCTGATCACCGATCCTGAAGGCATTCTGGAGCGATGGGAAGTGCACTTCAATGAATTGTTAAATGGTCAGCATACAGAAGAATTGGAGTCTCCACCAATGCAAGATCAACATCAAATGCTGCCGCCACCAAGCATTGAGGAAACATTAAAAGCCATTAGACAGCTCAAATCTAATAAAGCCCATGGAGCTGTTGGCATGCCAGCTGGACTGATCAAACAAGGAGGCACAGCGTTACATCACGCAATTCATGAGATCGTGGTGCACGTATGGGCGCAAGAGCAGATGCCAGAAGATTGGCTTCGTGGTAAAATTGCCACATATGTTACACAAGAAGGGAGATATCACACTGTGCAGCAACTAAAGGGGTATAACATTGTTGAGTACCGCCTATAACATACTCTCCTCGATTCTACAAGATCGGATAGCCCCATAAGCTAAAGCCATCATTGGTCAATATCAGTGTGGCTTCATCCCAGGCAAATCAGCGATTGATCAGATATTCACCCTTAGGCAGTCGATGCAAAAATGTGTGGAATTTAAGATTCCATTATATCATTATATCATTTATAGACTTTAAGGCCGCCTACGACAGCATAGCCGGGGTAGAACTATATAGTGCCACGAGAGAGTTCGGCATTCCAAACAAATTGATAGGACTTTGTAGGTTGAACATGATCAACGTAACTAGTCAAGTAAAAATAGCGGGATTGCTGTCCAAACCGATAAACATCTTTAATGGACTCCGACAAGGGGACGGTCTGGCCTGCCTCTTCTTCAACCAGGCGTTGGAGAAAGCAATTCGTGACTCTGGCGTTACAACAAGAGAGACTATTGTCACCAAGTCCAGCCAGATTCTTCCCTACGCAGATGACATCGACATCATCGGTAGATCAGGTTCGGCTGTACAGAACTCCATAACAATCCTTTTGTTAATAGTATCAGCCGATAACAATATGGAAGAAGAAATACGCGAACGGTTGGTCAAATCCAACAAAGCCTACTATGGTCTATCAAGACTCTTCAAATCACGAAATTTATCCAGAACATCCAGGCTATTACTGTACAAGACCATGGTCTCACTAGTACTCATGTATGAATCCGGGACCTCGGTGTTCAATAAAAGGTACTCTGAGCACTTAGCCGCGTTCGAGAGGAAGGTCTTAAGGACAATTGTTTGCCCCGTCTGTGAGGGAGGACGATTCCGGAAACGTTACAACCATGATTTGTACGCGATCTACCTTGAAGGTAATGTTGTAAGGAAAATCAAGCTCGGTAGACTCCGGTGGGCGGGACACCTAGCTCGAATGAGCGAAGAGTAGCCTGCTCGGAAAGTCCTCTGTGGCAGGATGTACGGAACGAGACAGCGTTGCAGACCTTGTCTGTGATGGAGGGACAGTGTAGACCAGGTCGCCCAGAGCCTGGGTGTGCTAAACTGTATGACATCAGCTCGAAATCGGGACCGGTGGAGAGATTTGTCAAATAAGGCCAAGACCGGATACCGGTTGTAGTGCCGATGATATATATATATATATTATATATATATATATATATATATATATATATATATATATACGAGTATATATATCGCTTGTAGTAGTTGTAGTAAGCTAAATAAACGGGGCTTCTGCCCTTACCAAATTTAAAAAAAAATCAAATCAAAAACAAGGTTTTCGAAGATTGCAAAAAACAGTAAGAAAAAATTTATTGTCTCAGGGTGATTTCTTTGAAGGCGACGAAAGAGATTTAGAATTATAAATTAAGATTTAAAAAAAAAGTAATTGGTTTAATTTTTTCGACACATTAGTGCACATATGCGCGAGTCAGCCAATAAGTCCTTAGAACACGCAAGAGATATCCCTGATAGTATCGAAAATAGTAGAAATAAGCATCATTACTGACTAGGCACCTGGACGGGAGATTAGGTATAAACAAAATTTCGACAAGGTCGGTGCCGCCTTTTCTCTTTGTGGAGAAAAGCACAACGCGATTGTGTTTTGGTGATTCAGAATCCTAAGTGATAAAAGCAAAATAGAAAAGACATCAACCTAGATAGATTGTAAGATCCTCTTTGTGCCAGCGCTGACTAGGATTTCCTTCGCTGAAATTTTACTAGTAGAAACTGCATTACAAAATTATTAGAGACACGATAAAACTGGTCCCATATTGTGACAAATAACCCACATAAAACATCTTTCCACTCAAAGATGAAATAAATGAATTGCCACTGTGCCCGAAGATATAAGAGTAGTTCATTAAGTCCTTAGAACATCCAATAGATGGCTCTCGTAGTATTAAACATGTTTGTTTTAAGTAAGGATCATTATTCGCTGGATAGCTGTAGGAAAAGTAGGGTGTGAAGAAATCTGGGCAAGATGGGTACCGCATTTGCTCACAGTGGAGAATAAACGCAATAATGCGGTCTTGAGAAGTTTCGAAACAGACATATAACTGTGGACGTAATTTGGATACATTATTACACTCCAGAGACAAAGGAATGACCAAACCGGTGGGGTTGTGCGTGTTAGCGGACTCTAAAAAAGGTGAAGATGATGAAATCCGCAGGCAAGGTGATGTCAACGACATATTGGAATCCGCTCCGAATCGTACACATCGATCACTTGGACAAAGGAGACACGATAACAGACGGGTATTGTGCATGGCTTGCATCGATTGTGCGAAGGAAAAATGCATTCAGTGTGAAAAACTTCTTCTACGGACTTATTAAATGACCCTCGTACTTATGATCACAAGCTCTATAGGCATTATTGTTACAACCCAATAGTTGATGTTAATGTTGCTGAGGATATTTTCTGGGTCTTTACCTTATCAGTTCCTTTTCTTTTATTCCCTAGAGCTTCGACCGATTGAAAGCTCACCTCAACGAAGGTTAGAAATTCCTTTATAGAGTGCAACTCCTTAAGGTTCGTCAAACTTTGTTCGTAAAAGGCATCTATACTTCGATCCAATTGCTTGTAAAGAATGTGGTGGAGAAGTGGATCCCACGTTGGTGTTGAAACCCATAGGTTTTCTAAACCTAATGGGCATTCTTTTGTTGTATCAGATTGTCAATAAATCACTTCAGTGATGCTGCTACTATTTCCCGCCTTCTTACAAGACTTATCCCTTCAATTTGTACATCGTCTATCGGTTCTTTTGTGAATCGTTTAACTGGTTTGGTGCCCGTTGCCTTTTGCGTCGATGGACCCGCAGGTCCATATGCCTCGAGTTCCTCTTGTGAACCGTCCTGATTCTCGTCCAGAACAATTGCTCAAGGGTAATCTTGAGCTCACGTTACAGCCTTGTGGCGTTTCTAACAGATACACAGACACAATATGCAAGCAAATAGTGAAGAACCCCGATAGGAAATTCGAATAAGCAAAGCATCAGAGCCGTATACCATAGTGTTAAAAATTCCACTTCATAGCGTAAACAATTCCACATCAGTTGAGTGTACTTGAGTTTAGAAATCGAATTCGTACACGCGCCAGTGGCCTGATGTGTTGAGCATTGGTTCAATTTTAAGTGATTCTAACCGTCATGGCGTCAGATCGAATCGCACATTCTTCAATATCGTCGCAATACACGGTAACCTCTTGACCTTTCCCAATGTATCGTCTTGGATATACGTGGTGTCTGGCTGCACGAAGTGTTTTACCCGTTCATGGTTAACGACGAACTCCTGCCATAAGTCCTCGACCAAGTCCAGCCTGTTGTCCCTATATGCGGTTGTCTTCCTGACGGCACCATCTTTGCCAACATTGACCTCAGTTTTTTGTAGCTCGTCTGTTACCGCCTTTTGCCTTGCGATGAAGCGGAACACCTCTATTACCTCCTTGGGTGGCTTTCTGGTCTATTGTACTGCAGACCATGCTCCTTTTTTCAGATGATGGTACCAGTAGTCTAGCCGGCAACGCTTATGTTCTATTTAACTTGATAATGATTTGCCCCTTACCGCTGGTAGGGGAAGCAATATCATGTCGGGGTCACCAAATGTTTGGAAGGCCTAAATTGGTTCTATAGATAACTCACCAAGCACGTAAACTTGTCGACAATAGGATGTTGGTGGCGCGCAGGCTCATGAACCAGTGCACCAATATGGATCAAAAAATAATAAGTACCTTGTCAGGCTTATCTATCAACGGCTCCTTTATTCTAAAATGTGTTCTATCTTATATACTAATTTACATCACAGAAATCATGGGAATTGGATTGAAAGGTTCATGTACTCGAGCGTGGAATTCGGACATCTTACGTAAAGTCATTCTCAAGGCTTAACGAAATTCAGGATCTTCTCTGGAATTCGCGTCTTTCACATATCGCGCATACAAATGTCTTATGGTATTTATAAGACATTTGGATACCTTGCACAAAATTGTTCTCATGAAAAGTTGATTACGGGTGCAATTACCAAAATCCAAAAACTTCGCGTTTGTTCTGATTGTGGGAACGGTGATGGGAATATGAATACTTAGGTAGTTGACAGTGTGGCAGGAAGGAAAGGTTATGCTAATGATTACAGTAGGGTGTGCAAGCAAGTATGAAACGTTCTTATAACATTCTTAATTCTTAATTATAACATTCTGAATTCTTAAGAGGTATTTAGAGTGCCAATCAAGTGCTCACACGTCACGAAGTAGGCACCTGAAAATAAATACAACAAAGGGAATCAGGAGCAACCCTAAGAGAAGGGCAACACCATCAGGTTAAATTTTAACCATAAGAAGGGGTAGACTAAGGAGTCCATTTCCCAAATTAAATGTGTTAGTCAAAGCACTGACACATCTTCAGGAAATTCATTAAACACTTGCCCTAGCTCCTCTGCGCAAAACAGGAAGTTATTGCAGAAGTTCATAACACCCAATAAAATTTCAACCCTCAATGAGATCACGATTGTACCATAGTTCCCCTTCTGGTGGTCATCAAAGCATCATCAAATCGTATAATAAAATACGACAAAGGTACTGGCGGCCCTCCATCCTCTCCGGTATTACGGGGATTAAAAAGCAGTGTGAGGAATGCCGCTCGTTAAAGGCAACCACCTGTTCCGGATATGAAACAAAAGCACAAACGTGTCATGTGGGAAAAATGGTGTTGAAGAGTTGCAAAAGCCTCAACTTAAAAAAAAAAACATTTAAATGGGCTTCTTCCTCATTACAGCGATTACTTGACCGAAGAACACAACTACCGCAGTTGGTCAAAAATCAATAATGATAATTAATAATACATTAAAACCATATTTCGAGATTGGTTAGTTTTGATACCCGTCATAATTTCAACCGTCTTTCTCCCACTATCAGTCCTAAACATTTCCTGTCATCAGGGTGTATTGCAGATTGGATTTACTGGGGAAGTCCTCGCAAGCGACACTACAGGCAGATGCGGATGCTGTGATCGCCACAACCGGGGAACGAAACACAGATCGGCAGTTCGAGAAAAACCAGTGGCTCCACACAGGTAATACTATCAACATCAAATAACATAACACACCCAAACAGTCACATCCTGGCATAAAAGATAGTATATATATACATATATATATATATATATATATATATATATATATATATATATATATATATATATATATATATGTATTATATATATATATAAATATAAATATAAATATATGGCTCCTCGATAGTATAGTGGTTAGTATACCCGCCTGTCACCCGGGAGACCGGGGTTCGATTCCCCGTCGGGGAGCCTCTGGCGCAAGACTAATGACCTTGCCCAGAAAAAATAAATCATTATGGAAAATTTAACAAGCCTTAGGACTTGCTAAATAAGGCCAAGACCGGTCCCCGGTTGTAGTGCCGATGATGATGATATATATATAAATATATATATATATATATATATATATATAAATATATATATATATATATATATATATATATATATGTGTGTGTGTATATATATACTGCCATATTAACATTGATTAGACACAAATAGAAACGGATCAGCACAACCGCGTCCGAGTGTAATGCAGTGATATCTATGGGATTCGCACCGTAGTGTGAAAATTGTGTGGAAGTGTACAGTGAGGGAAAACATCATACCCTTTCCTTTCCTTCTGCCTGTTTTTCCTCTTTTTCTCACCTTTGTTGTGTCCTTCAGGCATCGCTGCTCTGGAGTGATTTATAATCTTTAGAGAGTTTTTGATCCTTGAGTGGCGTAATATTCGTCATGAAAAGAATGTGACCTGGATTTCGGCACGGATCTAGTGGGGCACATACTACAAGGGCATAACACCTGTAGTGGTTGCTTCCGCTCAGCTATCGCTGGTTGCAACTTATATCCTTTTCTGAGGCGGTATTAGTTTTCTGTGTCAGGCCATTTCAATTGAACGGGAATTTCACGTCGATCTTTGCAACATTCCCGGTCTGAGATGCAGAAACCTGCAATCCTCGAACTTAGCGAAACTCAGGTAATAACTGATACAGATATTTCTGATTTTCCTATACCAGGTTATTATTTAGTGCCTTTGTTCTTTCCACATCGTGGTCTAGCCCCATACATACGAAGTGATATTGCAAATTAGCTTCTGCCACAATATGGCGTCTGCTCCAATCCAGAATTTAATTTCTCGTGGCTAAAACTTCATATTCGTAGGTATATCATACATTACTGCTTTCTTTATAGAAGCTCAAACTTGGATAGAAACGCATCCTTTAACGAATTTCATACTCTATCTGATTCCATCTATATCGGCACACTGAAAATGTTATTGCAGGTTATTTCAATCTGCATAACTCTCAGTGACTTCGCCACTCCCAACATACAGCACCTAAGGGTGAGTATGTTCAACTCTTTGCTGAGTCAAATATTTTAACTCAACTCGTCAATTGGCCAATACTGGGCCAGATATAGATAGTCATTCCGCAAACACACGGGATCTATTTCTCACCTCCCACCCAAACAAATACACAATTGAAGTTTCTTCGGCCTTGAGGACTTCAGACCACTGTGTCGTGTCAGCTAAATTTACTCTAACCAACAGCAACATTTACGAGAAAACTTCCAAAAGAACAATATGGTTCTACGAGAAAGCCCACTGGGAAGGTCTGAACGACTTCTATGGGAGGTTAAATTGGTCGTTATTTTTTCTCAATAACGATGTTGATTCTATGGCGGACACGATGACAGGCACGATTCTGCTTGGCATGCGAACCTTTATTCCACACAGGGTAAGGAGTCTCCAACCTAAGAGTGTTTTGTAGCACGATTCGTTTACCTTGCCGATTCAATTTGAGCGAAAACAAAATAAAGGACGACGACCACACAAAATAATAAACGACAATGTTTTATAATATAATTATCCTTTTATTCGTCCTTATGCGACCGAAACGATATAATACGATATAAAACGACAATTTGCTCTGTACGACACGATTAAAAACTGGATCTACCGCAAAAATGTATTTTACGAAAAAACGAGAGACTTGGATCATCACTTTGCTTTTATAGCGTTTACATTATTAAAACCAAAATGGCGGTGGAACGCATTGGCAGCGAAACACATTAATAGATTTAATATGGGACTTCCTAATAAAGGCAATATTGAAGAAAGTACTAGAAGAAATACACGGAATACAATTAAAACATGGAAACAAATAAAGGAAAATCCTTAAATGTGTGTATTCTTCAATGAAACTAATTTTGGTAAAACTAAGCATGCTGTTACACTAAACATGCTGCGACAAAGAAATATATGTGGTTCGATTCCGGGTGCAGAGAAACCATTAAGACTAAAGAGTTGAGCTTCCGGTTGTATAAATCAAACAGGACTGAGGAACACCGAAAAGGATTCAAGAGAGCTAGAAATGACTGCAATGCGTCAAGTTCTTGTATGACCAAAGAGTGAGACAAAAAATACTACACTCCCCACAGGTAGTAGAAACATCTGGGCATTTGTGATGACCATCCAAAACTTGGTCTCGTCGTCCACTCCTTCGCTAATAGTCGATGACAGACCAGTCACCTGTGCAATAGAGAAAGCGAATCTACTTGCTGTACATTTTGTAGCCAACTCAACGCTGTATGATACCACATCAGTTCCACCTCAACTTGAGCATAAGCAGCACACCATGAGCCACATTTACTTCCGAACGCGTACTGTTACCCATTCACCAAAGGAGCTAATCACAATCCAAATCCAGATGGCATCCCCCAATTCTCTTCAAGAGATGTTCCTCTTCACTCGCGAAACCACTGCGGAAACACTTCCATTTGTCTTATTCTACTGTCCGTTTCCCAAATACATGGAAGCCACCGCACATTCAGCCAATTCCCAAAAACGGCGACAAATCATCTCCCTCTTCTTATCGACCCATAGCACTAACTTCTATTCTCTCCAACGTCATGGAACTACTGATTAACAGTCAACTTTCGAAATATCTGGAATCAAATGACCTCCTCAATGACCGCCAATATGGCTTTCGTAGCACCCGGTCCACAGGAGATTTGATGGTGTACCTTACCGGAAAGTGAACCCATTCCATCCACTACTTCGGAGAAAGGAAGGTTGTTGCACTGGATATCTCGAAAGCTTTCGACAGAGTTTGGCATCCAGCCTTTTATCGAAATTACATTCCTATGAAGTAGACAATTCCCTCATCCAATATATAAGATACTATATTTCTGGCCATTCAATTCAAGTGGTTCTTGATGGTGTCAAATCTGTCTCCCATCAAATTAATGCAGGTATTCCCCAGGGTTCGGTACTCTCAACCGTTCTCTATATCTTTTTTAATGATCTCTGATCCATTACCCACTACCCATTCCACTCGTTTGCCGATGATAGCACATTGAGTTGCTCATACTCATATGAACACTCCCGACCAAACTATTCGAACGTCATTATCAATCAGCAGTTTATGCTTAATACATTGAAACTAACCGAGTAGAGTTCAATGCCTTAAAAACCCAGTGCTCTCTCCTGTCGTCAAAGGCGAACCCCGAAGTAAATAAACTGTCGATAAAGGGCACTTGCATCGACGAAGCCAAGGAACTATTGTGGGGGTTCTCTATATCACACGGAGAACCAACCTGCAATTCCTACCTAACTTCGACCGCTAACAGCGCGTCACCATAATCCAAACCTGCAATAGCACACATTCGCAAACATGCAAAGAACACACTTCCCAATATGCAACAGCATCCAGTCCCAATCTGCAATCACATACATCCCCAAACTTACCAAGAATCCATTTCGCAATCTGTAATAAAACGCATTTTCAAAAACTTGCAACAGAATATAAATTATCTCCCTCATCTACATCAAACCGCATACATTTTTCCCAAAAACCACTTCGGTTAATTTCTTATTTCAACTATATCCCTCGCTTACAACCAAGCAGCATTAATTTCCCCCGAAAACCATTCCGGCTCACTTCCTGCTTAAGCCATTTCCCTCGCTGTAACCAAGTAATATTTGTTTTCCCCGAAAACCATTTCGGCTCCCATCCCAACCAAACCAATTGAAACAACACCAATTCTCCTTACTGGTAAGCCACCAGCACGATGCGTTGTATTTCCCAGAAACAACCATCGCAACGACCAAGACCCATATTGCTTTGTATAACCGACAACTCATGCCCATACTTGGCCGTGTTTCCAAAACCAATTTCTCCGTATACATAGCGGCAGAGAAATCCATTTCAGCCTATACGGTAGTAATTCGCTGGAACTAAATTCTCTATGCACGCATAGCAACCCTTTTCAAGTTCCTAGTAAGTAGCAGTGAGTTCATTTAGCTATGACTCCACTGCCACGACACGATGAATGGATTCTCGCCCCCCTCGAGTAAGTCGAAGTTTATTAACCGCTGGGGACGGTCACGCTGCGCACACGCACTCGAAGTCATAGTTCAACTCAACGGCGATCGGCCACGCGGGATTAGAGTCAAGTGTGTAGCTTCCTCAGGGTGCCTTTTGTCGAGTTTCAATTAATACGGCCGCGCGCTACTATTGTGGTTTAAGGATAATTTCGTGGTTTATCAATTAAATTTAAGTATGCAGTACATCTAAACTAATCAATAATGTAAATACAGTTCTTAGAGCCCTTTTGTAAGTGAATCCAGTTGTAACAAATACAAGTCCAATCGTGAATGCATTTCTGCTGAATCGTTCCGTGCGGAAAACAAAAACAAGAAAAATTTTGTGCACAATAAAAAAGCAAATAAAAATATAACCAACAATATGCTGGTGTTTAATTTTTCCTCGTTGTTTTGGTGCTCGGATTTTTGGAGATAATTTCTTTGAACAATCGTTGGGGTTGAAAGTAAACCTAGTGTCCGTGATTGGCACCCATACTAAAACCCCCACACTATCAACCCTCGGCACTCCAATTAATTTGACTCTTAATTGAAGAGACCACATTTTTGAAGCTGCGAAAAGGGCGCCCAAGTTTATGGAGTTCCTTAAGTGATGCAAAAGATACTTCACTCCATCCAACCTGACCACTATTTACAAGGCGTATATTCGTCCCAAACTGAGTGCAACTCCCATATTTGGTCAGGCGCATCCAAAACTTGCACTACACGTGCTCGATAGTGAAACTTATTGGGGCCTCTGCTGTAAGTCGATTAATTAAGTCGTTAGAACATAGGCGCAACGTATTATGGCTATCTCTTTACTATGGGTGTTACCATAGTCGTATGTCAACCGAACTTGCTGAATGGGTTCCGCCCCTTCACACATTTTCCCGCGATACCCGTCAATCTGTGAATGCGCATCAGTTCACGTTAACAGTTAACTTCAGGCGCACAAATGAACATAGACAGTCATTCTTTAGCCGAACCACACGAATGTGGAATACTGTACCTGATCATGTGTTTCCTCGTCGTTCTAATGTCCAGGCTAATGTTTAGACCAATGTACATCGATACCCCTGTGGCGGTTCCTTTGAACGCCACTGCTTACCTTTCCATTAACCATCCAGGTTACTGCTCTCTAGAGCACCAAAACACAGAAAAGCATATACTTACCTTTGCATCTTTGTACTATTAATTCCTAAAACCCTGTAAATTCATAATATTCGCTAATGCAAAGGCCATCGGCACCAAACAGATATGTTCCGTATAAGCAACTTGGTTGCATCACCAAGCAACCAACATGAAGCGAACCATGTCTCCGATCGAATTCCATCAGCAATGGTAAGCATCGTCCACAAGTAAGAGCAATTTGGTTGCACCATCAAGCAACCAACATTGCTCGAACCATATCAAGGAGACATACACTTACGCGTCAACCGCACACATGCAGGAGATGTTTCATCTTTTCCTTTTGTATACAAGCCCACATCGGTCGGTCATCCGACCGACAAATACATTAAGGCATACGGCTGACAGCCCAAGGAATTCGAGTTTTCATGAATGGAAAATTATCATCGAGAATTCGACTACGTGGAGATACCCCCAAGATGTGCACGATCAGCATAAATGTTTTACGCAGCCGCTGATCGTGTAAACAGCTAAATCTCTATGTCGAGATAATGGCACCAGCTGCAACCATGCAAGCTAATGTTCCCCTTATGGAATTATTATATCCACGGTCCGCTTGCTCATGCACAGCATGAGAGTGCGAAGTGACCGCATCTGTGTGTGTGCACATCCTTTCGGTGATCATCTTCTAAGACCAACCCCTTTTAGGTTGACAGCAAAAGATGAAATTTTATTTTCGGAAATTTAATTAATCGCGATACGGATTCCATGGAGGCAAGTCGTGTCTCCACGTTAAATAATAAAGGTCTGAACGCAGCTCTGTCGATATGCGAACGTTTTTTTGTGCACCTTCCACAATTTAAGTATGAACTCTTCAATTATTTAATTCTTACGTTAATTATAATAACTACAGTGCTCCTCCACAATTTAACTGTGAACTATGCAATTATTTAATTATATTAATAATTATAATAACTACAGTGCACCTTTCCAATTTAAGTGTGAACTATTCAATTAATTAATGCTAACGTTAATTATAACAACTACAGTGCACCTTTACAATTTAAATGTGAACTATTCAATTATGTAATCCTAACATTAATTATAGCAACTATAGTATCAAGCGAAGAAATATTGTGTCAGTTTATTTTATGTTTTAAATAAAGAAGCGGAGAAGATGAAAAGGAATTGGCGATGTTTTAGTATTTATCCTAGAGGAGACTTCTAGTGACAATACAGAGAAAATAAATTAGCCATAATTGGTGACAATAGTGGGATGGAAGTAGAACCAGTACCAACGACGGCACACATACTTCTTACCCTCACACCCCCTCTCCTGTGCCACTTCCCCACCTTCCGCTCGCACTGTGCTCTGACATTTAAGGGTACTCCAATATCCTCGTTTGTGTGGGGGTTTGTGTATCATGCGTATCTCTTTTTTACAGGTATTATCGCGGTCGTTGCTCAATTGAACTTGCTCAATGTGTTCCATTTCTTCAGACATTTTCCCGCGATACCCGTCAATCTGAGAATGCACATCAATTCGCGCTCAAAGTCAACTCCAGTCGCACAAATAAATATAGAGTCATTCTTTAGCCGAACCACACGAATGTGGAATACTCTACCTGATCATGGTCTTCCTCGTCGCTCTAATGTCCAGGCATTTAAAACTGTTACGTGCGGCTTCCACCATCCCCATCGTTTGTTTAGTTTTAAATATGATATAATAATAGATGGTAAGGTGGTGAAAAAACACACGATCCACATGTTGAATGTACGAACGTACTCTTGTTCGATTGTGGATCGTGTGGAAGCTGGATCCCTTTTCGGAGTGGATGGAGATAGAGAGAGAGAAAGGTTTTTAGTGTGGATAGTGGGAAAAAAGAACAGAAAGTTTTGGGGTTCCGTTTTGAATCGAAAGAGGTAAAAAGGAAGGAGAAGGTAAAATGATGTGTAGTGGTTCGAAACGAAGAACAGTTGGAGAAAAAAGAAAGAAGTGCAACGTCCCGTTTCCTTTTTGATAAATTAAAAAATTAAGTTAAAATTGAAAAGTTGCTTTGTTTGTATTTTTTTGATAAATTAAAAATTGAAAAAGAAAACATGTTTTCAACTTTATCTTAACTTTTTAATTTATCAATTTTTTAATTTATCAAAAAGACAAACAAAGCAACTTTTCAATTTTAACTTAATTTTTTAATTTATCAAAAAGGAAACGGGACGTTGCACTTCTTTCTTTTTTCTCCAACTGTTCTTCGTTTCGAACCACTACACATCATTTTACCTTCTCCTTCCTTTTTACCTCTTTCGATTCAAAACGGAACCCCAAAACTTTCTGTTCTTTTTTCCCACAATGGACACTAAAAACCTTTCTCTCTCTCTATCTCCATCCACTCCGAAAAGGGATCCAGCTTCCACACGATCCACAATCGAACAAGAGTACGTTCGTACATTCAACATGTGGATCGTGTGTTTTTTCACTACCTTACCATCTATTATTATATCATATTTAAAACTAAACAAACGTAACAAGACCAGTGTACATCGATATCTCCTTTCCCTATTCACTCCCTCTCCTTCCACTCGCACTGTGCTCTGGCATTTAAGGGTACTCGAAAATCACTTTATGAGCGCGTTTTGTGTAAAAAAAAAAATACACGACACAGGGGCGAATTCACCTCAGTGAAAACCAAAACTGTGTGGGCGGCCCCAATGGGTAAATATTCAGGCGTGGAGATATTTGTACGTAATATTCGCAGTGCAATCTGATTGATCCCATCAATTTCCAATTTATTTCCCAACGGCTGGTACACTACAGTACTTACGCTTTGTTACAGAACGAAAAGACTGTGGAACTTCTTTTTGGTGCGAGTGTTTCTGGGGTGCAATACAAAACAAACAACTTCAATGCCTAATAGCTTCTCAAGAATGCAAAAAAGCACATGACCAGTAATATCACAAAAAGTTTGCATTGGATAGAAATCCTGGAACTTGAATATTATGGTGTTTAATAGAACTGAAGAAAGGCGGAGCGATTCTAGGGAGTCAATTGTATTATTCCTTGTAATCAATAATTCTCCTTTGTGAGTTGTGGCCCTATAGACGCCGTGATACTCAAGTGAGTAATTGACGACGATGTATCATTGAGTGGATTAGCTCACACTATTTATGTCTTTAAAATTGTGACAGATTTCGAAAAATGAAGTAAATCTCGTATTATACTGCGATGTAGGTTTTTTTCTTTCTTGGTTTCTGTTTTTAATGATAAACGACGCACGGAAAAAATATTTTATTATTGTCCCCAAAAATCTTCCCACCGTGCAGATAAAGCAGCAAAAACGACTTGCTGACACTCTTCCCCATATTTTAAATGTTTGTCTTAATTGAACCGAATGCGATAGACCTGAAACGTTGCAAATAAAATATGAAAAGCGTCGCAATTCCAAGTCAATTTCTTTTATGTCTCCGAGATCTTATAAAACAATTTGATATTGTCAGATGTCACCACGACTACCGGTTAACCAACAGGCCACAAGCACGTAGCCTTTTTACAGTCCCACACTCGTCAGGTATCTTAATCATTTCCCATCAAAAGCATATTAATCACCTAATGAACTATTAAAAATGGTTACAAATTATTTATCAACAATAGAAAGTCGAACTTCTATGAAAATCCAATTCACAAAACTTACAAATGACCGGGAAAAATTGTAAAACAATAAAGATTATTAGTTCAATTTAAAAGCCAGAAGAAAAAAGAATAACAAAAAGGTAAAACAGAAAGACCAACAAGACTATAAAAAAAACAACAACTTGTCATCAACGAGCCGAACTCATGCTCTTGCACTCATGAGGTTTGAGGTTGTTGTTCAGAAATGTTACAACCAAATAATTCAATATGCAAATGAATTTTTCAAAATGTAATTTCGGGGACTTTTGAAAGTCGCTGCGCTCCCCTTCATTCCTCCCACGGTGGCCATTGTAAGGTGCCGATCCGAGTCCAATTATGAGGGGGGCGGATACCTGCATCTCATATCATATTTTCCATTTTTCTATTGGACGTGATTGCGATACCTGGCCATGAGATAAAAACGTTTATCGTACATGGCAGTAGGTCGTCTCTTAATCCGTCTTCTCTCGGCTTACCGGTTAATAAGACTCGGGCGGTGTGATCCCATTCGGACACTTTGCATTCCCAAGTGTTTTCCGAACCGACTCAGCGTGTTGTGTAACGTTTATTAGGCTACATATTGAGTAGGCGTACATCGGAGAATTATGTATATTTACATCCTTGGAATATCCCAAGAACAAAATAACTAAATACATATCTATACCTACATATTGTAAGAAATGCTCTGTTAAAATTAATTTATCGACAGGCCGCCCCACTATAGTCTCTCGAAGAGGAGTATAATTTCAACTTTGGCACCCTCGAACCGTAAATCAACACTCACTCATTGTTATGCAAATTTCTGAGACTAATCTTCCTTAAACTGTTTATTTCAGTGGACAGGATCAATAAATACACCTGATGAAAGATTTTGTTTTCTCGAAAAGATCGTTTTTATGTCTCACGTCTTAATTGATACGAGATTCCTTTTAGCCCAGAATTATGGACATGTTATAGATTCCGAAGATGTGATTCATTACAAGGCGATATAAACATCAGGCGTATAGACGGAAAGAATAAGATAGTCCACACGATGTATCTGAAAGTTTTATTTTCAATAATAAATTTAAGTTTATCATAACTAGCTGAAGTATACGGATTTTAAGAATTTTATTTTCTCGGAGGTCAGTCTAAACAGCAGCGGGTTGGATGTGAGAGAAATTTTAATTTCAATGGAGCTTCTACAGATGTAGATTAACTAATTCATTAGGAACGAAATTTATGCTCAATTTCTGTCTTCATCTTTTATTGTTTACGTCTGTCAGAGGTTTCTTAAAATTACTAAATTTGTATATGAATTCTTTTGCCGTTTTGACTAATTTGACATATGTTGGTTTTAATATTATCCCCATCTTTAAGTCTGCCAGTTCCTGAAATAGTTAACTGCTTTACCGGCTTCCACTAATTAGTGTTAATCTGATTTTTTGTTGTTAGCAGTCTTTTAGTACAGTACAGTTAGAAAACTAGAGTACTTAAAAGGGGAGAAAGTTACATTGCGCTATGAACCTGAAAATTTTAAAATTGTATTCGCGGGTAATAGGGAAGATGGTAAGGGGGGGGGGGGGGGGGGGGGGGGGGCACGTCTCTGCTTTCAACCTGGCGAATGCCATGACGATCATTGTCCCTGTTCAATCCAAGTTGCCATGGAGTCTCCACGTGACACCCCTGGATAGCTACTTTGGCTCCCGCCAAGCAATGAACTAATGCATGTAGCGACATCCTGAGAAAGGTTGGCGCAAGGTAAATAACCTTGCCCGGAAAAACAAATTATTATGGACAATTTAACAAGTCTCGGATATGGACCGGATACCAGTGGAAAGACTTGCTAAATAAGGTCAAGACCGGATCCCGGTTGTACTGCCGATGATGATGATGATTCGCGGGTAAATATGTGCCCCCACTTGGTAGAAACATTGACGTGGTGTGGGGGCTTCAATTACAATGAATCATTCAGGCTATGCTGGCGGAAACATACGCTTCCAGTAGGGCCGCCCATGTCAGAGAGGCTAGTCAGGAATAACTCACAAAGATCTGCCACCCCTAAGCCAGAGTGTTAGGCATCACCGTGACCATTGGTGGTTTACAGCCAGGGGTATATCGGCTGTATTTAAATGGTACTTCTCTGACACTGAATCGAATCAGAGCAGTAAGCAGACCTTACCATACCAAAGCAGGGCTCTGATTTAGCGGATTACCTGAAACCCCAAGAATCGTGGGAACAAAAATGAATAATCAATACACACAAAAAAATATACGCGATAATTCGGAAAGAGAAACTTTTCAAACGCAATTGGGAGAAGAATCAGATCGAAAAAATCCTATAAAATTCCAGAGCAAAGAACGACAGAGGTATGCATGACGGCACATATTCAATTAGAAATGGCTACCGAGGGAGAGCCAAAATAATTCGAGACCCAAACGGCAGTCTGGTCACAGAAGCAAACAATATCGTGACGAGATGAAAGCAGTACTTTGAAAACCTGCACAATATGCGCACCCATCAACCACAAATAAACCCACCAGACGTACATACAGCCGAGTCTCAGATCCCCGATCCCTCTTTCAACGAAGTTGTAGACACAATAAATCGATTGAAAAACAACAAGGCGCGCGGAGTCGACTTAATACCAGCAGCGCTTATGAACCATTGAGGAGAGGCAATCGCTCGAAAGATCCCCCAACTGATTAAATGTGCAATATGGGATAAGTAAGTCACTCCGGCATAATGGAAAACCTCAATAGAGTCGTCCCAGGTACGCGGCATTCTTACGATCAGTTGCTAGTTTGGACTCATCATCAAACCAATCGCTCCGATCTCTACGACTACTGCCTAAGACGGAGTTGGCAGTACTAATGACAATATTCTTAAGGCATGTCCATTTCTCTTCTATGTCCGGCATTCTGGCCCCAGGAGTTACACTCCCTGCATCGAACTCTTTGAGGACGAGTCCTAGCGCATGACCAAAGGTGTTACTGGTATTCTCATTGCGTAAGGCAGCCGTGTTGATTCGAACCTGATCCGTGGATGCAATACGTCTTCGTAAGTCAATCCGCGCTCGGAAAAGTGTATCAACAAGATAGGGATCCGAGTCGACGGTGGCATCTCAGTACGTTCGTACCGTGATCAGGCTCGAGAAGTGGCGACGAGCTATCAACACGTGGTCAATTTGGTTGCGAGTGGCTCTATCAGGTGATACCCAGGCAGCTGTATGGATATCTTTACGCGAAAACCTGGTACTCGCAACGACCGGGTTTTTTTATGCTGACAGTTCGATGACTCGTAGTCCATTGTCATTAGTGTTCTCATGCAAACTATGGGAACCTACATAGTGCCTGAAAACCGACTCCCGACCTATTTTCGCATTCAGATCACTAAGGACGATTTTCACATCGTATCTTGGGCATGCATTGAGGGCCCATTCGACGTTCTTCTTTTTCGTCGTCAGGGGACTCCTCTGTAGGCCCGTTAACGTTTATGAGGGTTATGTTCTAAAACTTGCCTCGCATGCAGTGGATACCCTATCGTCTAATGCATTAAAGCCGATAATGCCAGGCTTCAGTTTTTGGCTGACTAGAAAGCTTACCCCGAGCACAGGGTGTTTTGCATGACAGCTATAATAAATGTCATACTCCTTTCTTTGAATAACACCACTCCCCGTCCACCTTATTCTTGTAATACTGTTATGTCAGCCTTATATTCGGACAGGACATCGGCTACCTGCTGCCCAGATCGAGCTCTGTATAATGAGCGAACATTCCATGAGAAAATTCTTAAATCGTTTACCCATTTTCGTCTCCGTGGTCGTCGTCGTGTATCCGGTCCAAATTCGAGGCTTGTTAAATTTTCCATAATAATTTATTTTTACGGGCAGACTTTCTCAGGATGTCGCTGTGTGCATTAGTCCACTACTTGGCGGCTGCCAAAGTAGCTATACAGGGGTGTCACGTGGAGATTGCATGTCAACTTCGATTGAAGTAGAATCATCCTGGCCTTCGCCGGGATGAAAGCAATCAGAAACTTTGCCCTGTGTGTTCGTTCCCATCCCCCCGATTTTATCCAGAATATCCAAGCTACAAATGTACAAGACCATGGTCTTACCAGTACTCATGTATGGATCCGAGAGGTACTCTGAACTCTTAGCCGCTGGCGCAAGACTAATGACCTTGGCCGGAAAAAACAAATCTGAATAAGGCCAAGACCGGTTCCCGGTTGTAGTGCCGATGATGATGATGAACTCTTAGCCGCGTTCAAGAGGAAGGTCTTAAGGAGGATTGTTGGCCCCGTATGTCAGGGACGACGATTCCGGAGACGCTACAACCATGAGTAATGTTGTAAGAAAAATCAAGCTACGTAGACTTCGGTGAGCGGGACACCTATCTCGAATTGGCGAAGAGGAGCCCGCCCGGAAAGTCTTTTGTGGCAGGATGTTTGAAAGGAAACAGGGCGGCAGACCATGTCAGATAGGAACTTACACATATGTTCTGTCCAACGTATTCTCCGCAGATTGGACAGTAAAAATTCAATAGCCCATAAAACTAGAACTAGAACTCCCACCGTTCTTCAACTGAATTTGGCGCACTGAAAACCGTTGCTACTTGAAAAACCGCACAAATTCAAACACTCCTCCCAAAAAAGGGAAAAAGTATCTTCCACAAAACTCCCAGCCAATAACCATACTGTACTATCTCTGAGAACGGAAAAAGTCATCGATACCTAGTTGATTAAATAGTTGGAATGTAGGGACTGCTTAAGTGGTGATCAATGCGGATTCTGTAGCAGACGATCCCCATTTTGATCTGTGTGACTGATATCTGGAAATCTGTTATTGAAAAAAATTGGCGATTCAATTAAGGACAGTCGCTCTTGTATATCTCCACCCCGTTTGACCGCGTCTGGTACAGAACGGACTAAGTAAGTTTCATCCTGGCGGACTTTCCTAACAACAATGCGACTAATTGTTGTAGGCGGTGCGTCTTCGGACCTTTGTTGTTTTAATTCCAGGGCGCCTCAGGGTTCTATCTTGGTACCATTGTAGTGCTCCGTAAATCCCTACCATTTCCCTCCCCCATATATATTTGCATACCCATAATCAATATCCCAATCAAATCATATGCGTAATAAACGAACCAAATGTTCATTTAAAAGGCATACACACATTTCCTAGATAGCCCCAAATTAAACCTAAATGCATGATAAATTGAACCAGATGTTCATTTTCATTTATCATCATCATCGGCACTATAACCGGGAACCGATCTTGGCCTTATTTAGCAAGTCCTGAGGCTTGTTAAATTTTCCATAATGATTTGTGTTTTCCGGGCAAGGTCACTAGTCTTCTTATCATGCATAAGCACAAATTCTCCCAAAAGCCCACATTATGAAATCCGTAACCCTGAATGCATTTCATGATTACAACTTCCGGGAATTTGTCCAACCAAATATCCACATAATTTCCAGAAGTCAATTCCAATCTAGGCGCACATCCCCTCGACTCTTCTTGGAATTTGTAATCCACTACTCACATAAAAACCTCAATGAGATTTAGTATAAAAGGGCATGTATCTTTAATTCCGACGAGCATCGAATCTGAATTGGCAAACCTCGACAGCGACTTTGATGTCCCTTTTGACGAGAATTCCCGCCATGTCTCTACCCCTAATACTTTTGGTTCCACGCCTTACTCTGTTCGCGCTGAAAAGCGGGAAAAACCACGACCAATACTGAACTGCGAGGTTCCTCCAGTAAACGCGTTGCCACTGGCTGTAGGCCAATACTATCCCCGCCTTTGGTTAATCGACCTCTAGCCAACCTCTCGGTACACCCACGAAATATAGCCCCTTCGAAAAGTCACACCTTCGGAAAAATTGTGCCACCAAAAGCCATATCATCTATAACTTCAAAACCAAAGACAGCTTACAATCCAAAGGTTCCACAAAGAGTGCTTTAAAAAAGAATCAACAACTCGGGGTCTTTGCACGAGAACTCAATCTGAAGAACCTCGTTTTTGATATGAACCGATTGGGGATTTCGAATTTTAAGGCAAAGACCTTAAGTCCATCCTCAAACAAAATCGTAACCGACGATTGGGAGACCTACCGCAAGGTTAACGACAACCTTAATGCCAAGGAGGTGAATTATTACACTTTCACACCGGCGAACGAAAAGTCAACCACCATCCTTTTAAAACGAGCCGATCCTTGTTGGGAAAAGAAAGACCTAGTCATTGCTCTTGAGACAACATTTCTTAACGTCAAATTCACTGACGTCAAAAAAGCGTTTTCCCACAAGGGGTGTAACAATCAGAACGGAAAAATACAGTGAACATATGGGAGCTTCACGTTGTCCCAGGACTGACATAGATTCCATAATATGGACAAAGTCGCTTCCAATCTTGCATCAAGTCCGTTGCACTCCGAATACTTAGTTAACTTGGCATTGATGACTTTTTCGATCACCCTAGACAACATAGACAATAATTCTATTGGCCGGGAATTTTGTGGGAGGCACTTTTTCTCCCTCCTTTGGATTTGCCGAATTCGGGCCACCTTCCAGCAGGCAGGAATCGTCCTCCGTGCATAAGACAGACGGAATAATCTACCAAGAACTGGCGACAGTTCTAGAGCACCATTCTTAAGGACTATTGCTGGTATTTCGTCCAAGCCGGTTGGCTTCTTCCAGTCCAGCCCACGCAGAATGCGTTGAATAGTACGCGGGTCGAACCTCACATTTCGCATCGACGACCGTACCGGCGCAATCACAGGTGGCTCCAAAAGACCCGCATCAAGGTTTGAATTCGCGGAAAATAAATTCTCGAAAACATTATCTGTATCTTTTGCCTTCCTACAGCTCAGTCCACATAGAATGCGTTGAATCGTATGCGGGAGGAGCTTCACATCCCCCATCGAAGAGCATACCGGCGCGATCACAGGAGGCCTTCGAGGTTTGAAATAGCGGAAAATAAATTCGCGAACACATTAGCTTTATCTCTTGAATTTGTGACTAGTATCCCTCGGCCCGTCACTAATGGATTAAAAGAAGAGGAAGCGAAATTATTGCTGATAGCCCTTGCCATTAAACAGATGGGACACGAACCAGTGGGGCACTCAAGGAGTTTATTGGCCACCCTGTCGTTGTATGCCTTCTTCACGATATCAAACGCCCGGTTGCACGCGTTTTTTATTTTAGCTAAATTCGTTATGTTAACATCGGTGGGATTGGAGCGCCATTGCTTAAAAGTTCTGTTTTTTGCCAAACCGGCATTTTTTATCAAACCAAGGTTTATCAGAAAAATTTCGTTTCATGGAATGTGGAATATCAATCTCCACAAGAACAATCTCCGTGACAGATTCCGTGCATGCATCGACATTAGAGTGTTCAAAGCACACCTCCGACCACGGAAAAAATGCAAAGAGATCTCACAAATCCTCCCAGTTAACAGCCACATACCTCCATACCTACTGAAGATTCTTAGATCGCTTATTTGTTTGGAATCCAAGTGGCTGCGTGACCAATACCAAGCAGGGATCTGAGTTTCCCAGTGGCGCAGCAACTTTCACGGTATAAATGTTCGACTCGGATGACAAAAACAGATCCACAGTGTTCGCATAATCACCTCGGGAATCCGGCACTCGCGTAGATTCCTCCACGAGTTGAGTCAAATTGCAGCTAACAGCGAACATCTCTGCCAGCCCCCCAACCACCCGGTCTAAGCAACTGCACAACATCTTGAAGTGGAGCAACAGAGTTGACACCAAACTTAAACTTCTCTACTATAATAAGCTAATCCGATTTGGAATATCGTATGCTTTCCCATGTGGTCTTGCATATCCTCGGTCGGTTTTCGAAAGGAAATTCCTTAGAAGATGCATCAACCATTCTAGGAGGTCTGATGGTTGCCATTACCACACCTATGATGTGTTGGATTGTAGCACATTAAATGTCCGATTTTATGGTAAAAATTTAAAAGCCAATATTATTTTTCCGTAAATTATTATTCAATCAAAATAGGATCCGTAGGCATCTATGTTATTCTTCCAACGTGATACAAGGTCAAATATTCCATTTTCGCAGAAGTGCTCACTTTTTGAGGCAATGAAATCTTCAAAGGCCTTTATGACCACTACTCGGGTCCGGAAGACCTTCTGCCAACTAAATGAATCCAGATTGCGGAAAAGATGGTAGTACGTTGGGGGAATTATCAGGAGAGTGCGGTGGATGCGGAAGAATTTCAAATCCCAACGGCAACCGTTTTTGCACGGTTACTTGTGAGGTATGGGTTTGTCATGCAAAAGGATCGGGCTGTGCGTATTGAACAACACAGGTTGCTTTTCAGCCAATTTGGCTTGCAATATGTCGATTTTCTCACAATATGTGATAGCGTTTATTGTTTCTCCTGGTTGAAGAAATGAAAAGTGGATTAGTTCTTTCGATGTCCACCAAATTGTCATAATAACCTTTTTCGGGTGAAGATCGGGCTTGGGGGTGTGTTTTGGTTTTTCACCTGCATCCAATCACTGCCCAGGTCTTTTACAGTTATCATATAGAATCCACTTTTCATCACAGGTGACTATCCGGTGCAAAAATGGTTCAGTTTAGTTTCTTAATCTAAGAGATGCGCAGATTTCCAGGCGCCGTCGTTTTTGGGACTCGTTCAATTCATGGGGTCCCCGCTTATCGAGTTTCTTTTCCTCTCCCCTGAAAGAAGGGTGTCGACTTATTGTCATCGGGGATACTCCCATGCTTAGTGCAATCTCCCACTCCGATTTCGTTGGGTCCGCATCCACGGTTACTCTTAAAACGTCGTCGTCAACTAACGTTTCTGGCTTCCCACGTGGTTCATTTTCGAAGCTGAAATTTCCCGAACGGAACTTTCCAAACCAACGTGGTATTGTGCGTTCGTTTACCGCTACATCCTCAAATGCGTCATTAATGTTTTTCATTGCCAATAACGCATTATGTCCCATTTTAAATTCATAAAGGAAGAGGGTTCGAATTTGAACTGCCGACAGCATGGTAAACAATTCCTAGAAAAAAAATAACTGTACTTGTAACGAATACTAAAATTCTCAAAAGTCAAGCAAACGTACCACTTTACTTTATAAAAAAAGAAAATTTGACGTTCTGGCACATATCTTCACTCGAGAACTACCTATTTCCGACTGAGCGAACATGGGACATTTTATGTGGTACCAACCCGATATGAAGGTGCCTCCATTATCCTTGTCGACGAGTACTTCGTACAATTAGCACACAAGTACCTGGAAAGCTCTCAGAACAGCGAGAACATACTTGTACGGAAGCCTGACGTTCTTAACCTTTCTCTCCTTTGGTCGGATCCGACCGCCACAATTTGTTCTTCAGTACAAAACTAAGGAAAGCACTCTTCCCAACAATACTTCCCTTTATAATAGAGGAATCCTGGACCCATCCCATTGCGTCTACTACTAATGCACTACACACACGCACACAGAGACCAAATCGCAGATTACCAGACGCCAAAGACGTAATCTGCCTTTACTACCGCATTCAAGACCTACCGGTCATGTATGATCTCTTTCCCGCCATCCCTCCATCCGAGCAGTTAGTGAAAATTGGAACTAACCCTGTAGACACTATCCTTAGATACATCCCTCCTTTTTCTTTTTCAGATATCACGAGACCGAGCGTAACATCCTGTATGGATGTGGGTGATTCTGGTTTTCGCAAGATCACCAGAAGCCAGAGGCACGATGAAGGACACTTTTGTTCTTTATTTCGGCCTCACGCCACTATTTGTTTTCGATGAGCAGTCTCGATTGGCGTCCGTGGACCAAGGACGCCAATAAATCAAATTAAAACATAACATTAAATTAATAAAATTGTGGTCGGCCTCCCAATAATTTACAATATAATTTAATAAATAAACGAAATTAATAGTAATCAGTAAAAGTAGTTTGCTTAAATAAAGTGTACAATTAAAGACCCTGAGGTTATCGGCTTCTAAGGATTCTCATTTTTAATGTTTTTATATTGATTCTAATATGAAACATCAACATTATGAGTTTATATATTGATTCTAATATGAAACATCAACAACGGTCATCACTTTTCCATCTGGTTAGAGGAAGCACGACGCTTGACCGCAATGAGCAAACCTTGAGAGAAGATCCTCGTCCTCTTAGGGACAAGGAGATATCCTCCCAAATATCGCTACAACATCCCTATTTCTTTTTTTTATTAATGATTTGGAGGTGTCAGTTATTCTCTTTTGTCAACGATAGCACGTTGACTTCTTCATGTTCGAAGATCGGCTGATTAACGCATCAATTCTGCACTGTGAGTAGGGCGTTAGAATATACTCACAGCTAGGCCGGCTTGTGGTAAGAGGCGACTAAAGGCCGAGTGGTAGCCGGGGTCCCAACGCCCCGTGCACCCGGTGAAATACCACCCCGTCAAGCTTTGGGCTCCGTGAAATGGTCGGGAGAAATCCTTGGCCATCTTTCGAAACTTGGCTGATGGACCGGTTCGAGAAAAGGTTGGTTAGGTGGTAGTCAGTCCCAAGGTGAGATACCACTCCGTCACGCTGACATTCCGCGATGTCACCGAGAGAAATCTGCAACGGTGTTCCGGATGTGTGGCTGATGGCCCGGACTGACACGGAGATAAGTCATGATGGTACCTTTTGATATAAAGAATTCCGGAGATAAACTAGTCTCCCATTCGGATCTCCGGGCGGGGGACTATGTCAGGGGGAACATCATGCAGATATCATGATAAATAATGGAACTTTAAGAGGTTCGTCAGCGCATAATCGGGGTCGCTCTGCCCACGCTCGACTGGTGACAGCATTTTGCAACATCAGGGGCATCGGTTTCACCAATACGAACGTAAACGCCGTCCACCAATATTTGCAAATACCGAAACCTGATATCCTTGCCCTAACTGAGACCCAGGTCGATTCGTCAACTGATTCGACATATCTTCGTTGCTCAGGATACGACTTACATTCGAGATTCCGTTTAAATGGCGGAGTCTGCGTCTTCTCGCGGTCCGATCTGGCTTACCAGAGGATGGAGGCGTTGGAACCTAATAACATGGACATCATATGGTTGAGGGTCGTGCTGAGGAATTCTGTTAAATTTCTTTGTTGTCTTTATCGCTCCCCGAATGACGATCAACCGCCGAAATTTTTCGAACATCTTTCACATACCGTCGACTGGATACAGATCACACACCCAGCTTCTGAAATTGTTGTCCTTGGCGATTTTAATGCGTACAATTCCGGCTGGTTGTTACATTCTAACAGAACCGACGAGTCTGGGAGGCTGGCAGAGATGTTTGCTGTAAGCCACAACTTGACTCAACTCGTGGGGGAGCCAACGCGACTGCCTGGATTTGTTTTTGACATCCGAACGGAATATTTATACCGTAGAGGTTTCTGCGCCACTGGGAACCTCAGATCACTGTTTGGTAGCTGTCGCGCAAGCACCTGCATATCAGGTGAATAACCGGCCTAGGCAGCTTCGCCATGTATGGAAGTATGGGGCTGCTAACTGTGACGATTTGCGAGATTTCTTCGCATCCTTTCCATGGTCGGAGGTGTGCTTCGGCGACTCCGATCTTAACGCTTGCGCGGAGTCGGTATCAGAGATTATCCTTCTGGAGATGGAGATGTATATTCCACATTCCATCAAACGAAGTTCGTCTGATAAACCTTGCGAGCAAATTACAGCGGCAAAAAATTGAGCTTTTAAGCAACAGCGCTCCAATCCCACCGATGTTAACAGAACGAATTTTGTTAGAATCAGAAACGCGTGCAACCAGGCGATTGATACTGCGAAGAAAGCCCACAACGACAGGCTGATCAATAAGCTGCTTCGGTGCCCAACTGGTTCGCGCTCCTTCTGGTCAACGGCAAAGGCTGTCAGCGGTAGCTTCGCATCCTCCTCATTCCCTCCGTTGGTGATAGACAGCGGGACGTTAGTCACGAATTCAAAGGATAAAGCTCATGTGTTCGCGAATTTATTTTCCGCAAATTCAAATTTCGACCCCGGCCTGTGATCTCGCCGGTACGGTCTTCGATGCGGGATGTGAGATTTCGTCCGCGCACTATTCAACGCATTCTACGTGAACTGGGTTGTATGTTAGGAAGGCGGCCGGCGCTGACGGAATACCAGCAATAGTCCTTAAGAACTGTGCTCCAGAGCTATTGCCGGTTCTTGGCAGACTCTTCCGCTTATCTTATGCACGGAGGACCTTTCCTGCCTGCTGGAAAATCGCTCGAGTTCAGCCAATCCCAAAGAAGGGAAAAAAGTGTATCCCACATAATTACCGTCCGATAGCATTACTGTCTATGTTATCTAAGGTGATGGAAAAAGTCATCAATTCTGACTTATCGTCAATACGGATTCCGTGGCAGGCGGTCTACGAGAGACGTTTTAACATTTATAACCAATATATGGACATCTGCGATTGAACGGCATGGTGAGTCAAGGACGGTCGCATTGGCTATCTCAAAAACTTTTAACCGCGTCTGGCACGGGGCATTGCTTAGCAAACTCCGTTCATATGGACTTTCCCAACAACTTTGCGATTGGACGAAGAGCTTCCTCGAGAATCGATCGATCCGGGTTGATGTGGGCGGGGAGTATTCGGATCTGTATCCTGTTAATTCGGGTGTGCCCCAAGGTTCTATTTGGGCTCCAACCTTGTTTTTGCTTCACCTAACTGATTGGTTGGAGACAACGGATAACAAAGTGTTGAGTTTTGCGGATGATAGTACGCTTGTTTCCTCCTTTTCGAGTGTTCGGCCGATTGGTGCATCTGCGTCGCATCAGCTGAGATGTAGACAGATTGACTCTCTGAATCAGGATCTAGATAGGGTCCTGCAGAGGGGGTGGGCTAATTTCGTCGACTTCAATGCATCGAAGACACAATATATAATATTCACAAAGAAAAGTGGATCATCGGTTCCACAGCTGATGATGAATGGCCCGGGCCTCAAGGCTGGGCAAAGTTTGAGATTGCTCGGCGTCACGGTCTGTGAGAAAGTATCACGGCATAAACACGTGTCGAGTATCGCCAGGTCAGCCTCAGAAAAACTGAGCTATCTTTTTAGAGCTAAGAAATATTTTACTCCGGCCCAACTTCTTCTCCTATATAAATCCCAAATTAGACCCGCGCTCGAATATTGCTCTCATGTTTGGAGCTCGGCTTCCAAACATACCCTCGACCTACTTGAGATCATATAGAGACGAGCGATCCGCCTGATCGGGGACTCGGCGCTGACGTTGGGACTGCAGTCGCTATCACATCGAAGGCGCGTATCCGACCTCTGTCTGTTTTACAGATATTATCACGGGTGCTGTTCTTCCGAGATTCTTGGTATTGTTCCACGCAATTCTCCTTATATGCGCTCCACAAGACAATCAGACGGATCGCACCCGTTTGTGGTTCATCTCCCGACGGCGCGAACATTCATGCATCAGAAGTCGTTCCGTTACAGAGCGGGGACGCGGTGGAACTCCCTTCCCACGCGAGTGTTCCCTGAGCGTTACAACCTGCAACTGTTCAAAAAGAACTGCAACAGTTATTTGATGGCATCTCCGGGCACCGCGTCTGCGCTATAGGTTCGCCTCTCCCGAGAGAAGTCTTTAAAAAAAAAAAAAAAAAAACGTCGCAGCAGCTGAGGAGCAACCACGTCGACTTCCTGAATCGATTTCTGGGGAAAATCATGCAATGAGGAAAAGTTATTCTTGTAGATTTCAATACGATGAAGATGCAATATAATACATTTTCAGGAAGAAAAACGGATCGTGGATTCCACATCTCATTCTGCACGGACAGATCATTGAGTCTAAGAAAACCATGAATTTTATCGACATCAAGATCTGTGGAAACGTACCGGGGAAATCTACCATGATTGTCGGTTGTTGTGATATATTTTTGTGGCGCATATGCCAGAATCCTGATTCTCCATGTAACTTTTAGTCTAAATATACGGAGCTAAAGCATCATGACACTCACTACCTGGTTTCTATCTTTTTTCCTACTTTTTTTATTCATTCATCTACAGTCACTAGCCCATTCTTGTGTTCGTCCTCTAACTTTTGATACTATAGGGTTTTCCAATAGGGACTTGTCAACTTTTTTTCGGTAGTAAATTTTTATAATTTGCAGACATTGTTCGTTCGTGTACTTAATCACGATGAAAATGTTGAGTTTATTGAATAAATTGACCGTGACAGTTCGCTGATTAGTGAAAGGTTGCGTTCACAAATTAAATTCAAAGTTGTCAAGTCCCTATTGGAAAACCAAATATAAAGCTACCTTAGAGCTGCGCACATTGTAACAGAAGAAATTCAACACTAAACCAAACTGTGACAAAAACATTCTTGCAAAATAGTTTTCTCTATTCATTCCTGATGATCTATGTTACCACCGTTAAACGCGTCTCAGTGCATCGGTCTTCTAAAGACTCCAAATGAATTATTATGCAAATACGAATCATAAACGATAGATCGATATATCGCAATTCCCTTCGTGTTTAATCAACTTTGTCACAGAAAAATGGGCCCGATCCCAACTGATTCTTTTGTTAAGTTCGTTAAGCTAACAGGTGCTGTTCAGGTGTTTAATCACGATTTTTAAATCCCCCGGCATATGTCAAAATTCGTAAGACAAATTAAAATTCTAACACTAAGACTATTTCGAGAGCATCAGACATTGGCGTTTGCACAGCAATATGACTCGACAATGGCTGAGGTCAATGTCTACATCGCAAAAGCCTGATCTTCTAAGGAGGACCATTTAATGTTTACCGACATCCGAACCGCCCACGTCCAGAGCAAGTTGTTGTTAATTAAATAAGGGAAAATGGTTTTTACAAGTCGCCCTGATCTCTGATTTCCACGTGAGACACCGCAAAATAATATTCGCGATCATGTTGGCGACTTATTTGGCGGGATCACCGTCGGCCTTATACCGTCGTTGATTAACCATACTCGATCTTGAACCCATCAACATTTGATTACTTTACCTGAAGGAGGACCAAAGAGCTGCTGAGTGATAGTGACTTAGCTACTTCTTAAATGATCCACTGGTCGTTTGCAATTTTATAAATGTTCAACATTTATATTACCTAATTACGTGTTAAACAGTTTTAATTACTTTGGTACTTAGCGAAGATCGGAGAGTGTTTCGAAGTTAAAGGCTGCTTGTTCATTAAAATTCATTGGTTATTATGATATTTTGTGTAATGTCCTTGTTGCATTAGCTCCGGCGTAAGTACAGAGTGGGTTTTATCCGGAGATAAAGGGAAACGCTGCTGCTGGATAAAGACTGGAGGATGGAATCAATATCATAAAGCTTTAGGTATCGATAGATGGTATGATTCTGCTTATCTAATTTAATGAAATGGGATAAATAAATGCCTAGTCAGGAGTTTGCTGGGCTCTGATTATAATTCCTGCGAATTATTGATGGCAATCGTTAATTGCTTTTTTGAAAATTAATATAATATAGAGCTTTCTATTATTAGCCAGAATTGTTCACATAATTTTCCAAAAATAATATTATTAATAGGTCGTATTTCTTTCTAATTTTGAAGGGATGTTTTTTACTAACCTGCACGGGATCAAAGGTTGTCATTAAAAGTTGCCAGAGGTAGCGCTCTGCCAACAAAAACAAAATTGGCAGAAGAGTTCAGAAAACTCACTACGGTCGGGGATGCCTAACTAATCTCAAACGATTCTACAAGTTGTTTTCAGATACCAAACCGGTCGTGCAGCGGTTGTCCAACCGTAATACCTCGTCGATACCATAAATACCTCGTAACCATAAATACCTCGTTGACACCCAGATTCGAATACCCTCAAAACAGTCTTTGGTACGGGAAAATCTAGGGGAAGGTGACGGGGATGTTAGATTTGCTCCCAAGGTTGACGATGATTTTCTATCCAGTATTTTCAAGTTGGATGGACCGGGAAAAAATTCCCTCGCACAGATAATAATTCCGACCACTTTAGCACCTCTTTAGTGAAGGAACTGAGGAAAACCAGTCAAGCACCGTCAGCTGATGTGATAAAGTTTCAGATCCAACTCAACCCAAAGCGGTACAATCTACCATTAGTCACGCCTCCAAGGCTTGGATACAAAACTGCATCGACTGTCAACCTTAAGTAAGGACAGAAAGAAAGATTGTTGATCTGGCAGCTTCAAAGCCAATACACGGGCACTTGGTTCACTTACTCCCCAACACTTTTTGCCGCCATCCTATTTCCAACGGAAAATAAAACACTCTGTCTTCTGTGGTGGTTTGTTCATTTATTGTAATGGTGAATTGGGTTTAACAAACAGGTGCAGTATAATTTGATGTTGAATGAACGAAACTCAGTATTGTTGGATTTTCACAAGAGGTTCAGTGTTGCTTGATTTTAATAAACGAATCTCAGTATTATTTGATTTTCTTTAACAATAAGGATAGGCGGCACTGTAATCCACTTTTGGTTATTAACACGACTCCTCAAGTATACGAACTCCCGTGGGGTATTTTGACTCCGATTTCGATGCGCGCTCAGCGGTGAATGAATTGCTAATCTCGCGGAAACGCCCGACGTAGCACGTGTACGTGATGGTGTATGGATATTGACTGTAAGCAGCAGCGTGACCGACCGCGATGATGATTATGACTGATCCTAATTAGGGATGAAATTTGGATTTTGCATTTGCGCGGCTATTAGTCAATCATCATCGCGCTCCCTCATGAATCCATTCAGTTGCATGTCTCAGCGAGGTGAATAATACTTGCACATCATTCGACAGCAGCTCAACAAGCGAAGGGTGAAAAGAACTAAAGAGAGAACGCAATATCTTCGGGGTTGGCTTAGCTTGTGTGCTTGTATCAATGCAGCCTCTGAGGATGACCCACTGACCTAGTGCGGTGACTGTGGTGATCTCAGGCTGCATTGAACTACGGGAATATAAAAACGGAAAGGAGAGGAAAATGTTTTGTATTCACCTGTAAAAAGAGATCATTGATCCCCAGCGAATGGAGTGTCTGGGGAAAGTGAATAGGATGCCGGATTGGCTAGGGAATTGTGGCCGTTGGACTAAATTAAATACTTTGGTGATTTCCCCAGCGATTGCATGATTATGCAACCGCGTTGTTTGGTCAGATTATGCCGTTGCTAACCGACATGAAATGCGATTTCTGGTGGAAATCTTATGGGTTAGCGAAATCGAGTTGCCGTATGGCACAAAGGTAGCTAAACTCAATTATGCATCGTCTGCATCGAATAATGAGTTTAGCTATGCGACCTTTTGAAAAACATGTTTTTCATGTGGAATAGCTTGTAAGGGGAATAAGGGTTGAAATGACGCGCTGAAAGCGGTCGAAATAAGGTATGAAATTGCGGGTTGGTTCTCCATGTGGTATAGAGAACCCCCACAGAACTACGCTACTGAACGTTTTTGTAACCAATAATTCTTTCAAAATGTCTCTGAACTTTCATGGTATCGTTTACCCGAGTATTGCATATTTATTTTTTGTTATCCGAAATTCACATCGCCGAATTTAGACATACCTTTAAAGAACGAAGAACTGGGCGACTATGGGGAAAGGAAGGATTAATGTACATTAGTTTCTAATATTTTGAAACAATAACAAGAAAACACATCATCAGGCAGAGTTTCCAACATTGTTGTCGTTTGGCAGTAATGTGTATTAATGTACATTCGTTTCTAACGTCTTGAAACAATCACAAGAAAACACATGACTAGACAGCGTTTCCAACATTGTCGTCGTTCGACTGAAAAATGATTCTCTTTATTTACATGGGTGGTCTGGAAAGTTTCCGACCTCAAGTGAAGATAGCAGCACTCATCAATAAAAGATAACGAATGTATTAACATTGTGCATCGTTTGACAGTTACTCGCCAAAATGTCAGCCATTTTGGACGCGTAGGTTTTATTTGACAGTCGTTTGAGTGAATCGATGTGAGTGTTTTTGTCAAAATGGACAAAATTGAGTGTCGAGCTGTCATTAAATTTTTGTTTTTGAAAGACAATATGCCTACGCAAATCAAAGATGAGTTGGACTCTGTGTATGGGGACTCTGCACCATAATTACCACAGTTCAATTTTGGGCAGCTGAATTAAACGTTGCCGTGAGAGCTTGGGACGATGCACATTTGGGAGGTCCAAAAACTGCAACAACTGACGACAACATCACTAAAGTTCACCAAATGGTGCTAGATGACCGCCGAATTACAGTGAGGGAGATAGCAGAGGCTTTGAAAATGTCCAAAGAACGTGTTTGTCACGTATTAAATCAAGATTTAGGCATGGAAAAGCTGTCTGCGCGTTGGGTGCCACGTTAGACCAAAACGTGTTCGAATGAACATTTCCAACGCTTTGTTGCCGCAGTTTAGGCGCAATATATCCGAGTTTTGGCGCCGATTAATTACCGTCGATGAAACTTGGATACACCACTATACGCCCGGAACAAAAATATAGTCAAAACAGTAAAAATTGTTTTTCGGGTGCAAAGTGATGGCGACTATTTTTTGGAATAGTCATGGAGTTATTTTAATCGATTATTTTCAAAAAGGAAAAATCATTACAGGAGCATACAACGCATCAGTACTTGACCAATTGAAGGAGAAATTGTCGAAAAATAGGCTCTTTTGCAGAAAACAAAAATCCTGTTTCACGAAGCAAACGCGCCGTCTCACACCTGAGCGGTTGCCATGGCGAAAATCCACGAATTACGGTTGCACTGCTTGACCATCCGCCTTACTTACCAGACCTAGCCCCAAGCGACTTCATTTTGTTCCCTAATCTAAAAATTGCGCTCGGCGGACAGAGATTTTCATCAAATGAGGAGGCAATCACCTTCGTGAACAGTTATTTTGCAGAGGAAAACGCCGAGTACTATTTGGACGGGTTAGAGAGATGGGAGCATCACTGGGAGAAGTGTGTAGAGTTACAAGGAGACTATGTAAAAAAATAAAAATTAATTTGAAGAAACAATGTCTTATATCTTTCTTAGGTCGAAAACTTTTCAGCCCACCCTCGTATTTGTGCGCCTGAAGTTGACTTTCAACGTTAGCTGATTTTGAAAGTAGCGTATCATAGTAAAGAGAAATCGGGTGGTGGCGTGCATTCCCCGAGTTACCACATAAGGAAGTCACTTTTTTAATGTTCCTTCATTTCATTTACACGACAGCTAATCACAGTTTCGAGTAAATATTTCATATTTCACCAATTCGATGATAATAATACAAAGTTAGAAATTCAGTTTGCAACAAAAGTAATTGGTTTAATAAGAACGCTTTTACTTTTGTTGCTGTTTTTTTTTTTTTGTCCAGTTTTTTGTTGACTACTAGCATGCTCAAGTTTCGTCTGCACATTCAACTCTTTCCCCATAGATTATTCCCGACTCCCTCCTTGAAATGCCTGACGACACCTTTCTCTTTTATATTTGATGTATCTTGTCCATGCACAGTCGTAAGATGCTGATAAATGCGGCACACACCGATAACGTCCGTGTGGCCGAAAATATGCTAGAGTTTGGTTTTTGCACTTTGCGTATATCCCTTTTTAAGAACCATTTTCTGTCGTATGATTCACAACCTATGATGACTCTATATATTATAGTGTGTTACCTCATGGATCATACAGCGTGTTGCTGTCTTATCCGAACTTATGCGTAAAATCAGAACACCTCCGTAACTTGATATAGCAACAAGAACCTACTTGTACACTCTAGGTTGAAGAATTTTTTCGCACGTTTTCATTAGAGTAGAAAATGTTTAAAAGCCTTTTGAACCGTCAGTCCGTACAAAGTTGTCGATCACATCGGCGATCAAGCTTACTCGATCGTTTTTTTTAGTTCACAAAACGCATTTATTATTAAAAAAAATACAGATTTTACTTAAGACTAAATGGTACGCTCTATTTTCATTTAATTTTCTTATATTAACTTACTTACACTCTAAATTGTATAATACGTCCTTTTGCTTTGTTTTGTTTTGCCTTTCGGCCTACAATATTTTTTCCATTAACATTTAATAATATATATATATATATAAATATATATATATATATATATATATATTTTTTTTTTTTTTTTTTTTTTTACATCGCTTAATTTTTTTTTTTGGCGAACACACAAGAATTTTTGGAACCAAACGAACATCATTAGGTATTAAAATACAACTGAAAGAACGGAAATAATATTAAAACTAAAACTACATCTAGGGAAGGGAAATGAGAGCGTTGCGCCTGAAAGGCATATTATATTTGGGGACGTAAAGTCCTTTCCTCGTCACACACACACCACCAGTTGGGATGAGATCGGTTTCTTTTAGATTTCTCTTTTTCACTGATCACCATACTAAAGTGTACGCGATCTGGAACAATAGAGATATCGCTATTATGGAGAATTCGTTTATACCTAGAACCAGGGAAAGCGTTGTAAATAATAGGGACTCCATGTCTATCTTGGATAAGACTTTTACCTTTGGTAAATAATAGGAACTCCATGTTTGTCTTGGGTAAGCCCTTTCCTATCCGAGAAGGGGAACGTTTCTGGAGGAATAAACCCATTCTGGAGGGTACTCTCCATATACATATTGCGTTCTATATATTCTAAGGCCCACCGCTTCGTAGAAACCTTGACGTGGTGCGGGGACTTAAACTACAATGAATCACTCAGACTATGCTGACGGAAGCATATGCTTCAGGCAGGGTCACCCATATCAAACAGGCTAGCGAGGAGTAACTCGCAAAGATCTACCAGCCCTAATCCGTGCGTCATCATGTCCATTGAATGGTTTGCAGCCAGGGATATACCGGCTGTATTTAAACGACGCCTCTCTGACACCGGGTCAAATCAGAGAAGTAAGTAGACTTTATCATATCAAAACTGGGCTCTGATATGGCGGATTTTTTAAACCCCAAAGACTCCTGGGAACAAAATTGAATAAACAATATACACAAAACAATCCCAAGAAAAACCCGGTAGGCGTAGGTATGATGAACCGACACTATCATAAGGGAACGAATTATCAAGAAAACACCGACTCGAAAAATGAAGACGTAGGGAAAAACGGAAAATGCGGGATATACGCGTCGGCAGGTGGAATGTTCGAAAGTTATATAAACGAGGCGCGATACAGATGGTCATAGAGAACGCGAAACAATATAAAATGGGCATCGTTGCGCGTCAAGAAGTCCAACTGACATGCGGAGAGACCAACACACATAACCTCGGAACCGGGTTCATCATAAGCAAGAAGATTACGCCCCATGTAAAAGATGTGAGATTTATTAATGACCAAACGTCGGTGCTAAAAATACAGGGCCCGTGGTACAATTATATACCTATACACGCACACGCCCCAACAGAATCTACCGACGATGACGTTCTGCAAGACACTAGAGGAAGTATTTGATGGGATCCTCGGGGTCCTCAACGCGAAAATTGGAAAGGAAGATATCTTTTAACCAGCTATAAGTAAAGGAACCCTACACGACGTTTCAGACGATAATGGAATATCAAGTTCGCAGCCTCACAATATCTGGTAGTGAAAAGTACGATATTCAAGCACAAGCAAATGCACCAAGTCAAATGGATATCACTCGACGGCGTAACGCGTAACCAAATAGATCACCTCCTCATAGATAACCGACACCACTCGAACATCTTTGACGTAAGATCATAGAGAGGAGCAGATTGCGAGTCCGATCATCTTCTACAATAGTGATGGGATAGTCAGCTCGCATCAAACCCACATGGGCGTTACGGGAGACGAGCAAAAGGTTCGACACTGATAAACTAAAAGACCTGCGCAAAAGGGCTGAATATCAAGACGAACTAACGAATAGATTTAGCATCCTAGAGAATGGGAGTAGTGCGGAAGAGGAGGGCAATAATGTGCACACTAGAAGGGCATCGATCAGAGACGTAATCAAATAAACAGCCCAAAATGTATTAGGATTTAAGAAAGCAATTAAGTCCAAACCTTGGTTTGACGATGAGTGCAGGGCAAAGATCGAACAACGTAAACGCCTCACAGTGATTCACTTAGAAAGATGATGATGGTGAAGTCAACCCAGAAAGATATCCGACGATCCGGAAAGAGACAACAAGAATGGGAGAAGACTCGGATCGAAAAAATCCAGAGCAAAGAACTTCAGAGGTATGTATGCCGGCATAAATTTAATCAGAAATGGCTACCGGGGGAGAACCAAAATAACTCGAGATGCAAAGGGCTGTCTGGTCACAGAAACAAACAATATCGTGACAAGATGGAAGCAGTACTTTGAAAACCTGCTCAATGTGCGCACCCATGAACCACAAATAAACGCATCACACGTACATACAGCCGAGCCTCAGATCCCAGACCCCTCCTTCAACGAAGTTGTAGACGCAATAAATCGATTGAAATACAACAAGGCTCCCGGAGTCGACTGCATACCGACAGAGCTTATGAAGCATTAATTAGAATATGGGATAAGGAATATCGGATAAGGAATATGGGATAAGGAACTCACTTCGGAAGAATGGAAAATCTCAATAGTCGTCCCCATCTTCAAAAAAGGTGACAAATCTGATTGCGTAAACTATAGAGGAATATCGTTGCTCCTAACCACACAAAATACTAACAAATGTCATACTGGCGAGAATCACACCGTACGCAAAAGAAATACTGGGAGACTACAAGTGCAGATTCCGTAGGAACCGGTCACCGAGTGACCAAATACGACCGATCCAGCTGATCGGGGACTCGGTGGTGACGTCGGGACTACAGTCGTTATCACATCGAAGGCGCGTAGCCGACCTCTGTCTGCTTTACAGATATGATCACGCGTACTGCTCTTCGGAGATTCGTGTCATTGTTCCGTGCAATTCGGTTTATAGGCTGTGGAACTCGCTTCCGCGAGAGTGTTCCCGGGGCGTTTCAACTTGCAACTGTTCAAAAAGAACTGCAACAGTTATTTCGTGCTATCTCGGTGCGATATAGGTTCGCCTCTCACGAGAGAAGTGTATTAAAACAATTTTTTTTTTCAGAAAGGCAATTGCTGGAAAAGAATTGGGAATGTGGAGAGACGGTTCACCAACCGTTCGTTGACTTGAAAACACCCTACGACAAAGACTTTACCATATTGTAGTTGAGCTGGGAATCCCAAAAAAAATATGCCGTCCTCATTCAAATATGAATGAACGAAAACTAAGGGCGAGTTAGAATAGAAAACCACCAGAACAGAACCATTTGAAATCCGGGACTGACAAAAATAGGGCGATGGCATCTCACCATGCCTTTTTAACCATGTCCTCGAGTATGTCATGGAATCTAATACCTGATTTCCAATTTGGATTTAGAAGAGCGCACAGCACCATTATGGTGCTTAACATATTTGAAAACCATGTCTGCATGCGCCTCTTTAATAAGGAACCCACCATTGCGGCGAGCCTGGACATTGAAAAGGCTTTGGACACGACGTGGATTTTTAAATTACTAAATACTGGTCTCAGTAGAACGCTGTCTAGTATCACCTACCAGTTCGTTCTAAACAGAACCTTCCAACTTCGAGTGAATGGAAAGCTTTCCCGAACTTCAACATCGGTGCAAGCGTACCACAGGGCTCCATTCTAGGCCCCATCTTATTTAATATCTAAACCTCAGATATTCCTCGCCCTGTGGACGAGAGAGTAAACCAGACATGCTATGCGGATGACGTCCTAGTATACACGTCGTTCAAAAGCCCTAAACTCGCAACAAATCGACTCAACAGTCACCTCGACGAACTGTACCAGTATTACAATCGATGGAAAATCCGACTTAACCTATCCAAAGCAAAAGCTATCACTTACCTAAAACCCAAATAACTACCATCCAATTTCCTTATATCACTAATGCAATCGCATTAGTACTTGAAAATGCTTCACGTATCATATAGATCAAATCAATGATCTTAAAGTCCCTGTCAAAGAAAACTTACCTTTTATGCATTCTCTTCGCATATAATTTCCCGTAAGATTCCTTTCTTTACCTTATCAGGCAGAACCCCCATTATTACAACTCAATCTACATCAGTTTCCGCTGATGCAACAGCATTAGCACCTGTTAATGCTGCACGCATTAAGCTTACCGAATATATTTATTTTCAAGCTTCTGCAAAGGAATTCTTACCTGCGTGCATAACTTCGCATTTAAAACCCCCTATAAGAGTTCTTTCTTATCTTATCCTAAATTACCTGAAAGAAAATTCATCGGTTCATATATAATACAACCGCATAATCAGGATACCTTACCCTTGAATTGGCTTATCCCAGCTTCATCATGTGTATCATAAATCACCAAACACATTGGCTGCCGACCTACACCCAAGGGACTAAAACAAATACACGTATCTCTTGGCACCAATTAAATCCTACAGCATAAGCAAATGCAAATAGGAATTCAATACTTACCTCCCGCTCTCCGCCGGCTGCGGAGATGCGTTTATACACGGGTCGTTTTGTGAAATGCTGGTTGACTTGATAGCTCGTCTCACATTTAAAGCTATAGTGAAGACTAAAGTGTTCGGAATTAAATAAACTGCAAGCGAACTTTTCTTTTAATAAGTGAATAAATTGACTGTCAAATATAAATGAATAAACCTGTTCAACATGTAACCGAAAACAATAAAAATTAATTAATTAATAAGCCGTGTGTTTCGTTTGAGTCTTCTCCTGGGCTGTAGTTCCTGAGCGTGTTTCTGTGTTACATTTGTGGACATAATGTTTTTTTGTTTAACGGATCAGGTTCAGCAGTGGAACTCCCTTTTAGTGACGGTGGGACGAAGTAGAACCCCGTGTCGGCGCCGGCACCACGACTTCGTTCCCCACATATTCGAATACAAATAGGAGGTACTACGATTAGACCACAGGACAGGATGAAATATCTTGGGGTCATCTATACCCCAAAAATGAATTTCATCAAACATGTGACCCACACTCTTCAAAGGGGCATCGGTCGGTCTGGAAACTTAAGATCAACTTCCAGAAATGTGAAGCCATCCTATTTAGAACTCCATTATATAAAGCCACGTACGACACAAGGAAAAACTGGCGAAAGCTAGTTATCGTGGGACCGCATGGAGATAAACTGGAAATCAAGAGTTTAGTTAAATACCTGGGCATCTGGCTAGACCAATACCTGTATTTCAACAGACATGTAGAGGCTGCTTTGCTCAAAGCGAGGAAAATTTTTGCTATGACAAGGAGGCTATTTCACAGTAGCCAACTTGGCAGTAGGGTAAAAGTCATATGCTACATGACGCTAATCAGGCCAATGCTCATATATGGCTGTCCAGTATGGTTTAACATACGTCCAAATTTGATGGAAAAGATTCGGGTGTTCGAAAGGAAGTGTCTGAGAACCTGTCTCAGATTATATCGAACACCGGAATCGGAATACAAAAAGTACTACTCAAATGAGACTTTATATAATGAAGCCTGCTGCATAAATAGGGTGGATAATTTTATGATTAAATTAATCAGAGGACATATTGCGAGAGCAATATGCTCGTCCAATGACCTAATTTTCGGGGCTTATTATCCAAATACCCTGTACTATGAGAACGTGCGTCGCAACGGTTTTGTTCCACCAGAGGCGTTCCTTGATTTGGACATAAAAGGGCTTATACAGGATAGATCCGGAATTCCGCTGATCTATCATGTAAGTAGATCTTCCGTAGACGGGCGATTGTGCTACGACCGGGAAGTAACGCGCACCGAAGAAGAGCTCCTGCGCTTCAGTAGGGCTATCTCCCACAGAGACCGGGACGATAATATTAGACAGCGTCAACAGTTCTGGTGGTTGAATGGCATATAAAGACCTGGATACCAAAGTCGGTATAGAATCACACTATCATCAGCTAGCTTACATAGACTTAGCTTTTCTAGAATTAGGGTAGTATGAGATTTAAGTTAAGTTAAGCTAAGTGATTTTACATAAAATAAAAAAAAATAAAAAAAAAAGTATATAAGTTTAGGTAAGTTAAGTAAGTTAAATTTTAAGAAAAAAAAAAAAAATTGACAAAGTTTTTCAAATTTTTCTTTGTCTTTCAAATAATTATCAGTACTGCCACAAAGTTCTGTCGCCGAAAGGCAAATTATACAAATATTAAGTAATGTTTAGCTTAGAGCGTCTGCGAAGGACCAGTAAGTTATTATATAAGCTATTTAAGCTAGAATTTAAGCATTTTTTGTCTAACCTTTAATTTAGAAACTAAGAATATAGAAAGAAAATAAAAAAAATGTTTAAAAAATGAAAATGAAAATGGCATCGGTCGGTCTAAGCAACTGCACAAGATTTTGAAGTGGAGCAACAAAGTTAAACTTCTCTGCTATATGCAGCTAATCCGATCTGGAATATGGTACGCCTTCCGCATATGGTCGTGCATATCTTCGGCCCAAACGGAAAGACTTCGAGTTTTCGAAAGGAAACTCCTCAGAAGATGCACCAACCCCTCTAGATGGACTGACGGCCCCCATTACCCAAACTCTCACCTATACGAAGGTGCCTCCATTACCCCTATCGACGAGTACTTGCTACAAGTAGCATACAAATACCTCGATAGCATTCAGAACAGCGAGAACCTACTTGTACGGGGCTCTTGCGTTTTTGACCCTTCTCTCTCTCGATCTCTTCGGATCAGACCACCACAATTTCTTCTTCAGTACAAAACTGAAGAAAGCACCCTTCCCAACAACATTCTCCTTTATAATAGAGGATTCCTAGACCCATCCCATAGGGTATACATGCTGACACACTACAAACACGCACGCACAGTACAAGACAGCACAAACACACACACACACACACCGACCAAAGCGCAGGTTATCAGACGCCAAAGACGTGATCTGCGTTTACTACCGCACTCAAGACCCACCGGTCTTGTACGATTTCTTTCCCACCATCCCCCCATCCAAGTAGTTAGAGAACAATCGAACTAACCCTGTCCACACTATCTTTAGATACGTCCTTCCCTTTGACCGAGCCTAACATCTTCACGGATGTGGGTGATTCTGGTTATCGCAAGCAATGACCAGAAGCCAGAGACAAGATGAAGGATACATTTGTCCTCGGCTCCCTAAAGCCCCCCCCCCGCCCTTTTTTTTGTAGAGCAGCACGACTTGCCACGCGAACTCCGAGTTGTAAAGAGATAAGTGAAAGTTTCGGTGCACATGATTTACTGCAGTGCGCTCCATAAGGCCACAATAAAAATCAGTGCATAACAAGTAACTATTGGAACAGTGATTTATTTGGAGAATGCAACGATCGTACTGGGCAAGTCAACAACGCTCTTCGTCCAAAGCAGAGCCCAGTTCTTTGACAGGCTGGCGCCCGAATACAGTCCCCGCAGAGAGAAGGGAATTGAGACGTCGCTGGAGAAGTCGCCGTCCGCGGAGCTGTAACAGGTATCTTGTGCTTACTGAAGATACAGTAAACGGATTACACAATTGATTCGATGGCACGGATCATGGGGCAGAAGCGCGCGTACTGACTCGTCGGCGATTAGTTAGCAGAACAGTTTCTGCCCTGTGAGTAGGGCGTTAGAATATACTCACAGCTAGGCCAGTTTGTCGTAAAAGGCGACTAAAGGCCGAGTGGTAGCCGGGGTCCCAACGCCCTGTGCGCCCGGTGAAATACCACCCCATCAAGATTTAGGCTTCGTGAAATAGTCGGGAGAAATCCTTGGCCACCTTTCGAAACTTGGCTGATAGACCGGTTCGACAAAAGGTTGGTTAGGTGGTAGTCGGTCCCAAGGTGAGATACCACTCCGTCACGCTGTACATTCCGCGATATCGCCGAGAGAAATCTTCGATGGTGTTTCGGATGTGTGGCTGATGGCCCGGACTGACACGGAGATAAGTCATGAAGGTGCCTTGTGATATAAAGAATTCCGGAGGTAAACTAGTCTCCCATCCGGCTCTCCGCCGGGCGGGGCGGGGGGGGGGGGGGGGGGGGGGGTACTATGTCAGGGGAAGCATCATGCAGATATCATGATAAATAATGGAACTTTGAGAGGTTCGTCATCGCATAACCCGGCTCGCTCTCGAGGCTCAGCCCACGCTCGACTGGTGGCGGCATTTTGTAACATCAGGGGCATCGGTTTCACCAATATCAATGTGAACGCCGTCCACCAATATTTGCAAACAACGAAACCCGATATCCTTGCCCTAACAGAGACGCCGGACGATTCGTCAACTGATTCGATATATCTTCGTTGCTCAGGATACGACTTACATTCGAGATTCTGTTTTAAAGGCGAAGAGTGCGTCTTCGTGCGATCCGATCTGGCTTGCCAGAGGATGGGGGCGTTGGAACCCAATAACATGGACATCATATGGTTGAGGGTCGTACTGAAGAATTCCATTAAATTCCTTTGTTGTCTTTACCAGTCCCCGAATGACGATCGACCGGCGACATTTTTCGAACATCTTTCATATACCGTCGACTGGATACAGATCAACCACCCAGCTTATGAAATTGTTGTCCTTGGCGATTTTAATGTGCACGAGGCTGGGAGGCTGGCGGAGATGTTTGCTGTAAGCCACAACTTGACAACTCGTGGGGGAGCCAACGCGAGTGCCGGATGCCCGAGGCGATTATGCGAACACCCAGGCTCTGTTTTTGACATCCGAACCGAGTATTTATACCGTAAAGGTTTCTGCGCCACTAGGAAACACAGATCACTGCTTGGTGTCTGTCGCGCAAGCACTTGCATATCCAGCGAATAACCGGCCTAGGCAGCTTCGCCATGTATGGAAGTATGGGGCTGCTAACTGGGACGATTTGCGAGATTTCTTCGCATCCTTTCCATGGTCGGAGGTGTGCTTCGGAAACTCCGATGTTAACGCTTGCGCGGAGTCGGTATCAGAGATTATTCTTCTGGGGATGGAGATGTATATTCCACATTCCATCAAACGAAGTTCGTTTGATAAACGTTGGTTTGACAAGAAATGCGAGCAGATTACAGCGGCAAAAAATAGAGCCTTTAAGCAATGGCGCTCCAATCCCACCGATGTTAACAGAACAAATTTTGTTAGAATCAGAAACGCGTGCAACCAGGCGATTGATACCGCGAAGAAGGCTCACAACGACAGGGTGATCAATAAGCTGCTTCGGTGCCCAACTGGTTCACGCTCTTTCTGGTCAGTGGCAAGGGCTGTCAGCGATAACTTCGTATCCTCCTTTTTCCCTCCGTTGGTGACGGACAGCGGGACGTTAGTCACGAATCCAAAGGATAAAGCTAATGTGTTCGCGAATTTATTTTCGGCGAATTCAAACCTCGATCCCAGCCTTTTGGAGCCACCTGTGATCTCGCCGGTACAGTCTTCCATGTGGGATGTGAGATTTCGTCCGCGCACTATTCAACGCATTCTACGTGAACTGGATTGTAGTAAGGCAACCGGCCCGGACGGAATATCAGCAATAATCCTTAAGAACTATCGCCGATTCTTGGCAGACTCTTCCGCTTATTTTATGTACGGAGGACCTTTCCTGCCTGCTGGAAAATCGATCGAGTTCAGCCAATCCCAAAGACGGGAAAAAAGTGTCTCCCACAAAATTACCGACCGATAGCATTACTGTCTATTTTATCTAAGGTAATGGAAAAAGTCGTCAATACAGAGTTGGTTAAGTATTTGGAGTGCAACGGACTTCTGAATGATCGTCAATACGGATTCCGTGGCAGGCGTTCCACGGGAGACCTTTTGACACTTATAACCGATATATGGACATCTGCGATTGAACGGCATGGTGAGTCAAGGGCGGTCGCATTGGATATCTCCAAAGCTTTTGACCACGCCTGGCACGGGGCATTACTGAGCAAACTTCGTTCATATGGACTTTCTCAACAGCTTTGCGACTGGACGAGGAGCTTCCTCGAGAATCGATCGATCCGGCTTGTTGTGGGCGGCGAGTGTTCGGATCTGTATCCTGGTAATTCGGGGGTGCCCCAAGGTTCTGTTTTGGCTCCAACCTTGTTCTTGCTTCACTTAAATGATTTGTTGGAGACAACGGATAACAAAGTGTTCAGTTTTGCGGATGATAGTACGCTTGTTTCCTCCTTTTCGAGTGTTCGGCTGATTGGTGCATCTACGTGGCACCAGCTGAGATGTAGACAGATTGACTCTCTGAATCAGGATCTGGATAAAGTCCTGCAGTGGGGAAAGGCCAATCTTGTCGACTTCAACGCAACGAAGACCCAGTATACTACATTTACAAAGAAAACTAGATCATCGGTTCCACAGCTGATGATGAATGGCCGGGCCCTCGAGGCTGGGGAAAGTTTGAGATTGCTCGGCGTCACGGTCTGTGGGAATGTATCATGGCATAAACACGTATCGGGTATCGCCAGATCAGCCTCAGGAAAACTGAGCTATCTTTTTAGAGCCAAGAAATATTTTACTCCGGCCCAACTTCTTCTCCTATATAAATCCCAAATTCGACCCGCGCTCGAATATTGCTCTCATGTTTGGAGCTCGGCTCCCAAACATACCCTCGACCTACTTGAGAGCGTACAGAGACGAGCGATCCGCCTGATTGGGGACTCGGCGCTGACGTCGGGTCTACAGTCGCTATCACATCGAAGGCGCGTAGCCGACCTCTGTCTGTTTTACAGATATTATCACGGGTGCTGTTCTTCCGAGATTCTTGGCATTGTTCCACGCAATTCGGTTTATATGCGCTCCACAAGACAATACGACGCCCCCATTTGTGGTTCATCTCCCCACGGTGCGAACATCCCTGTATCAGAACTCGGTCCGTTACAGAGCGGGGAAGCTGTGGAACTGCCTTCCCACGCGAGTGTTCCCGGAGCGTTAGAACCTGCAACTGTTCAAAAAGAACTGCAACAGTAATTTGATGGCATCTCGGGGCGCCCACTCAGCTCTATAGGTTCGCCTCTCCCGAGAGAAGTCTAATAAAAAAAAATAAAAAAAACTGAGCAAATGCGGTACCCGTTGTAACAATCTCCTACGCCGTGCTTCCTCTTTTTATCGAGGGAAGAGCGTGGAGGTTTTAATAAATGCGTTTAGTTTTATTTTTAGTGTTCATATTTATTTACACAACTCAAACTATAGTTAATTTATAATACAACTCTACAATCAAAACTCTTCTTTAAAAACTCTTCTCAAAACTCTTCTACTTCAACTAACTTCCTCGACTGTATTTCTCAACTAACTGATTCACTTCAACTGCTTCAACTTAACTGACTTTACAATTAGAATTTCTCTCTACTTATGGAACATTGTGTTCTAATTTACTGTAAATTATAATATGAACAAAACAAATTTTCTCAAGGTACGAGTATTCCTTTAGTTTCTGTGACTTTTAAATTGAATAAAATCTGAACGAAAATCAAAGTGCTCTGTTTTGAAATAAAAAGGGGCAAGTTATTAAAAGGGGGCATGTTATGAAATGTACTGTAACTGTAACTGGCTTGATATAATATTGTGTAATTTATTTATGGTATGTACTAAATGAGATGTGAGATATGTAAGGAGATTCAGTGTTAAAGCTAATAGGGGTAGTATTCGGGAATACAACACCATCTCGCCGATTTTTTTTCGTACCCAATTTATCATGCAAAATTGAAACATGATACAAGTTGAAAATTGACAGACACCTAGTGAGGAACGATGCTTACTAAAAACAGACCATTGGCGATGCTACGAGTGCCATCGTAGGCGTTTCTAAGGACTTGCGGACCTATCCCCGTAGTACCTCTGTTGATTTGAAAAGGCATTTGACTCGGTTTTTTTCATTAGTTACATAAAACACTGAATGTTTCTACTTACCTGATTTTTTGTTTCTATGTTATCGAATAACTTCCCATCTAATGTAATATTTGAATGTGAGTGACGTAGTAGTAGATGGGATTCATGAATAAATAAAAGTTTTAAAGTTTTTAAGGTGCTTTCTTCGTTAACAAAACTCCTTTAACATTCTTCACTCACCTACACCAGTATGCACGGTGTCGTACGTGTTCATGAAACATTTTCAGATTTTATATTTATAAGTAATAAATAATTGACTACTGCTACATACGTTTTAATTATCTTTATTTATTATTATTTTTTATTAGTTTTATATTTATATTCTAATTTTAAGTGATCTCATTATTTTTAATTTCCTTAATTTTAAAATTTTAAATAAATTCAATTAGTTCAGAGATGGTGACATACTCGTTTAATCAACCCGTGTACTTAGGGTTTAACTGACGTGCTTTGTCCTTGAAACTGGTGCGTAATAAATTTCCGATTTCTTTCTATTATCTAACATACATTTTCTCCGGGCGAGAAATTTCTTTTACACCACGATTATAACAGCAAATATAAAAATACTAAAAGAAAAAAAAATCATTTACAATTACAAATGGTAATATATATTTATAAACAAAAGTATATACAATATATGTGGTATAGCGTAGCGACATCATAGTCAGAGGACTAGTGAAAGATAGTTCGCAGGACGCAAAGCCCTCTAATTTTTCTTTAAACTAAATTGTAAAATGAATTAATTTTAGAAGGTTTTACCAACACGTGGACTGTAATGCTATTTCTTTCCTTTCCATCCTTCTTTCCATTTATTATTGTACGATCTCTAAAACCAGATGAATCACCCCGAAGACAAAAATTTAAACAAAAGATGTGTGCACCATATATAAGTGGCTCATTTTATATACATGTGTATTCCGCTATAACACAAATTTTTGTAATTTCCATAGGTATCGCGGTTTCTTTTGTATTATAATAAATGCAAAGCATTCGCGCAACATTTCACTTTGTGGAACATCTGTCTTCGCTGATTGCAAGCAATCTTGACTGCTCTTCCATAAATTCACCTAAAGATATCATTGTTTCAGTTATTCAAATCTAAATTTGAATCTAAAAGAGAGTGAAGCATAACTAATCAGCTCTACCGTCGCTGGGAACGTAAACAAAAGTCTGTTTGCAAATTAGCCAAGTCCGAAAATTTAGACAGGAATTCTAATGAACGAGGTGAGCTTTCTTGCACTTCTGTTGTTGAGGTTTTGTTCGACTGACCAGGTAACGTCTAGTAAATATAAGTTGAATAAGTTTCCGGTTTTGGACATTAGAACGGAATGGTATTTATTTTTAATGCCTGAATCAAATTAATGTTATTGTGTTAATTTACAGATTATGTGGATATTATTTACTCGTATTAATGTTAAAGGCTATAAAATGGAAATTAAAAATGACAATTAATTCTTAAAGATGGGCACGCGTGTTGAAAGTGCTAATAAGTTCTTAAACTGGATATTATATCACAAGTTTGTGTTCCAGGTGAAGAAATTGAACCGGTGTGTGGCGAAAAAAATTGACTGATTGAATGGCTCTTATGCCATTTGTTTATATTATAATATTTTTATAATAATCTGTCGTATTAAGTCGTTCGTTCCAATTTAATTAACTACAAATTACAGTTGGATCGTTGAAAAAATTAGGAACCAATGTAAAAGTGATGAAATTACTTAGAAGGGATCATTAGTTGTGTGTTGAAGGGGTTAATAACTAAATACGACCCAATTTAAATTAAATATGTTTTGTTACATAAGTCTTTTATAGCCACGGCTCGTATACGTCATATATGTCCTATTTTCCGTCGTTTTCCGTTTAATATTCATCCGTCATGGCGTTTATATCTCCTTCATCTGCATTTTTTAATGAGCGTAGCGTTTGGAAACAAGTTCCACTAAGTTAGACTTCCATTTATGAAAACCATGCTACTGTACAAACAAGTAAATTAAAACAAAGCACAAATTATTTATAATTAAACTACTCTTCGTTTATATTGAACCTTGAAAACTTGTTGCGATCACTTTTTGAATAAACCCGGGCTGGCATAAGCCGATCTGAAAATAAACGTAAAAAGTAAATGGTTGTCTGTCATATACCCAAAGTTTAGGCGGTTCATTATACTTTATATATAATAAAGTGTGTTCCCCTAAGACCACGAGTTGTGTTGAAAAAAAAACAAGAATTCTTTCTTTCTTAAAAAGGTGAAATGTATGAAAAAAGAAGATAAAAAATAATAACGAAACAGTGCCCCATGAATAAGGCGTTAGAATATACTCACTGCTAGGCCGGCTTATCGAAAGAGGCGACTAAAGGCCGAGTGGTAGGTGGGGTCCCAACGCTCCGTCGCCCGGTGAAATACCACCCCATCAAACTATAGGCACCGTGAAATGGTCGGGAGAAATCCCTGGACATCTTTCGGAGCTTGGCTGATGGACCAGTCGGGGTTCTTTTAAGCTTACCCGAAGAACCCCCCATAATTACAACCCAACTTCCATTGTTTCCCACTAATGCAATTGCATTAGCACCTGTAAATGCTTCACGCATCAAGGTTATCTAACGCATAACCCAAACGTTCCTGTAAAAGAATTCTTACCTTTCACGCATCAATTCGCATTCAAAATTACCTACAAGAATTCTTTTCATCATACAGGATCATAAACCCAAAACCTATTCGGCACCCTTTGTATGCCAAGCAATCCTGCTACACATGTGTACACCATACATTCAAAATCTCTGAAAAGAACTTCTCCCACAAGGGCATCCCCGCATTTACAACCAAGAACCGAATTCTATATTGGTGTAAATATTCACACTGGAATACGACCTTGGGTTGCCATAGATGCCATTTACAATCGATATAGATGATATACACAACCGTCATTGTGTAACCATCTAAATTGCTTCATAATTACTTGCAACTATTGATTCAGCTGCAAGCACTTCTCCCAGAAATGCTCCTTTGTTTGAATCTCCAAACAATCACCAACTTCGCGCTGGGCCGCCGGATTCGAATTCAATGGCATAAACAGATGCAAATAAAGAATCTGTTTCTTACAACGACCAAAGATACAATATACAAATTGTATGAAACCTTTTAGCACCTTTGTTTTCTCAATAGCAATACAGCTATTTACTTAGCCGATCCTCATTGCACTCGATGCCCTTGGTCTCTTCAATTTTTCAGCTTTGTAAACAACACAGATCTACACGATCGCACACATCACTTACTGGTTACCCCATAGCTAGAAATGTTCTCTCTCTTTACCATTCGTTATGAAAACTCACCACCGAATTGAGGGTGAATCAGGTGTCAGATTCCAACCCTCTGGAAGTCTTTTTCCATCACCCGACCGAGCCGGTCGGGTCTCCAACTCCGCTCCCGTAGCGCCGCGGGACGCGAAATAGTGCGAAGGGTTTAGATAGTTTGTGTATTGTGTACATTTGAACGATGGCAATGAGAATGCTAAAATTAAGATATTTGAAAGCTTCCAAGTGACTTTTAATTCGTGTTTTTCATTTAGTTAATCAACAAGTAACTTTCGTTGTCAATAAATTATGCGACTGTGTACTTAGCCACCTTAAGTGAAGATTTAATAAATAGAACGATAAACAACTGTTACAATGAAAGCCAGTGTGTTTTGTTTCCTTCTCGTTGTGAGCTGCTCGTGACGCCGACCTTCTAGTGAACAATTTGTGGGGACGAGGTAGAACTCTGCGCCCATGCCGGCGCCACGACTTCGTACAGACTGGTTCGACAAAAGGTTGGTTTAGGTGGTAGTCGGTGCCAATGTGAGATACCACGCCGCCACGCTGTACATTCCGCAATATCGTCGAGAGAAATCTTCAACGGTGTTTCGGATGTGTGGCTGATGGCCCGGAGATAAGTCATGACGGTGCCTTTTGAAATAAAGAATTCTGGAGGTAAACTAGTCTCCCATTCGGATCTCCGGGGAGGACTATGTCAGGGGGAACATCATGCAGATATTATGATAAATAACCGAACTTTAAGAGGTTCGTCATCGTATAACCGGGCTCGCTCTCGAGGTTCTGTCCACGCTCCACTGGTCACTGCATTTTGTAACATTAGGGGCATCGGTTTCACCAATACGAATTTAAACCCCGTCCACCAATATTTGCAAACAACGAAACCTGATATCCTTGCCCTAACTGAGACCCAGGTCGATTCGTCAACTGATTCGACATTTCTTTGTTGTTCAGGATACGACTTACATTTGAGATTCCGTTTTAAAGGCGAAGAGTGCGTCTTCGTGCGATCCGATCTGGCTTGCCAGAGGATGGGGGCGTTGGAACCCAATAACATGGACATCATATGGTTGAGGGTCGTGCTGAGGAATTCTGTTTCTCTGTTGTCTTTCCCGCTCCCTGAATGACGATGGACCTGCGACATTTTTCGAACATCTTTCACATACCGTCGACTGGATACAGATCACACACCCAGCTTCTGAAATTGTTGTCCTTGGCGATTTTAATGCGTACAATTCCGGCTGGTTGTTACATTCGAACAGAACCGACGAGTCTGGGAGGCTGGCAGAGATGTTTGCTGTTACCCACAATTTGACTCAAGCCGCTGAGGAACCAACGCGAGTGTCGGATGCCCAAGGTGATTATGCAAACGTCGTGGATCTGTTTTTGACATTCGAACTGAGTATTTATACCGTGGAGGTTTCTGTGCCACTGGGAAACTCAGATCACTACTGGGTATCGGTCGCGCAAGCACTTGGGCTTCAAACGAATAACCGACCTAAACAGCTTCGCCATGTATGGAAGTATGGGGCTGCTAACTAGGACGATTTGCGAGATTTCTTCGCATCATTTTCATGGTCGGAGGTGTGTTTCGGAAACTCCGATGTTAACGCTTGCGCGGAGTCGGTCACAGAGATTATTCTTCTTGGGGTTGACATCTATATTCCACATTCCATCAAACGAAGTTCATCCGATAAACCGTGGTTTGACAAAAAATGCGAGCAGATTACAGCGGCAAAAAATAGAGCTTATAAGTAGTGGCGCTCCAATCCCATCGATGTTAACAGAACGAATTTTGTTAGAATCAGAAACGCGTGCAATCAGGCGATTGATTCCGCGAAGAAAGCTCACAATAAGAGAGTGACCAATAAACTCCTTCAGTGCCCGACTGGTTCGCGCTCCTTCTGGTCAATGCTGTCAGCAGTAACTTCACTTCTGGCTCCTTCCCTCCATTGGCGACGTTTGTCACAACTCAAAGGATAAAGCTGATGTGTTCGCGAATTTATTTTCCGCGAATTCAACCATCGACCCCGGTTCTTTGGACCCACCTGTGATCCCACCCGTACGCTCTTTGATGGTGGATGTGAGGTTCCATCCGCGTACTATTCAACGATTCTACGCGGACTAGACTGTAGAAAGACAACCGGCCCGGACGGTACACCAGCAATAGTCCTTAAGAACTGTGCTCCAAAACTAACGCCGGTTCTTGGTGGACTCTCCCGCTTATCTTATGCATGGAGGTCATTTCCTGCCTGCTGGAAAATCGTTCGAATTCAGCCAATCCCAAAGGGGGCGAAAAGGTGTCTCCCACAAAATTACCGACCGATAGCATTACTGTCTATATTATCTAAGGTGTTGGAAAAGGTCATCAATACTGAGTTAATTAAATATTTGGAGTGCAGCGAACTTCTGAATGATCGTGAATACGGATTCCTTGGCAGGCGGTCTACGGGAGACCTTTCAACATTTATAACCGATATATGGACATCTGCGATTGAGCGGCATGGTGAGTCAAGGGCGGTCGCATTGGATATCTCCAAGGCTTTTAACCGCGTCTGGCTCGAGGCATTGTTGAACAAACTTCGTTCATATGGACTTTCCCAACATCTTAGCGATTGGGCGAAGATCTTCCTCGAAAATTGATCGATCCGGGTTGTTGTGGGCGGGGAGTGTTCGAATCTGTATCCTGTTAATTCGGGGTGCCCCAAGGTTCTATTTTGACTCCAACCTTATTTTTGCTTCACTTAAATGATTTTTTGGGGACAACGGATAACAAGATGTTTAGTTTTGCGGATGATAGTACACTTGTTCTTCCTTTCCGAGTGTTCGGCTGATTGATGTATCTACGTCGCACCAGATGAGATGTAGACAAATTGACTCTCTGAATCAGGATCTAGATGAGATCCAACAGTGGGGAAAGGCCAGTCTCGTCCACTTCAATGCAACGAAGCCGCAATACACAACATACACAAAGAAAACTGGATCATCGGTTCCACAGCTGATGATGAATGGCCGGGTCCTCGAGGCTGGGGAAAGTTTGAAATTGCTCGGCGTCACGGTCTGTGGGAATGTATCGTGTCATAAACATGTGTCGAGCATCGCCAGATCAGCCTCAAGAAAGCTGAGCTACCATTTTAGGGCCAAGAAATATTTTACTTCGGCCCAACTTCTTCTCCTAAATCCCAAATTAGACCCGCGCTCGAATATTGCTCTCATGTTTGGAGCTCGGCTCCTAAACATACCCTCGGCCTACTTGAGTGCATACAGAGACGAGCGATCCGCCTGATCAGGGACTCGGTGCTGACGTCGGGACTACAGTCGCTATCACGTCGAAGGCGCGTAGCCGACCTCTGTCTGATTTACAGATATTATCACGGGTACTGGTCTTCGGAGATTCATGGTATTGTTTCACGCAATTCGTTTTATATGCGCTCCACAAGACAATCCGACGGATCGTACCAGTTTGCGGTTCGTCTCCCGACGGTGCAAACATCACTGCCGCAGAAATTGTTCCGATGTAGAGCGGGGAAGCTGTGGAACTTCTGTGATGGTTCCTTCGATCGCCACTACTCACCTTCCCATTAACCATGTAAAAACTTCCAACCTAGAGCATTCAAAACGGTATAAAACAAGTATTGCGGCAGTTCCATTGAACGCCACTACTTGCCGTACAACTTACGATGAGGAAACAGTTTCCTTAAACACATGAAAAACATGTACTTACCTTCCATAGTTGTACCAATATCTTCAGAAATGTTTTAGAACAATAATTGCGCTAATGCAAAATCCATCAGCAACAAATAAGTGTTTTTCCACAAGGGCATGGTTGCATTAAACGCAGCATGTGCCTTAAAAGCAATTTGGTTGCACCATCAAGCAACCAACATTAACCAAACCACATCAATGAGATATCTCCTAACGAGTCAGTCGCACACGTGCAGGAGATGTTTCTTCTTCTCCTTTTCATACATGCCCACATCGGTCGGTCATCCGACCGACAAATACATCAAGGCATACGGCTGACCGCCCAAGGAATTCGAGTTCTCATAAATGGAAAATTACCATCGAGAATTTGACTACGTGGAGATGCCGCCAAGATGTGCACGAGCAGCATAAATGCTTTACCCAGTCGCTGATCGTGCGAAGTGACCAGCATCTGTGTGTGTACACATCCTTTCGGTGATCATCTTCTAAGATCATCCCTTATATGGACATCGGGGCGATGGATAAAAATGTTGGTGTTCTTGCGCTTCGATCGATATCTTTAATCGCGTTACAGATTCCGTGGAGGCAAGTCGGGCCTCCACGTTAAATAATCTAATCAGTCGAGTCGAAGCATCCGCTGGTGCAAGTTGGTTTAAAATGATCCTCCTTCATGTAAAATATATACGGATTAGATTAAATAAGTGAACATTTGCAATTTAATTTCAATAGTGAATAAGTTTACAAGTTATTGGATTCTCGAATATATTTTAATAGCGAATAATTATACAAGTTATTGGACTCTCAAATATTTTTGTGTTAATATCTAACAATAAATATAAAAAAAGAAAAGGAGCAAAACGGAGTTTTACTTTTTTTTTGGAATGGAAAGCAGCGACTGGGTATAGCGGTGCACCTGAGCCCTGGAGGCACCTTACCACTAAAGTCTAAATATACAACATACCCATGTTGGTACCAGACATACCACACTCCCTTCTCACGCGTATGTTCCCGGAGCCTTACGACCTGCAACAGCTATTTGGTGTGATCTCGGGGCGCCGTGTCGGCGCTATAGGTTCGCCTCTTCCGAGGGAAGTGTAAAAAAAAAAAGTCTATTTCCGATCAATCTCACATATGGTATAATGCCTTTCGTTTTCCTGCTATACCCTCTTTTTATACCTGATCAACTGCTGATCTCGCCGTCCGCTGTATACCCCAGCTAAAAGTGACCTTCGGGGATTTAGTGATCACACTAAAAGTGTTCTTCGAGGATTTAGTGATCACACGGTTCTGTCCACCCCTTTAGGGAATACGGACGTGAGGTTTACTCCTAAAATACTAATTTTACTGTTTTTATTTCAGGTGACGAAACCATAGCGTTTGGGATGATAGTGAAGAACGTGTGATTCGAACTGACGCTATAGCAGTTAGAATCACAAAAAATTGAACCAATGCGTAACACATCAGGCTACTGGCCGATTGTACGAATTCGATTTTTAAACTCCAGTACATACAACTGATATGGAATTATTATGTTATCGCTATGGTATACGGCTCTAATGCATTTTTCTTATTCGATTTTCGTTCGGCCTTCTTCACTATTTGCTTGTGTATTGTGTGTGTGTCTGTTAGAAACGCCACAAAACTACCAAGAAGGTTAGCTCGATGAATTAATAGGCATATTGTTTGTTGATTCGTCAAAATGCTGACAACTATTTGCTGCGATTTCGTTGATTGCTGCAGCATTGCATTTTCAATTTTGCAAAATTTTTTTATTTTCGTTTTATATTGTTAGATTCTGAATTATAGGCTAGACAAAAAACGCTTAAATCCTACAGTAATTATCTTATATTACAACTTACTGCTCAGTTCCAAGACGCTCTAAGCTAAACATTAGATGACTGTTGTGTAGTGTGCCTTCCGGCGTCAGAATTTGGTTTGTGTATTCTTACGAGGGTGGCCTGAAAAGTTTCCTCAACGTGAAGATAGCAGCACTCGTCAATAAAAGTTAGTGAATGTAGTTGTATCTTTGCATCTTTTGACAGTTACTCACCAAAATTCCAGACATTTTGGTGGTGTAGTTTTTATTTGACAGTCGTTTGAGTGAGTCAATGTGAGTGTTTTTGTGAAAATGGACAAAATTGAGTATCGAGCTGTCATTAAATTTTTGTTTTTGAAAGGCAATATGCCTACGCAAATCAAAGACGAGTTGGACTCTGTGTATGGGGACTCTGAACCATAATTTACCACAGTGAAATTTTGGGCAGCTGAATTTAAACGTAACCGTGAGAGCTTGGGAGACGATGAACATTCGGGACGTCCAAAAACTGCAACAACTGACGATAACATGGCTAAAGTTCACCAAATGGTGCTAGATGACCGCCGAATTACAGTGAGGGAGATAGCAGAGGCTTTGAAAATGTCAAAAGAACGTGTTTGTCACATATTAAATCGAGATTTAGGCAAGGAAAATGAATGAGTCCATGTGAGTGTTTTTGTGAAAATGAACAAAATTGAATATCGTTTTTTGTTTTTGAAAGGCAATACACCTACTCAAATCAAAGATGAGTTGGACTCTGCATCATCATTTACCACAGTGAAAGATTGGCAGCTGAATCGAAACGTGGCCGTGAGAGCTTGGGAGACGGTGAACGTTCCGAACGTCCAAAAACTGCAACAACTGACGGTAACATCCCTAGAGTTCACCAAACTGTACTAGACGCAGCATTAAAGTGAGAGAGATAGATAGAATGTCCAAAGAACGTGTTTGTCACATACTAAATCAAGATTTAGGCATGAGAAAGCTGTCCGCGCTGTTGGGTGCCGCATTTGCTAACGTTAGACCAAAAACGTGTTCGAATGAATATTTCCAACGCTCGGTTGGCGCAGTTTAGGGGCAATAAATTCGAGTTTTGGTGCCGATTAATTACTGTCGATGAAACTCGGATACACCATTATACGCCCGAAACAAAAATACAGTCAAAACAATGGACTGCAAAGTGGGAATCGGTTCCAAAAAGAAAAAAATTGGTTTTTCGGCTGGGAAAGTGATGGCGATTTTTTTTTAGATAACCATGGAGTTAAATTAATCGATTATCTTCAAAAAGAAAAAACCATTAAAGGACCATACTATGCATTATTACTTGACCAACTGAAGGCAGAAATTGTGGAAAAACGGCCACATTTGCAGAAAAAGAACATCCTGTTTCACCAAGACAACGCACCGTCTCACACCTCAGCGGTTGCCATTGCGGAAATCCACGAATTACGGTTTGAACTGCTTGACCATCCGCCTTACTCTCCAGATCTAACCCCAAGCGACTTATTTTTGTTCCCTAATCTAAAAATTGCGCTCGGAGAACAGAGATTTTCGTCAAACGAGAAGGCAATCACCTTTGTGAACAGTTATTTTGCAGAGAACAACGCCGAGTACTATTTGGACGGGTTGGAGAGATGGGAGCATCGCTGGGAGAAGTGTGTAGAGTTACAAGGAGATTATGTAGATATATAGCTCCTCTAACAGATACACACACAATACACAAGCAGATAGTGAAGAACACCGAACGAAAATCGAATAAGAAAATACATCAGGGCCGTATACCACAGCGATAACAAAACAATTCACATCAGTGGAATATACTTGAGTTTAAAAACCGAATTCTAAACACGGCCAGTAGCCTGATGTGTTACGCTTAGGTTCAATGTTTGGTGATTCTAACTGTCATAGTGTCAGTTCGAATCACACGTTCTTCACTATCATACCAAGCGCTATAGATAAATAAAAATAAATTTTAAGGAAAAATGTCTTGTATCTTTGTTATCCTCACATGGATTCATTTTAAAGAAAAATGTCTTGTATCTTTGTTAGGTCGGAAACTTTTCAGCCCACCCTCGTATTTGGTTAGTCGAAAGAATTCGACCGGACGAAATAGAAGATATCATATAGGCCAAGTTTCCTGATCCCGAAACCGATCCAGACCTACATGATATTGGAATTACGAATATGATTCATGGCCCGTGTGGCGCCATCAGCCCCATTCACCGGGCATGGTCGACGGCAAGGGTTCCAAACATTATTCACGGAAATTGACGCCTGAGACCACCACTGGCAATGATGGTTATCCACTGTATCGGCATCGATCACCCGATGATAACGCTCGAACTACACAACGAAAGTGAATGGAAACGATTTTGTGGCCGACGACAGTTGGATTGTTTCATATTCGCCACTTTTTTCCAAAACATTCAAGACACATTGCAACGTTGAGTATCGCAATTCGGTGAAGTCCATCAAATACGTCTGCAAATATGTCACAAAATGCAGCGATATGGCGGTTTTTGGCATTCAAACCCCTAATACCAACCATGAAATTACGCACTATCAAGTTGGTCGATATGTGAACTGCAATAAAGCGATTGGGGGTATATTCTCATTCCCTATTCACGAACGTCATCCGACTGTTGTACATTTGGCGGTGCTTCTGGAGAATGGTCAACGAGCATATTTCACCGCGTCGAGTGTGGCTTTACGTGCTGAGGCACCTCCAGCGACAACATTGACCAGTTTCTTTGCGATGTAATAAAAGTCCTGGTGCACCACCGTGGTTCCGGTTCTCTGGGAAGAGTGGGCTTCCTGTTGTCGTATTTAGTTTTAAAATTAAAGGTCCTTTGATTTTCTCAGTTTGTTTTTATATTTAATTTTTAACTTTACATAGACAGAAAGTTTTTGAATTACAAACACTGTTAGTTTGAAGTACCGACGCGCTTCTTTTTTTAATCTTTCCTTTTAGGTTTAAACTTTTAATAACGAAAACGCGATACATCTTGCCTTGCACGGGGCCCCATCTCGACTCGTGTGAGTTACATGTCGCCATAGTATAAATACTACATTATGAATACATCTTGTCTCTTAAAGCAATTCGTAAAACCCGTCATGTATACGCTACATGTCGCCATAGCGTAATTACATTTTAAGTACCTTTTCTATAATTAAATCTTTATATATGTAGACATTTTGTGTGTTGATTCTTTTTCTTGTAATTACCTGGCGTACATTCTGTTTTACTTCAAAATGTTAGATTTTAAGTGAAATAAAAATATAAGTTAGTCTTAGAACGTAACTCGAAGAGCAAATGTGCTCTTAGTAAAGAACCAATAACGAAAGATCGCCTTGGAGTGTTATTTTTCGGACTCTTGGTTTGCGGCTAACGAAAGATCATTGACCACAGTCAGTTAAACAATAACTGTTAAACTCAAGTATATGAATCTCAACACCGGATTTTAAATGTTATCGTACGGATAGGGTAAATGGAAGAGGCGGTGGTATAGCGATCCTAGTAAAGAGATCAATCCAACATAGGCATGGGTATAGAACTCACTTTAGGTAATGCGGATGCACCAACGATTTGTTGTGTTTATTTTCCTGGTGGGAATACAAAATTTGAGAAGAAGCAGCAGTTGACAACTGACTTTAGGAAACTATTTCGTATCAATAGAGGCTTCTTAATTGGAGGTGATCTCACTGCCAGACATAGAGATTGGGTTTGCATTCGAGCAAACTCTTGGAGCAATGTCTTGTCTGACGTTTTAGCTGCGATGTCTGTACGTGGTTTGTTTCCGACCAGTCCCATTCATTATATGCCTGGTTCTCAGGTCGTCCATCTCTTCTTGATTTATTCCTCACCAACTAATCCGGTCACATCTCCCAGCCAATTAATATAAATGAGCTGTCCTCGGACAGTCATCTGTCAACTTCCCTGGTCAGGTGAAAAACACCCGCAATACATTCAGGATATCAGTAAAGCAAATTGGAGTGTTTTCCGTTCTTAATTAAAAGTAAACTCAGAAATTTCCCCACTGACATAGAAAGTGTAAATAGCAAGGATGACATTGATAACGTTGTTAAAAATTTCACTGAACATATACTCAGTGCTGCGGATAATAGCATTCCAAAAATAAAAATACTTAAAATACTTTTGAATGGAACTTCCAGTTCATGTCCTAGAACTCACAAAAGTGCAAAATATGCACCGAAGAAATTGGCAAACATTTAAACAGCCCTTTTCCCAAAGAATGGAAAGCACCTGGGCAAACTAATCACGAAGTTCGTCCAAGAAATACGCAACGAGGAATGGAACACCAAACTTAGGTATTTACATGAAGCATCTGAACCTTTTTGGAATATTGTAAAAGTTATTAAAATTAAAAAAAGGACAAATACCTTGCCTTGAAGACGGTGACAACATATACTGCACGGGTATTGATAAAGCCAATATCCTCTGTCAGAAATCGCAAAACTATTCTGTTGCGCAACATCTAGGGGACTTTAACACTGATCGTGTTGTTCAAAGTTCGATACAGACATTAAATGCCACAACAGCTCAAACGCCAGCAACTCCTTTTGGGAGTGAGGCCGAAATTAAAATACTCACGCTTGATCTAAACACAAAGAAGGCTGCTGCTGTAGGTGGCATTAATTTATTTTTCTAACAAACTTACCCAAAATTTGTGCTAAAGCTCTAATATTCATTGTTAATGCTTGTATAAAAATTCATTTTTTTCCTACCATCTGGAAGGAAGCCATACCAAAAGCAGGCAAACCTGTTAACGAACGAAACAACAAGCCTACTGAGCAGTTTAAGCAAAATTTATGAAAAGATATTGAAGAGTAAACTATCAGGGTAGTGGAGCACGAATTTGAAGTAGTGCAATCCTCTAGCTACCTGGGATCAATAGTATCAGCCGATAACAATATGGAAGAAATAATACGCGAACGGCTGATCAAATCCAACAAAGCCTACTATGGTCTATCAAGGCTCTTTAAATCCCGAAATTTATCCAGAACATCCAAGCTACTACTGTACAAGACCATGGTCTTACCAGTACTCGTGTATGGATCCGAGACCTGGGTGCTTAATAAAAGGCACTCTAAACTCTTAGCAGCGTTCCAGAGGAAGGGCTTAAGGAGAACTGCTGGGCCCCGTATGTGAGGGGGGACGATTCCGGAGACGCTACAACCATGGGTTGTACGCAATCTATCTTGAAGCTAATGTTGTAAGAAAAATCAAGCTCGATAGACTCCGGTGGGCGGGACACCTAGCTTGAATCAGCGAAGAGGAGCCTGCCCGGAAACTTCTTTGTGGCAGGATGTATGTGTTGTATTCCAGAATACTACCCTTTATTAAATTTAACACTGAATCTCCTGACACATCCTTAAAAACTTCACTTAACATATATTACATTCTCACTTAATACATACCATTCATAAACACTCACAATATCACCAGTCACAGCACACTTAATAACCTGCACCTTTTTATTTATTCAAAACATAGCAACTTGGATTTTCGTCCAAATTGATTCATGTGAAAAGTCACAGAAGAAAAAATAGAATAGAAAAAAAATTCAGTTCATAAAGTTCGTTCGGATTAAGTTGAACGTTTTAAACAAATCTTAGAAATGTATAAGAAATCAATATACATATATATAAAGTATACTTCGTCTTGACCTGTGAAAATAAATGGGTTTTCCAGTTAGTAAATTTCTGGTTGCAACCATCGAAAAAACATACGTATGAAAACGAAACAGAGAGAAAAGGAATAAAAATAAAAGGCCCCCGCTCTTCCCTCATTCCGAGGAAGCACGGCGTCCGGACCTCAACACTGGTGGCAGCGGTGGGATGATCCAACCAAAGGATCCCAAATAGAAAGAAAATAAGAAGAAAAAAAAAACAAGAAAAAAAATTTTTTTAAACAAAACAAAATTTAAAACAACAAAAAAAAATGTTTATAAGAAGAAAAGAGAACACAAGAGAAATAACCAAATAAGAAAAAGAAAAAAAAAAGTAAACATAAAACAACGAAAAACAAAGTAAACAAAAAATTTAAAACAACAAAAAAAATTGATTATAAGAAGAAAAGAGAACACAAGAGAAATAACCAAATAAGAAGAAAAAAATTTTTTCAAGAAGAAAAGAGAAAAAAAAACAGGAGAAATAACCAAACCAAAATAAGAAAAAAAAAAAAAAAACCCCGACATAAAACAACGAAATAAAAAGAAAAAAAAAGGAAAGCAGCCAAGACCAGGATAAGCAAATCAACTTTAGGACGTGAAGTCTGCCTGGCGGAAAAGAAAAAAAAAATCTAAAAAGAAAAAAAAAAACAAAAAAAAAAACCAACTAAGGAAAACTGAAGCAAAAAAAAAAAACAAAACAGCAACACTCAAGACTGCTATCAACGACAACATTTAGTAGAGTAAGAATTTTTTTTTAGCGACTTTTCTCTCTACTTTTTTTAGGAATATTTTCTACTTGGAAGCTCTCCTTATCCCAATAGAATATTTTTTGGATAGAAATTTCTATCTAAATTATTTGCAAATTCTCATTTCAGTATTTCGAAAACATTTCCGTTTTTTTTCTTTCTTTCTCGTCGAATTTTCTCTCTTTCCAGTTTTGGGACCAATTTATTTTTCTTTCCTATATATATACATATATTGAATAACCAAAAGAAAGGCCAATTTTTTCATAACCATATTTTTAAGTTAACCATATTTTAAGAATTGAATTTTCACCATAAATTATTTTAAACTTTCACTATTACGAGTCCATATTACACGAGACAGGCGGCTAGGCAGGGGGAAGAACAAATCCACTATCAACAGATACACATTAAACCCCCTGAAATGGCTCTTTCTGTCGGAATTTCTGATGTTTTCAGAATCGTCCCTACCTCTGACGGGAAACCCTGCGACTTAGGTAAATTTATTTCCGGGGGAGACGTTTTATTTAGATCCATAAAGAAGGCAGACCCGGATATATACGAGACATTTTTAGAGCTAGTCAAAAATAGACTAGAGGGTCATGCTTACGATCTGATTAGGTATAGCCAAATCGCTAAGTGGGAGGATTTAAAAGAAAAATTAGAATCGGAATATAAAGAGGAGCAATCTCGGTCGACGGCACACAATGAGTTGATTTCTCTGAAACAACGCTACAGAGAAACCGTCCGGGAATACGGCGATAGAGTCGCGAATGCTCTAAGGACTCTAAACTCTGCCACGTGTGAAATAACAGCAGACGCGGTGGTTAGGGAATACTTAATAGAAGAAAACAAAAAATTGGCCGTACAAACATTTGAAGATGGACTAATGAACGAACAGCTAAAGATACTAGCTAAAGTCCATGGGGGAAATAATTTAAAACAGTCGATTGCACATGTAGTATCACATGCTGCTCGAATGGACAACTCTCCCAGGTCATATCAATATAACGAAAAACCTACATTCAATAGTATAGTCTGCCAAACCTGTGGTAAGCCAGGGCATTCTCAGGACACATGTTATCGGAACATGCAATCCAACTATTTTCCGAATAGACAACCCATAAAAAGGGAATATAACATTTTATGCAATTTCTGTGGTCGGAATAATCACACAGAGAATGAGTGTAGATACAAGATATCTAGGAATGGATCGTCTTCAACAAATTACCAACAAGGTACAACAACGCGTAACCCATTCCGAAATAATCCTACAAACTCTGAAAATCGTTTTGGTGAAAATCCTAGAAGCACCAATAGACAAAACGATCGTTCACTTTTCTCGGGTGCAAGAGTCGGAAAACGAGGCCAGACGCCAACAGAATCATGCTGAACGGCACTCTTCAATCTATAGTATTCGGTCGACTCAGATAGAGAGGAAACAAGGCAAATCGGAAGGAGACACACAGCCATTCCTTTCGAACGACTGTAATGATCAATATACACCAAATCTAAGATTTCACGTACCCTTTTGTCCCGAATTAAAAGAACCAGCGATACGTCTTAGAGTTAGTCCCGCAGACAATATGTACACGACTCTTTTAATTGATACCGTCGCCGACCTAAGCCTTCTAAAATCATCGTGCTTAAAGAATCAGAAAAAAGATGACAAGATCTACACAATATCCACACTAGCAGGTGATTCTTTGAAAACCCTGGGGACGGTAAGTGGTACCCTAGAAGTAAAAACCCAGGATCATACCATGCTCATGGATCATCCTTTCCACCTACTCACCGAACAAATAAATCTGCCTTATGACGGAATCATAGGAAACGATTTTTTATTTAAATATAGATGTGTAGTCGATTTCAAGGAACACCTCCTGAAGATTCCAATGTCAAAGGGTAATGATAGTGAGCATCGAAGAAAGCCATACGGCTCTACAAATGAATCACGAGCCACCTGTTCAGAACTTCAGTTCGAATCAAAAGGAAAAAGTAATAGCTCTAAACAGAATAGAAAGCGAAAACAGAGAAGATTGGGTGACAAAGTTTCAGCAGCAAAGACTGAAGTACAAAATGTTCCAGCAGCACATAAGACTGAAAGAGCAACTTTCACTTTAAAACCCAGAAGCCAACAAATTGTAGACTTTCCGTTAACTAGTAAACACCAGGACATGTCCGGCGATATAATCATTCAAAAAAAACGAATCATGCCAGGAATATACGTGGGCGAAACCTTAACCAGCCCCAAGAGCTCCAAATTAAAGGTGTTAATGATGAACACTTCGGAAGCAGAACAAACGGTGAATACTAAAGACGTTGACTTCAAATGGGACAAGCTAAGTGATTTCAACCTAATCTCTAGTCAATCCGATGACCTAATCAAAGGCAGGTTAAATAAATTAACATCAATAATCAATCTCAGCCACTGTAATTGTGAAGAAAAACAATCTATCCTTCAAATATGTAGAGAATACAATGATTTATTTTTTCTCGAAGGTGACAACCTCTCATTCACAGAAGCGCTGAAACATAAAATCATTACTGACCCGAACAAGCCGCCCGTATTTACCAAACCGTACAGGCTCCCGGACACACAAAAAACCGAGATACACAAACAGGTGAATGACATGCTACAAAGTGGTATTATCCAACCCAGTGCTAGTCCTTGGAACTCCCCCTTGCTCTTGGTACCAAAAAGGGCTGACAGGGAAGGTAATAAGAGATGGAGAGTTGTGGTTGATTTCCGTAAGTTAAACGAAGTAACTGTTGCCGATGCATATCCGTTACCAAATATCACGGACATACTAGATCAACTAGGGAGGGCAACTTATTTTAGCACCCTCGACCTGGCAAGCGGATTTCATCAAATCCTAATGGACAATGAAGACAAGTGCAAAACCGGCTTCAGTACCCCTTATGGACATTATGAATATAACCGTATGCCGTTTGGTCTACGAAACGCGCCCGCAACTTTTCAACGTTTAATGAACAACGTTTTAATGGGATTACAAGGATTCGACTGCTTTGTATACATCGATGACATAGTCCTTTACGGATATAACCTGCAAGAACACAACGCAAAGCTTATACGAATTTTTAATTGTTTACGTCAGAATAACCTTAAGCTTCAACCAGATAAATGTACTTTTCTGAAGAAGGAGCTAATGTATCTGGGTCATGTAATTTCCGAACACGGTCTTAAACCAGACCCCGATAAGATTAAAGCTGCTAAAACATATCCCACACCGAAGAATGTCAAGGGAGTAAAATCATTCCTCGGATTCATAGGATACTACCGGCGATTCATAGACAATTTCTCAACCATAGCAAAGCCACTAACGAAGTTACTAAAGAAAACCGAAGCATTTAAATGGGACCCCTTCTGTGATGAAGCCTTCCATACGTTAAAAAATAAACTTATAGAACCTCCCATATTAGCTTACCCTGACTTCAATCAAGACTTTATAGTAACTACGGACGCTAGCGACGTTGGAATAGGCGCGGTCTTATCGCAGGGAGAAATTGGCCAGGACAAAGCTATTTGTTATGCTAGCCGTACCCTTAACGACGCCGAATCCAGGTACAGCACAACCGAAAAGGAACTACTGGCAATCATCTACGCCGTCAAACAATTTCGCCCCTACATCTACGGACGAAGGTTCACAATATGTACAGACCATAAACCACTACAGTGGCTCATAAATCTGAAGGACCCGACATCAAGATTGGCTCGTTGGAGAATATTGCTAGAAGAATATGAATACCAAATTATTTACAAGGCCGGAAAATACAACTCCAACGCAGATGCACTTAGCCGCCTCCCTATTCACCTCCAAGACACACAAGAGGTAGGCAAGGTACTAGTTACCACTAGAAGCAAAACAAGAGGTCAAGGCACCGCTGAACCATTAGTAGCCGCTAGTGAGGAAATTACTCTCCGACATACCGAATGTAAGATAATCGAAATTTCTAAACCCATAGAGTATGCCAAAACCCGGTCACCCATTCAGATCTTTATATTACCCAATAAAGAAGGCCAAACCGAAAAGATACTTAAAACCATCCCTACCTATACACGTCCGAATCCAAACGAAATAAAATTATACCCAAACACGACTAAATCCCCTTCATATATTGTTACTACGTTGCCACTAAACATAGAAACCGAACCCAGCTTTGAACAAACACTCAGCAAAATTCATAACTATTGTAAAAAAGAAAAGGTAAACCATATCGACATTTCTATCCCAAAACAAGATCCAATAAACCCCCGCCTTAAAAATGCCATAATACAAACATTCGCACAAACCAAGATCACCGTGTATCTTTACTCTGACAAAAGAATCTATATCGAAGACCGACAGGATATCGCTCAAATCCTCCGTGACTTCCATAATTCACCTTTTGGAGGGCACCAGGGAGTCTCCCGCACAATCAAATGTGTTAAAACAAGGTACTTTTGGCCAACCCTCATAAAAGACACGAAAGAATTCATCCGCAAATGCGACTCGTGTCAAAGAAACAAACTAACGCTAAACAGAAATAAACAATTATCTTAAAATTAAACACGGTTGGAAAATTTTCCATAAATTTAAGGAAAAGATAAACACATAACAAATGGCCTTTGTTTTTTATTTAATATATATGAACTAATCAAACAATTGTAGGAATTGACGAAAACAAAAAAAAAAAAAAAAAAAAAAAAAGTTAAAGAGGGGGAATAACGAAAGAAAATTTTAGAGGTAATATGTATTGGAAATTTTGGAATTAATATATATTCGAACGGAAAAGGAAAGAAAGAAAATTTTATTGGTAATATATATATTGGAAATTTTGGAATATATATGGAATATATATACGGAAATGAGAATTTTGAAACAATAATATTAATATTATATAATTAATATAATAAGTAATAATAATTTTTGGATAAGAAAAGAAAAGGTACCAAGGAGAAGTATTTAAATTTAGTTAATATATAATGTAAATAGACTATTTTGGACTATTTTTCTAGTGTTAAGAGCTTTTTGATTATCCGAAAAATTTAGTTAATATATAATGTAAATAGATTAATTTTCTAGTATTAAGAACTTTTTGATTATTGTAACCTTTGATGAAAGATTAATTTTGAAAACCATTGTAATGTAATTGAACGAAAATCCAAGCCTTTAATTAATCTTAATCTAACCTAGAGTTACTAGAAAATTATTCTCTTCAAGGATAATTTTCTTTCTCGAAGAAGGGTGGGATGTTGTATTCCAGAATACTACCCTTTATTAAATTTAACACTGAATCTCCTGACACATCCTTAAAAACTTCACTTAACATATATTACATTCTCACTTAATACATACCATTCATAAACACTCACAATATCACCAGTCACAGCACACTTAATAACCTGCACCTTTTTATTTATTCAAAACATAGCAACTTGGATTTTCGTCCAAATTGATTCATGTGAAAAGTCACAGAAGAAAAAATAGAATAGAAAAAAAATTCAGTTCATAAAGTTCGTTCGGATTAAGTTGAACGTTTTAAACAAATCTTAGAAATGTATAAGAAATCAATATACATATATATAAAGTATACTTCGTCTTGACCTGTGAAAATAAATGGGTTTTCCAGTTAGTAAATTTCTGGTTGCAACCATCGAAAAAACATACGTATGAAAACGAAACAGAGAGAAAAGGAATAAAAATAAAAGGTCCCCGCTCTTCCCTCATTCCGAGGAAGCACGGCGTCCGGACCTCAACATATGGAAGGAGACAGCGCGGCAGACCTTGTCTCCGATGGAGGGATGACGTAGACGAGGGGGCCCCGAGCCTAGGAGTGCCAAACTGGATGACACCGGCTCGAAATCGGGACCGGTGGAGAGATTTCTTAAATAAGGCCAAGACCGGATCCTGGTTCTAGTGCCGACGACGATGATGATTGAAGACTAAGATGTTAAAAATTATGTGGGACGAGATATCCTCCTAAATGAACAATTTGGTTCTAGACGTCAGCATAGCAGTAGCCATCAAATTTTAATGATATTTTTTTTTTACACTAACGCGCGCACAAAAGGGGATTTTGGAGTACCGTTAAATGTCAGAGCACAGTGTGAGCGGATAGAGAGGAAGCGGATAAGGAAAGGAGGTGTCGTATATTGGTTCTGAATTGTTATGGTCCGGCGCCGTGCTTCCTCTATCGAGGGAAGAGCGAGGACCTTTTATTATTCCTTTATTTCATCTTCTTTCATCAATTCGCGTTTTGTTTTATTTCAATTCTTGTTATTTCTTTTCTTTTATTGTGTGTTACTTTGTTTATTTTTATTACAGCTTCTCCTTTTTTTTAAATAACAAAACTCAAACTAAAACTTACAATTCAATTGCTAACTCCAACAATTCTTCCACTGTAATCTCCAACTAGAACTCTCAAACTAAACTTCTTCTTCTTAACTCAAAACTAAACTCTACTAACTTCCAATCTCAACTGATTTTACAAATGAATTTTTTCTCTACTTATAGAACAATATGTTCTAATTTACTGGAAATTATAACATGAACAAAACAAAGTATTCCTTTAGTTTCTGTGACTTTTAAATTGAATAAAATTTGAACGAAAATCAAAGTGCTCTGTTTTGAAATAAAAAGGGGCAAGTTATGAAAAGGGGCATGTTATTAAATGTGCTGTAACTGCCAATATTGTGAATGTTTATGAATGGTATGTATTAAGTGAGAATGTAATATATGTTAAGGGAAGTTTTTAAGGATGTGTAAGGAGATTCAGTGTTAAATTTAATAAAGGGTAGTATTCTGGAATACAGCAGAATCCCTGGACATCACAACGACGAGGAAACAGATAAACAAGTAGAGCATTCCACATTCGTGTGGTTCATCTGTGTTTATTCGTGCGCCTGAAATTGACTTTTAACGTGAATTGATGCACGATTGAAATGAACACATTGAGCAAGTTCAGTCGAGGATTGACCGTGATAATACCTATAGAAGAGAGATAGGCATCATACGTTCCGCCTATGTTCTAACGACGGAATTGATCGACTTACTGTTGGGTCCTTAATAAGCTTCACTGCTTGTTTTTGCATCCTTTTGAGCACGTGTAGTGCAGCTTTGAAAACCTGCTCAAACCGCGCACCCAACAACCACAAATAAACGCACCAGACGTACATACAGCCGAGCCTCAGATCCCAGAGCCCTCTTTCAACGAAGTTGTAGACGCTATAAATCGATTTAAAAACAACAGGGCTCTCGGAGTTGACTGCATACCGGCAGAGCTTGTCAAGCATGGACGAGAGGCAACCGCTCGAAAGATCCACCAGGTCATCAAAACAATATGGGATAAGGAAGTCACTCCGGAAGAATGGAAAACCTCAATAGTCGTCCCCATCTTCAAAAAGGCGACAAATCTGAATGCGGAAACTACAGAGGAATATCATTGCTCCCACCCACATACAAAATACTAAAAAATGTCATACCGGCGAGAATCACACCGTACGCAGAAGAAATACTAGGAGGATTTCGTAGGAACCGGTCAAGGAGCGATCAAATTAAGGCAACTGCTGGAAAAGAAGTGGGAATACGGAGAGACGGTTCACCAACTGTTCGTTGACTTCAAAAAAGCCTACGACTCAATCGCAAGGCAAAGACTCTACCATATTGTAGTTGAGCTGGGAATCCCGAAAAAATATGCCGCCCTCATTCAAATCTGCATAATCGAAAACAAAGGGCGAGTTATAATAGAAAACCACCTCAGAACAATTTGAAATCCGGAACGGGCTAAAACAGGGGGATGGCCTCTCACCGTGTCTTTTTAACCTTCTGTTCGAGTATGTCATCAGAAGGGTACAAGACGACAACATGGCCGGATCATCCCTGAATGGAGTCATACAAGTACGCGCATATGCGGATGACATCGCCGTTCTGGGCGATAATCTAGAAACTGTAAGTAAAAACTGGGAAATCAACATGCAAGCAGCAGAAGAGGTGGGCCTAGAAATAAATGAAGACAAAACAAAATACATGATTACGGCGAGAGCAGGTGGACCTCAGGAAACACATATAAACGTCAGAGGTAAGATATTTGAAAAAGTTAAAGAATTTAAATATCTGGGAACTATGCTGACGGCCAGTAACGAAATGTCAAAGGAAATTAACAAAATACTGCATCTCGGCAACGCCAGTTGGCACGCAGTCAGTAAACTGCTGAAATCCAAACTGCTAACGCGTAACGTAAAGCTCCGTGTCTATGAAACCATATAACCATGCCGATTGTTCTATACGGATGCGAAACATGGCCTCTCACAAAACGGGAAGAAAACAAATTCCGCGTATTCGAGAATAAAGTTTTATGGGGTATCTTTGGCGGCAAATATGACGACGAGGCAGAACAATGGAGGAAACTCCACACCCACGAATTGGAAGAGCTATACCGCAAACCTACAATAGCGAGAGTAATCAAGTCGCGAAGACTAAGATGGGGCGGACACGTGGCGCGAATGGGCAACGATAGGACCGTGCGTAAAAATCTTGACGGTAGACAAACGGGAAAGAGACCGACAAGACGACCGCGACGAAGTTGGAGGACAATGCTAAGCCTGACCTTGAGAAGATCCGACAGGATAGTCAAGCGTGGAAGGAGAGTGCACAAGACAGGGAACGATGGCGGTTTCGAGTCGGTGAGGTCATGAACTCCCGGGTTCCTTGAGGCCAACAACCTTACCCGGAAAAACAAATTACCATGGAAAATTTAACAAGTCCCGGAAAAGGGCCGGATAGCGTTGGAAAGACCTGGTAAATATGGCCAAGACTGGATCCCGGTTGTACTGCTGATGAATATATATATATATATATATAGATATATATACATATATGTATGTATATGTATAGGGGGGTGGGAGCGAACATAAAGGGCAATGTCACTGATTGCTTTCAACCCGGCGAAGGCCAGGATGATCCTTGTCCCTGTTCAGTACAAGTTGACATGCAGTCTCCAGGTGGCACCCCCTGGATAGCTACTATGGCACCAAGGCTAATGACCATGCCCGTAAAAACGAATTATTATGACAAATTTAAAAAGCCTCGGATATGGAACGGATACACGACGACGACAACGCAAACAAAAATGGCTGAACGATTTAAGAATCTTTTCATGGAACGTCCGCCCACTACACAGAGCCCGAGCTGCACAGCAGCTAGCCGAGGCCCTGTCCGAAAATAAGGCTGACATAACAGCATTACAAGAAATAAGATGGACGGAAACACAAAATATTACGGAAAATTTAACAAACCTCGGATATGGACCGGATATACGACGACGACCACAGAAACGAAAATAGCTACACTATCTGAGAATTATGTCATGGAACGTCCGCTCATTATACAGAGCTCGAGCTGCACAGCAGCTAGCCGAGGTCCTGGCCGGATATAAGGCTGACATAACAGCATTACAAGAAATAAGATGGACGGGGAGTGGTGTTATTCAAAGAAACGAGTATGACATTTATTACAACTGTCACACAAAACACCATGTGCTCGGGGTAGGCTTTCTATTCAGCCAAAAACTGAAGCCTGCCATCATCGGCTTTAATGCATGTACTCTTCGCATGCGAGGCAAGTTTACGAACATAAGCCTCATAAACGTTCACGGGTCTACAGAGGAGTCCCCTGACGACGAAAAAGAAGAATACTACAAGAACGTCAAATGGGCCCTCAATGCATACCCAAGATACGATGTGAAAATCGTTCTTGGTGATTTGAATGCAAAAATAGGTCGGGAGCCGGTGTTCAGGTACAACGCAGGTTCCCATCGTTTGCAAGAGAACACTAATGACAATGGACTACGAGTTATCGAACTGACAGCATCAAAGAACTTGGTCGTTGCAAGTACCAGGTGTCCGCGTTAAGACATCCACAAACCCAGCTGGGTATCACCTGATGGAGCCACTCGCAACCAAATTAACCACGTGTTGATAGATCGCCGCCACTCCTCGAGCCTGATGACGGTACGAACGTACCGAGGTGCCAACGTCGACTCGGGTCACTATCTTGTTGGTACATTTTTCCGAGCGCGGATTGCCTTACGTAGACGTATTGCATCCGCGGATCAGGTTCGAATCAACACGGCTGCCTTACGCAATGAGAATACCAGCAACACCTTTGGTCATGCGTTAGGACTCGCCCTCGAAGAGCTCGACGAAGGGAGAGTAAGTCCTGGGGCCAGAATGCCGGGCGTAGAAGAGAAATGGGCACGCCTTAAGAATACTGTCATTAGTACTGCCAGCTCCATCTTAGGCAGTAGTCGTAGAGATCGGAACGACTGGTTTGATGATGAGTGCAAACTAGCGACTGAACGTAAGAATGCTGCATATCGGGCAATGCAGCAGTCTCATAGGACGCGGGTACGCGAGGAGAAATACAAAGACCTCAGAAGATCTGAAAAAAGACTTCATAGACAAAAGAAAAGTGCCTGGGAAAAAAACCTTGTGTGTGAAATAGATAAAAGTAGAGAGCGAGGTCCGCACCAGCGCGGAAGTTCTACCAAATAATCCGCGGTATGACGCGGTACACACCACGCTGCACTTACTGCAAGGATAAAGAGTGTAATCTGATCACCGATCCTGTAGGTATTCTGGAGCGATGGGAAGTGCACTTCAATGAATTGCTAAATGGTCAGCTCATAGAAGAATTGGAGGCTCCACCAATACAAAATCAAGACCAAATGCTGCCGTCACCAAGCATTGAGGAAACATTAAAAGCCATAAGACAGCTCAAACCAAATAAAGCCCCCGGAGCTGATGGCATAACAACTGAGCTGATCAAACAAGGAGGGCGGCGTTACATCACGCAGTGCATAAGATCGCGGTGCACGTGTGGGGGCAAGAGGAGGTGCCGGAAGATTGGCATCGCGGAGTAATTTGCCTTATACATAAGAAGGGGGATATTACACTGTGCAGCAAGTATAAAGGTATAACATTGCTGAGTATCGTCTATAAGATACTCTCCTCGATCCTAAAATATCGGATAGCCCCATACGCCCAAGTCATCATTGGTCAATATCAGTGTGGCTTCATCCCAGGCAAATCGCCGATTGATTAGCTATTCAACATTAGGCGGTCGATGGAAATAAATCTGGAATTTAAGATTCCATTTTATCATATATATATAGACTTTAAGGCCACCCACGACAGCGTAGCCAGGGTAGAACTATATAATGCCATGAGAAAATTCGGCATTCCAAACAAATTGATAAGACTTTGTAGGTTGGCAATGACCAACGTAACTAGTTAGTCAAGTAAAAATTGTGGGATTGCTGTCTGGCCTGCCTTCTCTTCAAGCTGGCGTTGAAGAAAGCAATCCGTGACTCTGGCACCATAACTAGAGGGACTATTGTCACCAAGTCCAGTCAGATACTTGCCTACGCAGATGACATCCACATCATCGGTAGAACCGAATCGGCTGTATAGGACTCCTTCACCCAGATCGAGCAGGCGGCACAAAAACTGGGCCTGCACATTAATGAGGGAAAACTAAGTACATGATGTCAACTTCAGTTGGTCAAACTATCAGGTTAGTGGAGCACAAATTTGAAGTAGTGCAATCCTTTAACTACCTTGGGTCAATGGTTTTAGCCGATAACAATATGGAAGAAGAAATACGCGAATGGATGATCAAATCCAACAAAGCCTACTATGGTCTATCAAGGCTCTTTTAATCTCGAAATTTATCCAGAACATCCAAATCACTACTGTACAAGACCATGGTCTTATCAGACTCATGTATGGTTCCAAACCTGGGTGCTCAATAAAAGGCACTCTGAACTCTTAGCAGCGTTCGAGAGGAAGGTTTTAATGAGAATTGTTTGCCACGTATGTGAGGGAGGACGACTCCGGAGACGGTATAACCATGAGTTGTACGAGATCTACCTTGAAGTTATGTTGTAAGAAAAATCAAGCGATACACTCCGGTGTGCCTGACACCTAGCTTGAATGAGCGAAGAGGAGCCTGCCCGGAAAGTCCTTTGTGGCAGGATGTGTGGAAGGAGACAGCGTGGCAGACCTTGTCTGCGATGGAGGGTTGGCGTATATCAGGGCGCCCAGAGCCTGGGAGTGCCAAACTGGATGACATCGGCTCGAAATCGGGACCGATGGAGAGATTTGTTAAATAATCTCCAGCCGAAAGCTCTAGCAGCTAGCGCTATTTAGAATTAAGTTATTGTGTAATTAATTACATCGTAATAAATAATAATAATAATAATAATTGGTAAATAAGGCCAAGACCGGTCCCGGTTGTAGTGCCGATGATGATGTTTGTATAAATGTATATATATTTATGTATATATATATATATATTTATATATATATTTATATATATATATATATATATATATATATATATATATATATATGTGTGTGCTTTTTATTTTTAGTATTGCAATCCAATATGTCTTTTAATTTATTTTAGATTTTAAGTGAAATTTATATAAAGGGTTATGTTGTATATTTCCCTTTAATGAAATGATTAAATATTTTATATTTCAGTTGTGGCGAAGGCTAATTACCTTGTTCCGAAAAACAAATTATTATGGAAAATTTAACAAGCGTCAGACCTGTTAAATAAGGCCAAGACCGGATCCCAGTTGTAGTGCCGATGATGATGATGATATTTCAGTTGAAAGATATTATGCCCAAATATACCACATATCTCTGAATTGTAAATTGTGTGGAGGTTTCTCATTTGTAATTGATATACAATAATAATAAAATATATATATAAAATAAGAGGTCAGTCAGTAAACTGCTGAAATCCAGACTGCTATCACGTAACATAAAGATCCGTGTCTATAGAACCATAATCATGACGATTGTTCTATATGGATGCGAAACATGGGCTCTCACAAAACGGGAAGAAAACAAATTCCGCGTATTCGAGAATAAAGTTTTAGGGGCATCTTTGGAGGTAAATATGAGGAGGAGGCAGGACAATGGAGGAGACTCCATAACCACGAATTGGAAGAGCTATATCGCAAACCTACAATAGTGAGAGTAATCAAGTCGCGAAGATTAAGATGGGCCGGACAGGTGGCGCGAATGGGGAACGATAGGACCGTGCATAGAATTCTTGACGGTAGACCAACGGGAAAGACACCGGTAGGACGGCCGCGACGGAGATGGGAGGACAATGTTAGGTTTGACCTTGAGGAGATCGGATCGAATGGTCAAGCGTGGAAGGAGAGTGCCCAGGACAGGGAACGATGGCGAAGCCGAGTCGGTGAGGTCATGAACTTCCGGGTTCTTACAGGCCAATAAATAATCATCATCATCATCATCGGTACTACAACCTGGAACCGGTCTTGGCCTTATTTAGCAAGTCCTGAGGCTTGTTAAATTTTCCATAATGATTTGTTTTTTCCGGGCAAGGTTATTAGTCTTGCGCCAGAGGCTCCCCGACGGGGAATAAATAATAAATAATAATAATATAAATATATAATATAAAATAATATAAATAATAATAATTTAAAAATAAATAATAATAATATAAAATAAGAGGTAAGAAATTTAAATGTGACTCGGTGTACTTTTGACCCACTAACTAGCTGTGTTCCAAGAAATATGAAATTACTTCTGAATATTGTCATTCTGTCTCTTTAAACATTCTGTTCTTTAATGAACTCTTTACTTGTGTTCGGAATTCCGTCGAGTTAATATCTTTATTTTTCAATAAATTCATTTCAGTTCGGCGAGATTATTTCGAATAAATGAAATGATTTTTGTAAAAACGAATTAACTATTTGTTTATATTTGTATTAATTTACTCCGGTTTATTTTAGGACAGAGGGTGTATATACGGATCTCTAGTATTTGTTCACATTAGTAGAAATTAAGTGACCGCAATCATTTTGAACTGTTTCAAATGTGGTTTTTTGACAGTTCCCTTAAACGGAAGAATATTTCCCTTGCAACTTACATTGTCAGAATGAAAAACCTGTGCAAAATAAGTCTCATTTCAGTCCTAACTCTATTACAATATGACCTCTTCTATTCTAAAAAATACTGTTCTGATAGAGCATGCAAACAAATCCAAGAAAAGACGTACCACTGCTTCATTGTCTTCCTAACCTTTCCCTTTTACTTTATGTTCACGTCCTGTCGCAGCGCGACTCCATTCGGGAACAAAATATTCCTCACCATCATCGGAGCAGTTTTCCATTCGCATTACACCCTCAAGATGCCTACATTTGTAAACGACTATTCTCCGTTGTTTCTGCTTCGCCACATGCTACTGATCTGACAAGTACACCAACCTGATGCAACCAGATGGGATGCCAGATTTGATTGCAGTCCATCTTCTACAAAGAATTCCCGATTAGATGCGATACCATCGCTACTAGTTTGCACATCGTCTAAACGATATTGAGGCACGCAATTGTATACGTTCTATCGTTGCCCCGAAAAGTATCGCAGCATATCCGCCCGCAAGTGAGCGCGCGTGTTAACGCATTTGTGTTTGTTATGTTTTTCTATGTGGGTACATGCGACTAAATCTCTTTTTATCAATTACTTCCTGTTCAATTGGTCGCATGTGTCAACTTAATTAGAGCGCGCCGCCACCAACACGCTTCTTAATTGATACGTGGCAGTGGCAAGACGGTCGCAGGCGTTAGTGTAACTGTTGTCACCCCTATGGTGGGTGATGCCATTCACAACAGGCCTACAAAACGACCACTTAACGAGGTTTAATTAATCTGTAAAATCCGCGCGAAATCTCCGGATTAAAGCAAAACAAGAACGATGCCAAATAAGAAGAAAATAAACACAACATATTTGTAAGAAAAAAAAAACACTATAGAAGTTTTCTTTGAAGTGTTTTTAAATTATTTGTTTTTATTTAGTGTAGTTTATCTTTTTTTCCGTTTTAGTTGTTTTGTTTTTTAACTTTGTTTATGCTTTACAACATTCGTGATGCGTTTGTCTACTACGAACTACTTAAGATACTCTCACAGAAATAGTGCTGGATGCTTTATTTACAGAGAGATACAATTTGGGCGGAGGTTTTAAGAAAACCATCGACAATCTTTTGTTGCCCGTAAATAAATTAAATAAAATAATTAAATACTAAATTGGGCTTACAGAGTCGGAAATATATACACCATGTGACGGGGAGGAGGGCACACCGGAACACCGGAACACGGGAACACGGGGGGACTGGACCACAGCAGCGTTGAATTTCAGGCTTGGATCGGGATTATGATTTTCAACTGTTGCGGGAGACGACAGTGACGGGTTTGTAGATAGGGCCGGGGGGTACCGTCGGCGATATCGGTTCTGTGACGTTCGCCGGACACAGTTGGGGAGGAATTTGCAGGGGTTGGAGATGCATATTTTGTTGCTGTTGCTGTTGTTGCTGTTGCCGTTGGTGGGCGACTACGGCTGCCGCAGCATGTTGTTGCAGGAGATGTTGATATTGCAGTCGCTGGTACAGATCTGCTGAGGGGATCGCAGGTGCTGCAGGTACGGGATTTTGATGAGCCGGTGACAAAAGACGTTCCATGTTAGGCGAGAATACCGACCCGGGTCCTAGAGCTGGCGGTGCGCCACCCGCATTAAATGGCATCGGCAGTGACAGCGCTGGAGACTTTGGCATGAATGGGTTATAGCGTCCGTAGACAGTTGCTAACAGTGATGGAGCGGTTGCCGCGGCTGCTGCTCCGGCATGGTAGAGAAATTGACCTATTTGCGGATATCCGAAACCGGGGAATATGGGCCCAATGAGAGAGCGTTTGAATGCGGCTATTCGAGATCTTGTAGCGGCGGTAGTTCTTCGGCGTAGTTTGCCAGTGGAGCCACCGATGAAAACATCTTCCGCCGACGGGTCTAGCATCCAGTAGTTGCCCTTTCCGGGGTCGTCATAGTGTCTGGGAACCTTAACGAAGCACTTGTTTAGACTGAGATTGTGTCTGATCGAATTTTGCCAGCCTTGCTTGTTGTCCCGGTAATAGGGAAAGTTGGTCATGATGTATTCATAGATGCCGTTCAGTGTCAGTCGCTTTTCAGCGCTTTGCCTGATCGCCATCATGATTAGGGCATTGTAGCTGTACGGTGGCTTTTCGTTGCTCTTCTTTTCGGTGGCCGATGTAGTCGATTCATTGGGATTTTCATCCGGTGGGTTGTCATTTTCACCGGGATCATTTTGGGGGCTGTTTAAGCTACCTTCGGCTTCGTCGATGGTCGGCATCGGTGATGTCCCTGTCACGTCAAGATCGGATTCAATATCCGAGACATCTTGCTCCTCGGAATCCAATGGTGAACCAAGACTTTGTTCAGCAGGCGGGGATTGCTGTTCATCCATTTCGAAATCACTTTTTGCCGTTTCTGGCAGAATAGAATTTATAGAAAAGTCACTTTTCCGACGAGGAGAACGAGCCATGTTATGGTAAAGGGGCGGTCGTATATAGTCCAGTTCTTGTTGATTGTGTTCTTGAAAATACGTGTGTGTTTGATGGATGTTTGGAGATGTTTGCACGTCGTCAACTTTAACCATCATTATTCGGTCACCATGGAATTTTCAATGTACCGTTCGAGATACCGTAATCACGTATGTGGGAGGGGATATGGTATAACTTGTAATAAACAATTTATAAGAAGCACTAAAATTCACTAAATGTTTCGTTAAATACTGAAATAATATCACAATTGTAACACGATCACAAAATCACTGATCGAAGGTAAAATAAAAATGTATCTATACGATGCGAAGCGCTCGCGACCAATCCAAACTGAACGAATGTGTGAACTAAACTGGATGCGATGAGGAACAGCCCGAATGTGTGGCAGTTCGGTAGCTTGGAGAATTGTACAGGCCACACCTTATGCATCGACCAATGGCAATGCGACAATTAGTCTCCGCTGCGGAGAGTGTATAAACGAGGCGTTTCTTGGTGGTGATGCGCAAATGCGATGGTTAATGGAAGAACTGCTTGTATACCGTAGACAGTAGACTGTAGATGGTAGATGGTGGATGGTAGATGGTGATGATTATATTTTGTACTCGTTTATGTGGTGCGTTGGGTACGAACAAAAGGTAGAAGTTAAGCACCGCAATGTTTCTGTTTGTTGTTGTTTGTCCGGCTTCTCCTACTTCCCGAACTTGGCAAGTTGTCAGCTCACGTTGGCCTACACAAATGTTTTCCAATGTTCTGATATTTTGTGATGCGTGTGTACTGTAAATTATTGCCGACAGTTTACAAACTGAATGAGAACAATGCTACTACTTTGGGGCTTAGCGATGGCGATTATAGTTCATGGTGTTGGTAAATATATTGTATCTGTGTGACCAGCTAGTGTTAGTTAGATGTGATTTCGAATGCAATGTATTATAGGCTACTGTATCTGTAATACTGGCTGCTTGTGGAGCCAAGCAATATTATGCAGTGTGTATCTGCAGTGCGACATTACCAAAGGTGGAAGGAATGAAATGAATGGGTGGATTGAATGGGTGGTTGGTTGGTTGTTGGTGGGAGGATACAGTGTCGGAATGCCGCAACATGGAATTGTCTAAACGAATTGTTTATATGAGCAGGCAGACATATCATCGAATGGTCGATGAGGTTGCTGTTGAATGTTTGTTTTGATTTTATTTTCTTGTGCATATTTTTGTGTAGATGTAGAGGTGGTAGCTACACGCCAATGGCATCCAATGATTGAATGTGGAGACTTTTTATGTTTACCATGGATAGGTTGAGTTGATGGTGATGTTTTATTATTTTTGGTTTTGTTTTGTTATTATTGGTTTTCCTTTTTTTGTTTTTCTGTTTTATTTTCATAGCAAGGGATGTCTTTTAATGGGGATATTTATAAAATGGCTGTTGTTTTCTCCTCATTGCGGTTTTATTGTTATTACTATCCAAGCGGTTGTATCTCCATTGGATTCGCTTATTCGACAGGAAATAAAGTAGAGACCAACAGAGGTCAGTGTATAACCCAGTTACAAAAGTATTATAAATTATAAATGAACATAAGTCACGTTCAGTTGAGCCACCGACCGACCAATTAACCTAATCAAATCTAATTACAGTCCAAGTGTTAAGAATGACAATATTTAACCTCTAAGCGGTAGCGTGGATACATGTCCACTTCATCGTTATGACAAGACGAAATAAAAAAAAAACCAAACACTTACACCACTAGACTACAACAATGTACAATAAGAAAAATTACAATTGTGTCAATTCGATTCTACACATCCCCAAGGCGATCCAGACCTTAACTATAGCACGACATTCAATATTCATTGTTGTCCGAAACATTTCATTCTGTGTACCAAGAGGAAACTCTCTAATTAGTTACATGCATCGCCATGGCCTTTGTTGACCCGTTTTTCAATTAAACGAATTAAATGAACTTGTGGTCGGCACTGTCGCTTATGAGACGTACACATCTGATGGTATTTATTTTTCTTGTCCACTCTTCCCGATATATGTCCTGACCTCAGAAATATCAAATCAGAGTTTCGATATTTTATTCTATGTGCCCGCAGAATCCACGCTGACCACCATATCGTTACAATTTACTACATTAAATTATTTATTAATTGATGTGCAAACATGCACACACAACATAGAACATTTATAAAAGCATCCCTTGGGATAAGCAAGGACCTTGGGCATTGCCGACCCATTAGCACTTGATATCGCTCCCCATACCCGGGTGTGCACTCGCACTCACCACGTTCATGAGGCGTCGGCTTTGCTTACTCGGTTCATTATTTTGCCAACGTTGAGATTAGATTTAGTCGCAACCATTTCAAGAACATGATTTCTTTTAAATTGAACCAATTAACATTGTCGGGTTGACTGCTGACTGAAATCCCATGGAAAAAACTACGATAAGAGAAACAATAATAATAATAATAATAATCTGGGGAACTGCGACGAATGGTCTAGTGTTTTCACCATCCGGAACACTTCAATCCGATAATCCTTAAGCTGTTAACCCGTCCTCCTCCTGTGCAAATATTCATTCAATAGTTCGGTTATTCAGAACTATATATTCGGCTGTCCGAAAATCGTTTATTTAACGATGGGCGATATTAAGAATGAATTCGGAGTTACCAGTAATCCGCATAACAATTAGAGGTGATCTAGAGGTCTGGTTCGTGTATGACATGTCGGGAGTATCCAGAATGCTCTCTAAAGGTGAATCCATTTAGTTCCTTTGCCAGCAGATATTCACTATTAATAATGGCAACAAATTCCATTGAGCTGTGATGAATGCAGTCTCCGCGAACAAATACACTTTCACAGGAATTCTTAATTATGTATTAGCCAAGCTCGCCTCTTTTCGACAATTGGCCGTCGTTGTCATCGGTGTCAATTACCTGAATAGGAATCATAATGTTTAAGAAAGAATGCCATAATTTCGCGAAACGGAAGTTTTACTAATGGGAATTTTAAGAACTTAGCCTACTTTTATTGCATCCACGTTTTTCAACGCAAGTGACATTTGTTTGGCAGAACGTCGGAATTCATTACATTGTAGCGGATACTCGGGAAATTGTTTCTTAATCCTTCTTTCATATTGACGGACCCGCGGATATTTTCATAAGAAGGCAACCCTAATTCAGTCCATTCACGTTCTCATAAATATTCAAAGACTTTGTCCATACATAATTACAAGAATAATTATTTTTATTATGTTGTTTGAAATGACCTTCGGTTTGCAGAATCGCAGATTCCATTTCATTGTAATGGATGATTCTCATGAAATTGTTTCTTAATTGTTCTTTTATCCTGACGGTCCCGTGGATATTTTCAAAAGAAGGTAACCCTAATTCGGTTCACCCACGTTCGCATACATAATCATATTGTGTATACATAATTATAAGAATAATTATTCTTATTATATTGTTTTAGATTATTATAATTATATGTTTCCTTAACGTGTTTTAATTTTGAATTTTGCGATGCATATAAAAAATTAAAATTTTTTAAGGGAAATGATTGATGTAGATACCGATTAAGGCATAGAACATATGTCAACCATATTTTATGTCAAGTGTAAATATACTTAATATATAATAACATACAGAGCGATTGTGAAAAGTAAAATGAAAATTATAAAAATAAAATTAACATTGTAATATAGAAAGTGTGTATAATAAGGAATAAACATTAAATGTCGTTTGTTTATCCCAGGTAGGAGATTTATAATAGTACTAACGTTTAAATTTAATGAGATAAAAGAAAAATCTTTGTTCACAGAGCAAAGACATTGTTTATTTGTCAAGAAGAGTAAGATAGGAGTACGGAAGACAAAGATAATCTTACAAAACGGTGTTGTAGCCTTTCTCTCAGGGAGTGTGTCTACTTGTCCTTAAAAGGACAAGACCGCTCCTGAGAAGGCTCGTTGCGGTCGCCACCGTGCTTCCTCAAAGCTGAGGGAAGAGTGACGACCGATTGTTGAATTGGGTCCTGGGAATCGGCCAGGCTCAATTAAAAAGGCAAATATTTTGTAATTTTAGTTTTAATTTATTTATTTTAATTTAGTTTATTGGCGGCCTAACACTTCGGACGAAACTGAACTCCGAATCAAAAAAAAAAAAAAATGGGAGGGCGAGATGCCGACTTTAGGGAGACAAGGACAAAGGTGTCCTTCATCTTGTCTCTGACTTCTGGTCATCTTGCCATAACCAGAATCACCCACATCCGTGAGGATATTGGGCTCGGCCTCAATATATCTGAAAAGAAAGGCGAAGGAGGTATCTAAGGATAGTGTGGACAGGATTAGTTCAAGTGTTCTGTAACTGCTTGAATGGGGGGATGGTGGGAAAGAAATCGTACAAGATCGGTGGGTCTTAAGTGCGGTAGTAAACGCAGATCGCGTCTTTGGCGTCTGATAATCTGCGCTTTGGTCGGTGTTTGTGTGTGTGTTTGTGCTGTCTTGTACTGTGCGTGCGTGTTTGTAGTGTATCAGCAGTAGCCCCTATGGGATGGGTCCAGGAATCCTCTATTATAGAGGAGAATGTTGTTGGGAAGGGTGCTGTCGCAGCGTGCTTAAACTAGTTACTTCAAGCCATTAAATAATTTAATTACTTTTCTATTCTTAATTGTTATAAGTTGTTTGTTATTAATTGTTGTAATTGTTAGTTAATAATTCGTTATAATTTTGTGATTACCTGCATGTTTGGCAGCATTGTTTGTGTTCGTTACTGCTATTTTGGTTATTTTGTTTTGTTTGTCATTGTTATGTAAATAAGTTAGTTTTTCGTTTCGTGTATGAAATGTCTTGTTATTCGTTCGTTGTCAACCAGTTTTTTCTGTGTTGTGAAATTAAGATAGTTTTTTCGTTCATTGTCAAACATATTCTTGTTGATATATATCATTCGAGTTTATTGCAAATCAGTGCATTTTCGTTTTGTATTCGGCTTCTGAAGCAATTAAACTTATCGTAGTTTGCATACGAAGAAATAAAGTTTCTTTCGTGATAAACATTTTCTTGTATTCTATAAATATTTCGTCGCTCGTTCCCGGCAATCGCACCAGAACTCAACAGGTGCTTTCTTCAGGTTTGTACTGAAGAAGAAATTTTGGTGTTCTGATCCGAAGAGATCGAGAGAGAGAGAGAAGGGTCAAGAACGCAAGACTGCCGTATAAGTGGGTTCTCGCTGTTCCGAATGCTTTCGAGGTACTTATATGTTAATGTGGTGGTTTTACAAACCACACAATCCACTATAGGTCGAGATATCGTCGTTCGACCAAGGAACATATTCACTTATATCCAAATTACACGTGGCCACAGATACGTGTCCCCAAAAGTTCTCCTTTCCACCTAAAATAAAAGGTAACATACATCTGGGAGTCAACAACCCGACGTATCCACAGATACATGGGTCACAAGTCCGACCAACTGCCCTACGCCCGAACGGCGATCGAAGGACATGACTCAGCATAGGAATTGTGTACCAATCCATTAACTAGATATACACAAACGGTCGGCACAGCTGCACTAGATGTCGACAGACATCACATCCCCGGCGATAAGCTAATTGCTGGAAAACCACTTCGTCTAAACAAAGCCCAATGCGATGCATCAGCAATAAACCAAACGCTGTTTCCATGGGGCTATGTAAACAACGAAAATTACATTATCCCACGATCGTCTAATGTAAATCACACATTCGATTGTGTGCATAACCGATGCATTAGAGGTGTGAAATCGTGATCGCAGAGTGATCTACACTATGCAGGCAATAATCTCCGCATCTGTATGTGTGAGCACGATTTGTACTGGTGAAAAGATCCTCGATTGAGAGAAAGTCACCACACAGGAAAAACGAAAAATAAAAACTAGGGGATGAATGGAATCATTCCCGAGAGAAAAATAACGACAGTCGTCGTAGAAAACACTAACCCGATGGTCACACCGCGCCCCACAAGATAATTAAAAGTACGTTTATACTCGACGTGCAACGCTCAGTAAAGTAACGCGCCGTGGAAATACTAGTTCTCCCAACTTGTGAAAGCTGTCCTGATTGTTGCGAATGGATTTACAAATTTAGTTTCGCGAGTTAGCTTGAATGCCTGTGTGCCACTTAATAGTGTCGATTTTTGTGCTGTAAACAATAAGCAAAAAGCTATATGCGACAAACCATAAGTAAAATTGTGTTCTAGATGGTATATATGAGTGAAGATATTTCAATGTAATAATGGCGAACAAAAATAAAACAAATTGTAAAAGAAAACAAAAACAATCGAACCAAAAATAAAAGTTAAAATTCAAAAACTACTATCTCTGTGTTTAATTAGCGACAGCATTCGCTCCGGTGTCTTTTGTTGTTTCGGGGACAGTGCTGGCAGAGCACATCATTCGCTCTGGTTTCGTTTTATTTTTCTGCGAACAGTGTTCGGCGGAACACTGCATCAACAGTTGACGAGCGACTCACAAAAATCCGTCGAAGGATGGGTTCAGGAATCCTTTATTATAGAGGAGAATGTTGTTGGGAAGGGTGCTTTCTCCAGTTTTGTACTGGAGAAGAAATTGTGGTGTGTTGATCAGAAGAGTTCGAGAGAGAGAGAAGGGTCAAGAGCGCAAGACTCCCGTACAAGTAGGTTCTCGCTGTTCTGAATGCTTTCAAGGTAATTATATGCTAATGTGGTGGTTTTACGAACCACACAATCCACTATAGGTCGAGATTTCGTCGTTCCGCCAAGGAACATACTCACCTATATCCAAATCACACGTGCCCACAGACACGTGTCCTCAAAAGTCCTCCTTTCCACCTGAAATAAAAGGTAACATGCATCTGGGAGTCAACAACCTCACGTATCTACAGATACATGGGTCAAAATCCGACCAATTGTCCTACGCCTGCATGGCGATCGAAGGACACGACTCAGCATAGAAATTGTGTACCAATCCATTAACTGGATATACACAAACGGTCGGCACAGCTGCACCAGATGTCGACAGACATCACATCCCCGGCGATAAGCGAATTGTCGGAAACCCAATCCGCCGACAAAACCTTTGTCTCTGCCGCAATATACTTCGTCCAAATAAAGACTAATACGATGCAACAGCAATAAACCAATGCTGTTCCCATAGGGATATGTAAACAACGATAATTACATTATCCCATGATCGGCTAGAAGAAAACGGTCACCCGATTGTTTACGTAAACAATCCATTAGATGTATGAGATTCGGATCACAGAGTGATCTACAGCATGCAGACAATAACCTCCGCGTCTGTATGTGTGAGTGAAATCTTCTCTGGTGAAGAGATTCTCGATTGAGAAAAAGTCACCACCCAAGGAAAACTTCAAAACGGTGCAACTCAATCTAACGAATCTAGCGGTTGATATTTGAAAAATGCGCCAGTGTAGTTTCGCGATCAATGAAAATATTAAAGTTTGTGTATAACGTCTTGTTAAGTGAGCGGCATCTAAATAGTTTTATAAAATCGCCACGGGCGTTCAACAGGAGTAATCCTTGACGTGTGCAACAATAACACGAAATAAAAATGAATTAAACAACACATTTTTGCAGCGTTTTATTTGTGGCGGTGTCTCCGTGTTTTGGGTTGAGAGAAACCTTTGATGTATATGAAATAGTCACCCTCCAAAGATTGTAACAAATGGAGGTGTAGTCCTCAGTGTGAGTAATAACTACCTAATTATAAACAAGAACAGAGAGGATTATGTTCTAAAATCAAATCTGAATGATTGTAAAACATTTAATGAAATACTCATCTGTCAGCCTCAACTATTGCGTAGTACCCTAAGTGACTCCAACTGCGAAATAAACATTTTTATGAGAAATAGAGCCGAAAATTGCAACCCAAAAATTATTAACGCACAGGTCGAGGTATTCCACAAAATTAAAGATAATTCCTTTCTATATACAATAACGCTAGAAACAAATTTTGAATGTAAATGCCAAGACGGGAAAGCTTTTTGGTACGGGTATTGTGGTTAACGGTCCTTGTAAATTAGAGACATACATGACAATGAACACAGTAGGAGTCGGCGCCGAAAAACGCGTGCGGGACAAGAATTCATATGGCGATTTAGAGGACTGCTGCGTCAACGCAAGGTTACACGAAATAGCAATCGAAAGGGAACCAATGTCCAAAACTACAGCAAAAAGCATTCATGACCTACAATACAGACTCAACAAACCTTCTGGTCAAAGGCCCTACAAAAGATATCAGAACGAACACAAGGTATCCTGATGTATGTAACTGGAGTCTTAAGTCTAATAGGGATTACCTATATCATCTGGAAATGTAGCTGTTGACCTGGAAGAACAACCATAACCCTTTTTAACAAATGCTTTAACAGAAGGAACCGAGTTGACTCAGACCTAAGGTTAGAAGTGGCAAGAACACCAGCACCATCCAAGTCGGCGGAAGTTTTTGAATTAAAAACACCTGTGGCGGTTCCGCCAAACCCCACTGTCCACTTACCCGAAGGACCCCCATAACTACAACCCAGCTTTCATAAGTTTCTGCTAATGCAATCGCATTAGCACCTGTAAATTCTTCACGCAACAAATTTATCAAATGTATTTAGCTAAAAGCTCCTGGAAGATTCGTTTTCATGACTTTGTCCCATGAAAGAACCATTGTTCACACATACATGTGTACCATTATAGATCCTCTCTATGAGATCTGGTTACCTTCCCCCAAAGAGAAACATTACGCTTCTCTTGGAATAGAAAATGCATCCTTAAATTAAGAGAGCCAGTTTCACTGGCCGAATTTCCTTCGATATCGCTGAGACTTATTCCATCAACTGACCGAACCGGTCGGTTTTTCTCCCGCTCCCCGTAGCCCTCACGGGGATGCGCACATTACAGAGTCGAGTTCCAGCTAGCGTTAGCTAATTTTATGAATGTGTTTAAAACTAGCGTTTCTTAAGTGCTTGTTATCCTATTAAATAGAGTTGTCGAGTTGTGTTTCCTTTCTTTTAACGTGTAAGCGTGCGGTCAGATCATAATGACATTTGTGTTCAAATAGTAATAGTCAGCATCATGGTGATTTTCCAATAACAATAGCGGACATATAAATAAAAGTTTTAACTAGTTAAAATCGGTGTTTTATTTTACTTTTGTTTCCTGGTGATTGTTGCAGCTGGTTGACCTCGTTCGAACAGTGAAGAATTGTGGAGACGGAGTAGAACCGTGCCGTACGCCGGCACCACGACTTCGTACCCCCACACACCTAAATCGAATCTAAGGATAAAATACCCTTACATATGTCAAAAAGGGGGGACGTGTTATGAATGCTTCAAATTCATTGCAAATGAATTTGATTAAAACACACATAAAATCGCCTAATCCACAAAATACCGTTTTTGGTGGCAACGGTGGGATCCAGCACTACAACTGCGACGGACACATGGAGCTGTTCCCAGGATCATTTCTCATTTCTTCCACTCCAGTCTCCGTCCCTCCTGGTCCAACGGAAACGCCAGAGGTTCTACCCACAAACCGTATCTGGCTCGAGGACGTAGTTGGTGCATTCTATATTTTTGGTGTGCAGCCCAATTGAGGCATAACAATACATATATGTGTTTGTGTATATATATATATATCAAGAATTAGTTGACAGAATCGACCTGGGTCTCAGTTAGGGTAAGAATATCAGATATTCGCTGTTTTCAAATATTTGTGGATATGTCAAATCAGTTGACGAACTGACTTGGGTCTCAGTTAAGTCAAAGATATCAAGTTTCACTGTTTGCAAATATTGGTGGATGGCACTGTGGCGGTTCCGCCAAACCCCACGGTACACTTACCTGAGAAACCCCCATAACTTTCACCAATCTCATAACTTCACTTATGCAATCGCATTAGAACCTTAAATGCTTCACGCATTAATGAGATCAAATCTTTAATCTAAAAGTCCCTGCAAAAGAAAACTTACCTTTCATGCATCTCTTCGCATACAATTCCCCGTAAGATTTCTTTTCTACCTTTTCAGGAGTCCCAAAACCCATTCGGTACCTTCGGTTGCCAGGCAAATTCCAACTTTCCCACACCTGCACCGCAATCTCCACCCAGCATAAACATTTCCTACTACAAGGACATTAATGCTTTCAACGCATTACATGAAAATTCCTGAAAGATTCTGTTCACACATCTACTGCATCATTACAATTCGCTGGAAAATAATTCATTGGCATACATGTATAATAAGTAGGAAAATTATTCCGGCACCATTGTTTGCCAAGCAATTTTGTTCCTCATGTGCACCCTTATCTTCCCACATGTACGTATTGTTGGAGACGGTGCAGCACTCGATGGCAACACTGGTACAGGCACTACTGAAATGCCGTCATGACAAACAAATGTCAGCAAATAGCTGACATTTCAATTATATTTAAATGAGCTGACTCTTCGTTAAATCCCCTTTCAAGAGACAGTTCGGAATCAATTCAATCAAAGTAAATCAAAGTTAATCAAGAGAAATAAACGTAAATGTTCAATAGTTAACGACCGTGTTCTTACTTATCTGGAGGATTCTTTTCTTGAGGCCAACTTAAGGTATTCGTTTCTGCTTATTCTTTACCATAGCAATTGTTTCAGGACGACAACTATCGGCGTTTATATACCGTGCTGGTGGCCCGATAAGTGACTCATTGTCAAGAGTTCCGTATTGGGGGTGGTAGCTGATTCCAACAGAGACAACCTTGTTCCTGATTATCCCCGCGGTCCGTGACAAGAAGCAGTTGTTGGTGGAACTGCAAGGCGCAGATTGCCGTTCGCAGCAAATTTACATATTGGCCGACCGAGTGCCAAAACAAATTGGTCCTTCGAACCGAATCCAGTCTGTGGATCCAATCCACTGCTGCCAGTTCGCGGTGGACAAAGGAGTTGCAGATTCTTACGTCAGGGCAGTAAGCGGTTACCATTGTCGAAATAATCAAGGATAACGGAAGACACATAATTTGTCACGAAGTGCTGCTAATCATCCCTTCGTTCGACCGTATGAGCGTTCGAACATTATAGTCGATCAAGCAACCGCTGTGCATTAACGTCATCAAATCAGTGACGCAACAACGAGCCAAATTGTAGATACAATACTGCCGCCAGGTTCGTGGCGCAATAACCAAAGCTGTCCCAACTACAGATATATATCTCTGCCCCAGTCGCAGCCCCAAGGTCCAGCCTAAGGACCGTCCGCCGTCCGTGACGGCATATTAGAGGATTCACGATCCGAGATAAACACAGCAACTGCCGACTGGACTGCAGTGTAATGTGTGACCCAAGCGTTTCAACCGCAACGCAAAGCAACAAGACAGACGGTCATCCAGCCGATTAAAGCTAGCCACAACCAGCAGCGCACTCAGTTGCGTGGAAGCCTAAGGCCAACCTACAGCCGATCCACAAGAATCGGAATCAAGTAGCTAGTGGCACTTCGATCCACAAGCATCGAAAAAGGGGCAAACTAAGTTGCAATGGCTACCGGCGATATGACTGTTGCGACAATGAAACGGAGACGAGGAGTCATCAAGGAATTCCTCACGCGGTTGGAGGAGTTCGCGTCCAAGTCGAATGAGGTGATCAGGGAGGAAGTCGCAAGCAGATTGCGCAAACTGGAGGACTCATTCAAATCTTTTGAGAGCATTCAGGAAGGTATCGAGGAGAACGACCCGGACCTGAACATCGACAGAGAGAACGAAGAGCGAGCAGATTTCGAAGAGCGATATTTTTAGCTGCAAGGCAAGCTCAACCAGCGGTTGACCATGGCAACAGGCGCAGGCTCCACCGCATTGGATACGTCACGAGACACCCTGAGAACGGCAACTACTACAACGTTAACAGCGGAGCAAACAGGAATGGAGAGGCTGCTTGACACCATGAATTCAACAGCTAGGTGGAATTGGTTACGCGGTCAACGGAACCGACAGCAACGGATTCCACGAGTGGAGCGACAACCCGACCGGTCAAGTTGAGGCATATCGACATGCCTATCTTCGATGGGAACTACCAGCAACAAGGTCAATCGCAAATGAACGGCACTGAATCACATTACAGTAGCTCGTCTCAGCCAACAAACTTCTTTGTAAATCAAATGACTACTTCTCTGACCAGTAATGGCTGGGGGACCTGCAGTGTTCCGACAACTTTACAGGCGTTGCAACAACAAGAGCCAACGCAAAGTTCTACACTGCCAATAAATATTCCTACATACAACGATATCGGCAACGGTAAAGCTGCGAATACAATTTATCAGCAAACTCCTTATGTTACGACATCGGTGTATCAAGGTGGAAATGAACTTGGTGTTTCTCCACCATCTTCCACACAACCGCAGCAACAAAACCTCCAAAATTATAATTCACCACCTGCTTCTAATATAACTCAGCAATCATATTCCTCTGGTGTCACAAACACAATGACGGGCACTACGTACATAAACTCTCAAGTAACAAATGAACCACAGAGTTCTTATCAGGTATCTTCACAACCTTATTCAAATTCAGGGACTCCGCCGAAAGGGCAAATGGAGCACTGGATCCGCACCAGTTATTCCGCCAGGATCCGCGGACGGTGCCATGGAAGAAGTCGCACCAGACTCAACGTTGCGGCCTCACATACCATAGGCAGCTTCCCATCGGAAGATACTGTCCAGCGACGGAACACTCGTCATCATCAATACATCCATCACCAATTCAGGGCGGGCGGCTATCTCCAGACCTCCACATCAATAGAAGTCCAAGGCCCTGGGCCTCCGTCCCCTGGAACAAACGGCTTCGCCAATGATGGGCGAATGGAGCAAACCCAACAACAACCAACACCACTGCAACAGCATCAAACTTTGCAACAGCCACAATCGTTGCAACCACAAATTATTCAGCAACAGTCTATGCCACAGCAGTCTGCGTCAGAACAATCTGTGCCACAACAGTCGGTGGCACAACAGTCTATACCACAGCAGTGTGTGCCATATCAAACCTTGCCACCGCAGTCTGTGTCACAACAATCTGTCCCACAACAGTCTGTACCACAACAGTCTGTACCACAACAGTCTGTACCACAACAGTCGGTGCTACAGCAGTCTGTACCACAGCAATCCATGCCACAACAATCTATGGCACAGCGGCCTGTCTCTCATCAAACCTTGCCACAGCCTATGACTCAGCAATCTGTGCCACAACAGCATATGACACAGCAAAGTATGTAGCAGTAATCTGTTCCGCAGCAGTCTTTGCCCCCACAACCTATGGGGCAGCAATCTATACCACACCAATCTAAAGGCCATCAAAATTATGTACCGACTGCGTAAAATCCAGCGGATTACTTATCAAGGGGCCTTAAAGTAAAGGAGCTCATCGGAGCAGAGCGATGGTGGCGAGGACCCGCTTTTCTGCGAGACAAGGAGCTGAAGTTGCCCCGGACGCCCGCTCACCAAGTCCGAGAGACGGACACCGGAATACCGGTAGACCCCGAGGAGCGAAAGCCATCGTGCGTCGTAATACAGCAAGAGGAGCTGTCCATTACAAGAAGAGTCTCCAGCTTCACTCGAACGGTGCGAACAGTAGCGTGGCGGAAGGTGGACCTAACGTCCATTAGAGCCGGGAGACAAGTATCAAGACGAAGCGAACTGGTTGCGCTCGACCCATTCATCGATGACCAAGGTATCCTCAGGGTGGGCGGAAGACTAGAGGCAGCAAGGATGGAATACGAACGCCGACATCCACCAATCTTACACTGGCAACATCACCTCGCAAAGATCATAGTGAGGGATTTGCACTTGAGACTGATGCACGCTGCAGGCCGGTTACTGCTCGCCGCGGTGAACTCCCGGTACTGGATCATAGGGAGTCGAGGACTTGTCCGGAGGGACATCGCTGAATGCACGGTTTGCGTTCGTTACAAGGAGCGGGTGCTATCTCAACAAATGGCGGCATTACCAGCCAGTCAGATTAATCCCGGAAGGCCAGTTAGTAACACCGACGTGGATTATGGAGGTCCTATCAGCGAGCTGTCCAGTGAAACTTTCCTGGCAGCATTAAGGAGGTGGTGGCAGAAGATGAGACGGTTGAACCGACAGTTCAAGGTGGGCGGAATGTTGGAGACGGTGCAGCACTCGATGGCAACACTGGTACAGGCACTACTGAAATGCCGTCATGACAAACAAATGTCAGCAAACAGCTGACATTTCAATTATATTTAAATGAGCTGACTCTTCGTAAATTCCCCTTTCAAGAGACAGTTCGGAATCAATTCAATCAAAGTAAATCAAAGTTAATCAAGAGAAATAAACGTAAATGTTCAATAGTTAACGACCGTGTTCTTACTTATCTGGAGGATTCTTTTCTTGAGGCCAACTTAAGGTATTCGTTTCTCTTTATTCTTTACCATAGCAATTGTTTCAGGACGACAACTATCGGCGTTTATATACCGTGCTGGTGGCCCGATAAGTGACTCATTGTCAAGAGTTCCGTATTGGGGATGGTAGCTGATTCCAACAGAGACAACCTTGTTCCTGATTATCCCCGCGGTCCGTGACAAGAAGCAGTTGTTGTTGGAACTGCAAGGCGCAGATTGCCGTTCGCAGCAAATTTATATATTGGCCGACCGAGTGCCAAAACACGTATCTTGCAGACCCTTTGTCCAAGGGACAAAAGCAATACGCGCATCTAGCGTCTAGTGCCTTAAAACCGAATTCCTACGCATATAAACATGCATAATATCCATCCAATGATTTGTTTTCCCACTAAAAAACAATCTCCAATTCCTTTCTCTGCCGCAACGAATTTCCCTGCATATACAAATGCAAGCAAGGGATTCGCTTTGGCCACCGACCCAAGATACGATATACAATTCTCATTGTATAAAGTGGTGTAATACATTAGCACCTCTTTCGAATGGCTATTCGTATATTTACACAAGGGCATCATTCATTTAAGACTATTATGATGCCCTCGTCTCGTCTTTTCTCTTACCACATTTCTTCGAAGTATCATCGTCTATTTATTTAGACGCGATGCACTTCATAGACAACGATCTTCTCGATCCTTTTGTTTTTACCACCTTTCTGCTTCGTTTACCCATTGCTTTCGAGCACGTGTAAACAACACAGATCTGAACGATCACACACATACCATCATGATCTGCATTACGAGATCTGGTTTTCCGTTCCACAGAGAGAGACTTTATGTCTCTCTTGTGGTAGGTAAAACATATCCTTAGTGGAGACGATATCCACCACCACCGAATCGATGGTGAATCAAGAAGCAGATTCTAACCCTCGATTAAGTCAAATTCCACCCGCTGACCACAATGGTCACGCGATCTCCCGCTACTCGTCGCGCGCCGAGGACGCGAATATACCCGGAGTCGTGTGGGTAGTTACCTAAAATTATAAAAAACCAATTTCGTATTAATAATAAGTTTACGCGGAGCCCAAAAACGCTAACATATTTAATAATGGTTTAGAACATAAATAATGATTGTGAAATATAAGAACCTTTAATAATAAATAAAAAGTGCGTGTCAATCATTTACATCTGGTGGTGCCGATCGTTAATGTGGACAACAAACGTGGCGGCGTTTCGTTCTTCCCCTAGTTGACATTTTGCTGCGTTTATTTCGGTTGTTTTCGGCGAACAATTTTTGGTGGAACATGGGTTAAGTGAATGATGGGGATGCAAAGAGAATCAGCACCGTACGCCGGTGCACAGTGCTTCGCTCCCTACAGCACTTACATTCGTATTGGTGAAATCGATGCCCTGATGTTACAAAATGCCGTCATCAGTTGAACGTCGACAGAGCCTCGAGAGCGAGCCCGATTACGCGATGAGGAATTTTTTAAAGTTCGGTTATTTATCAAAATATTTACATGATGTTCCCCCTGACATGGTCTCTCCCCGGAGATCCGAATGGGAAACTAGCTTACCTCCGGGATTCTCTATCTCAGAAGACACCACCATGACTTATGAAGTGTACCCCAAAGACCAATTATAAGCCTCAAACTGTACAAATGTACGGCTTCTCCCACGAGCTAACAACACATTGGCTGAATCAGAGGACCCGTACGCTGCCGACATACTCATTTATGGGGACAACAAATCCCCAAAACCGGCACGTGGAACAAATACCAAACCTTTACAGGTGATGGAGTATTTGTATCAATACCAAAAGGAATTTGATTCAGAAACCCAAACGCAAATTTATTTAATTGCACACGTTTGAGTACAAATAGAACAGTAACGGCTAAACATAGGACATCGGACTCAAGGACTAAAGAAAAAAAAATTAGTAACGCCCAAAGAAAAAGCTAATTAATAAAATCAGGCCACGTATTGGCTTATCCCCCTACAAGATCTAATTTATACAAGAACTGAACTCCCTTAATTATTTAAAGCGCGCAATAAAAGTTTGAAAAAGATCCTGTCATTTCCCTATTGAAAAATCCGATACATTTACCCTCCCCTATATCATACAATGTGAGGTCCTTCCGAGAGGCACATGCAGCAACCCATGGAATATGAAAGAAGCTTCATTACTATGTACTTATAAAAGTCAAACATATATCCTTTCAAGTCATTGACATGGGCTACCTATTCCAAAGGATGTACCAACAGAATAGAATATCCCGCTAATGAACCCTGTCGAATTCATTCCACTGAAGTCAATTGTTTTTATAAATGTTACTTCTCTCGTTTCCTCCTTCTTAAATTTAGTGAAACCGGATGACTAAAAGGGTTAACGGAATCAACGTTTACTAAACTACTTTTGTTCTCCTATTGCTGAAATAATATTTCCGGAGGCGTTAAAAGGCGACAGTTAGTTGCAAACAAACAGCATGAGTTACCTATTCAGGAGGAGCTGTAAATCATCCTGCACATCTTTCACTCCTCCTGTTTCTAGACAGCTGTTTTCGAACGCGATTACCTGTACAGGATATTAGCCATGGAAACCGTTATAAATGGGTTTGCTGCGAAGTCTCGTTGTCGAGACCTTCTTTCCTATTCTCTTCACGGTTGTGAACAAAATTCATTTAAAGGATTAAGGAATTTCTAAGACGGCTAGGAAAACCCCGAATATAGAACTGATGGGATTGGTCCTTTTGACAAAGAGACATCTTAGCAGTTCCAATAACCTTTTAAGCGATTTCTTGAAAATTTCGTGACGCCTGATAGGTAAAGGTTATAACAGCGGTGATCACTTGCAGTGGGTTTTTTATGTATTTACGGTAGTCAACATCTGGTTATCATTAGTCCCATAACTTGATTGGCTGTTCCTAATAATTTTGAGGACACTAAGGCGAGAGAAAAGACATGGTTGCAAATTAATCTTGAATTTATGCTGATTTTAAGTGCTGGGGAATAGAATACCTGGCAGAGCATTCCACACTCATGTTATTCGGCAGAAAATGTATGTTTCATATTTATCTGTTGGTACAAATTGATCCCCAGTGAAGTCTATGCACCCTGTAGAAATGTCACCAACTGTCATTTGTGTTTCATGTATGATTACCAAATAGTTGTACATATAAATAAAAAAGGCAGCTGAAATATGGAATTTCGTCAAGCGTTTGGATACGAATCGGATCACTAATCGATCCAGTCTAACACGAGCGGTAAGTTGGGACTCAATTCCTAGATACATGGTGAAAAACCATCCCGTTTTAAGGGTATAGGCTACGTGAAGGGGTGGGGGATATCCTTGATCATCTTTCGGAGCTTGCCTGATGGACGCCTTCAAGACAAACTACAGGATCTCGGGGCGCCGACTCAGCGCCATAGGTTTACCATTCCTGAAAGAATATTTAAAAAAAAAACATAGACATATACTAAGAGTGCTTTGCCTTCGATGATGCAATTTATAGTGAATAGGTGCTTGTTGAAGTAACTATTTAATGTCAGAAGAGACTCAATGATTTACTACATACTATTCTCGTTCGCATATCGGAGATCTCAGCTTCCATCAACCCGGCGTTGGAATATATAAAAGAAAGTTCCGCGGGATCAACGGGAATATGTGCCAGGCGTCAAGTGGTTAGCTTCTGTGGGGAGGAAACCGCCACACTACCATCGGTATTTGTGAGCGAAGTTGGAAGGGCTTTTTTGAACCTACAAAACTGTATGCGATGTAATCAGTAAAAGAATGGATTGTATTTTGGGGGGGTGGATAAGAGATAGGTGCTGACAATATGAAACATAGAAGCTTTGTGGAACACCAGCACTGATCTTCTAAGGTACCTAACATAAATATCTCCATCAAATATCGTGCCTAGAACTTGCCGAGTGGCTTTTTCATTAAATTTGCGATTCATTAACCATATGAGCGGACAGTGGAGCGGAATAAAAAACAGTCTAATGTTTAGCTTGTTGCTGCGAAGACCATATTGTTGGTCACGAAGGTAATCGAACCTTTCAAGATATTTTATATGAAACGTAGTCACCACAGAGTGTCGCTACTGTCAGGCGGATATCCACCATTAGCCTCATCTTGCGATATGGACCTGAAAGAGGAGGGAATGTGTTTCAAACACACAAAATTTTTCAACGAGGGTACGGACAGTCTTGCCTCTAAATCGCTTTTAAATTTAGTGATACCTACGTTATGCAAACAACGGTATGGAGTAAATTACTGTGATTTGTGTGTGTTAACATCTACCAACACTTAACAAGAGTTGCGTACGGCTCTAGCAAGGTAAATAAGTAAAAGAACGTGTTTTCCTTGGTTATTTCAGAGGAAACGGTGAATCGTGCCAAGCGAATTGGACGGAGATCCCGAAGAATCTGTCCCCGCTTCTACTGAAGACACAATTAACACCGGAGATGTGATTATACACAGTATGACATTTATTATAGCTGTCATGCAAGTATACCATTTATTATAGCTGTCATTCGAGTATGACATTAATTATAGCTGTCATGCAAAATACCATGTGCTCGGGGTAGACTTTTTAGTCAGCCAAAAACTGAAGCTTGTCATTATCAGCTTTAATGCAATCGACGAAAGGCTGTGCACTGTTCGCGTGAGTTAAGTAAGCTTGCTTGTATTTAAAGAAAAAAATATATTTTATTTAAATACAACTTAAAAGTAAGATTACATTAATTGAGATATTCATTCGATGGTTCTGCTGCGAACTCCGGTGAAATTCTATCTGCTCACTGAAGGTTGGGAAGTTGCTTTTATATTCTCCGGCTGCAGTATGGATGAAGTTATCTTCTGGCTGTGTTGCGGATTCACTGGATGCAGCCAGTGAAGTCGCAATGGAATGCAGCCCACAACACAATAAGAACCCGGTGTTTGTGGAAGGTGTGTTCAACCCTTGTTGAACATACAAATTGGTCGTTCGAGCCGGATCCATTTCACTGCTGCCAGCTCGCAGCCTAACGTTAGTGCAGACCACCGCCAAACTCGTTGGCCACTGCAAAGATTGTAGATACACTCTACCGCCGTCTCCATACACGTTTATGAAGCAACAGCCGTGCAGTCCGCCGCCCAGTGCGTGGGCACCACCAGGGATCCATCTGTGGATCAAACCGATGGCTAACCAGCTGCCCCAAAGCTACATTTACCGCTGCCCAGTTCGCAGCCCCATCATCCAGACAGACCTGTGGATCAACTGCCCCCAGTGCAGCTACAGTACAACACCACCGCGACCAAGTTCGTGGCGCAATCAACGGATCCATATCAAAATCAACCTACCAGTTTGCGGCCCAGCCTGCTGGAATCCACAGGTAAGACGTTTTTCAATTTGATTAAATTACCGCCACCGAATTTGTGGCAAACAGAAGCTGAATCCAGCAGCTACCACTACATCGCGCCCAGTTCGCGACACAATGACTGCCAGATCTGTGGATCAGCTACCACCAGTTCGCTGTGGAGCCCGGGATCCAGATTTGTATCGGCTACCGCCGCCAAGTTCGCGGCATACTAAAGGGCCCAGCTCAAGGGCCGACCAAAGTCAAGGTCGCGGGACACCAAGTCCAGACGCAAAGACCCACCGTTGTCAACAACTAGAGAGCGCGTCAATGACAGAGAAGTCTATAATGACAAAGTTCACTTTGGCTGAACGGCTCATCAGCGCCCAGTTCGGCTCTCAGGAGCGGATGTCCGGTGCTTACATCAACCTCGAGCAGAGAGGGCGACCAACAATATTCACGGTGGACATACGCCAGCACAACCTTCAGATCGAATGGGAGGACATTAGAGAGCGACACGAAGAGATAGAACGCCTGGCCACTCCAGAGATGACCAGCGGCCACCGCTACTTCGTGGACCTATTCATAGATCAAGCTGAAAAGATCTATCTGGAAGAGGTCACAAAGTTTGTAGAGGCAAGGGGCGCCCTCACAGCCGAACGTCCGGCCGCATACAAGACTGATACGGAGACCTTGTATCCACCCAACAGTCGGTTGCTGCCATTGATGTCACAACCACCACATGGAATTTGCAACTTGCTATCACAGATGATCCAACCGGAGAAAACCTCCCCTACGGACAACAAAGGTGTGGCGACAGACACCGAAAAGCCAGTCAAGGCAGGTGCTGCCAAACGCAAGACAGCCAACGGAGGAACGCTCGAGAAGAAAACTGCTCCAAACCTGGCAACTAACGCAGCCAAGCACATCACAAAGGTTCCAGAGGCAGCAACACCCACCGCTGACACTGCAATCCAAAGGAATGCTGCGTTTAGCACGAATGCACCAGCCGCTGCCAGTGCACCAGCCCCAGACCAGACAGATAAATTCGATGCAGCCCAAGAAGGCATGAAGCCTGCTGCAGAGAAACTCGCCGAAAAAGGCAAGGATATCAAATCAACGAGACTGCTCGAGGCTTCATTCGCGCTCGAACCAGTCTCCCCCACTAAGGCAAGCGATGCCGACCACGGCAATGATGTCCACCTCCCGAGACTGCTCGAGGCTTCGTTCGCGCTCGACCCAGTCTCCCCAATTAAGGCAAGCGATGCCGACCAAGGCAAAGATGCCCAACGACAGTCCCCTGTGACATCAGCGGTCCTCAGTCCGACAGCCTATAGAGGAGAACCGCACACACTCCCAGTGAGTATGCTCCAGCAGGCCGCCGATCAGAGTACCGCCTGCCCACAAATCAACTCAGCCCATGTCCCGATGTTCGGACCACCGCAGAAACACATGGCTGTTCCTCGTGGGTTGCGAATTTACAACTCCAACCAAGAGGAACTGGTCCACCCTGAATCAAGGCAGTACATGAAGACACCATCAACTGTCCAAGAAACAGTAACCAGCAATCTCCCCAGTGACCGTGACAAATCCAGATAATCGCCAATCGCATCAGCAACATCAATTGCAACAGCAACGACTACAGCAGCAGAAACATTTAGCAGGAACTGGCTTAGGAGCAGGCCAAACGCATTCGTCATTCACCAACGTATGGGTGATGTCGATCGACCCGGCCAATTATAATTCGCTGCACAACTCGGATGGGAGGCTTCCATCAAGCGGTAGTCTCCTAGCAACTGCCAGTAGTGGCATCCTAACTGAAACACCGGATGGCCAAACTCCGGCCAATGGCCGAAATCATCAAATACGACCGCTACCACATGTAGCCTCCCCAATAGGGATAGAAGAGCGCAATTCCCCGCTAGGCGGGCGGCGCCGCCCGGCATCCAGATATCCCCCGCATCCCCACCAACCAGCACGTCTCTTCGTAATCCAGCAGAGGCGGTACCCTTCTCAGCCCAGTACGCACTGGGTCCGCACCTGTCATTGGACCCGCGGACAGTGGCATGGAAGAAGCCGCACCACACTCAACGTTGCGGCCTCACCGGCCAAAGGCAGCATCCCATCGGCAGATACCTTCCAGAGACGAAACTCCCGTCGTTGCCAATGCAGGGCGGACGGCTCTTTCCCGACCGCATCACCAGAAGACCACGGCCCTGGGCCTCCGCCCCCTGGAACCAAAGGGTTCGCCAATGATTGGCGAAGGCGGGCGGAATGTTGCGGATTCACTGCATGCAGCCAGTGAAGTCGCAATGGAATGCAGCCCACAACACAATAAGCACCCGGTGTTCGTGGAAGGTCTGTTCAACGCTTGTTGTACATACAGGCTGTGTGCTTTGTTCTGCAAGTGATGATTATTCTTATCTTGTGAGTGATTGGGTGATTTATCTTTACGGTATCAGTAAATGATTAGTGTTTGGGTGATTCATATTTTAGGCTTTGTATTCCTATAAGGGTATGAGTAAATGGGGCCTTAAATCGTGAGAGGCAAGTTTAATAACATAAAACTCATAAACGTTCACGGAGCTACAGAGGAGTCCCCTGACGACGAAAAAGAGGAATTCTACACGAACGACGAACGGGCCCTCAATGTCTGCCCAAGATACGATGTGAAAATCGTTCTTGGTGATTTGAATACGAAAATAGGTTGGGAGCCCGTTTTCAGGCACTACGCAGGTAACCATAGTTTGCGTGAAAACACTAATAACAATACACTACAAGTCAACGAACTGGCAGCAACAAAAAAATTGGTCGTTGGGAGCACCAGGTTTCCGCGTACAATTATCCACAAAGCCACCTGCGTATCACACCTGATGACCTGACTCGCAACCAAATTGACCACGTGTTGACGGATCGCCGCCACTCCTCGAGCCTGATGACGGTACGAACGTACCGAGGTGCCAACGTCGACTCGGATCACTATCTTGTTGGTGTAGTTTTCCGAGCGCGGATTGCCTTACGGAGACGTATTGCATCCGCGGATCGGATTTGGATCAACATGGCTGCCTTACGCAATGAGAATACCAGTAACACCTTTGGTCATGCGCTAAGACTCGCCCTCGAAGAGCTCGATGGAAGGAGAGTAAGTTCTGGCGTCAGAATGCCGGGCGTAGAAAAAAAATGTACACGCCTTAAGAATACTGTCATTCGTACAGCCAACTTCATCTTAGACAGTAGTCGTAGAGATCGGAACGACTGGTTTGATGATGAGTGCAAACTAGCGACTGAACGTAAGAATGGTGCATACCGGTCAATGAAGCATTCTCATAGGACGCAGGTGCGCGAGGAGAAATACAAAGAGCTCAGAAGATCTGAAAAGAGGATCCACAGACAAACGAAAGGTGCCTGGGAAAAAAACCTCGTCTGTGAAATAAAGAAAAGTAGAGAGCGCGGTACACACCACGCTGCACTTACTGCAAGAATAAAGAGTGTAATCTGATCACCGATCCTGAAGGCATTCTAGAGCGATGGGAATTGCACTTGCATGAATTTCTAAATGGTCAGCTCACACAAGAGTTGGAGGATCCACCAATGCAAGATCAAGACCAAATACTGCCGTCGCCAAGCATTGAGGAAATAGTAAAAGCCATTAGACAGCTCAAATCAAATAAAGACCCCGGAGCTGATAGCATACCAGCTGAGCTGATCAAATTTTAGGCAGGGGAGCAGCTTTACATCACGCAGTTCATGAGATCGTGGTGCACGTATGGGAGCAAGAGGGGATGCCGCAGCATTGGCGTCGTCGAATAATTTGCCCCATACATAAGAAGGGATATATCACAGTGTGTAGTTTAGTGGGGCAACTAGCCCATTTATTGGCTTAATTCAAGCAACATAATTACCTACATCTAAAGTATATCTAAATTACAAACTAGAGAGCTTAAGAACTACTTTAACTAGGCTTAACTTAAGGTCATCATCATCATCATCTGCACTACAACCGGGATCCGGTCTTGGCCTTATTTAGCAAGTCTCTCCACCGGTATCCGGTCCTTATCCGAAATTAGTTAAATTGTCCATAATAATTTGTTTTTCCGGGCAAGGTTACTAACCTTGCGGCAACCTTTCTCAGGATGTAACTTAAGGTAACCATGACAAATTAAGAAACAGGGGGAAGGGCTGAGGGGTGGAGGCAGGTTATAGGCGGGTGTAGAAGCGACGCTTATGATTGGTGGTGAGAATAGCTTAGGAGGCGATGCCTGAGAGTATGGGTAGAGAGGTCGAAGTCGAACAAGGTTGAATTGGAGTTAACATTTCTCAGCATCCGCGAAAGGGGTTCGTTCAGACCACAAGACGACCGGTGGGGTGGTGGGGGGGGGGGGGGGTGGAGAATGAGGCGTATTTCGAGGGTTTGTGGTAAGAGGAATTAAGTTAAGGAGGTAGGCGCAGTCGGCCAAGCCGGAGAGGACCCGATGAATAAATATTATGTCAGCCAGGATCCTGCGTTGATTAATTTGAGACGGTTCATTTACGGGGGCAGGGTTAAGAGGTGTTCCCATCCTAGCCCTCGGAGGGGGATCCGGGGGAAGCGACGTTGAATACTTTCGATTCCACAGATATGGATCTTGTGATAAGGAGATCATACCTGGCTAGCATATTCAAGCAGTGGATGGACGTAGGTAAGGTAAAGGGATCGAGTAACGTAAAGGTCGGGCAAAGGATCCCAACATGTCGAATCCATTGGTCAGTGGTCAGGGGTTGGTTATGAAGGGTAAAGGAACGTGAGGATGAGTGAATACGCTTACGGGAAAAGGTTATAGATTGGTATTTGGCGATGTTAAGTACAAAGCAATTTTTGTCACACCAAGTCGAGAAGCTGTCAAGGTCAGATTGCAGCAGTGCAGAATCAAGTGATGACTCAATGATCTTGTATAACTTGGTATCATCAGCGTATAGGGACAAGCTGGAATTCTTAATGACATTATCGATGTGATTAGTGGCAAGTATAAATAGGAGAAGCCCCAGGTGGCTACCTCGAGGGAACCCAGACGCGCCAAGGAAGGGGTTGGATATCATGGATCTGAACCGAATGGAATAAAGTCTATCCTTTAGATAGGAAGAATTCTATTTCAGCAATCCAGGTTCGAAGCCGAGGGCGGATAATTTGAAGAGGATTCGATTATGGAAGATTTTGTCGAAAGCTTTACTGAGGCCGGTTGAGACCATATAGACCTCGTAACCGTGCTCTAGTGCTGAGAGTGTAAAGAAAGTGAACTCAACGAGGTTAGTTGTAGTTCATCGGTCATTAAGAAAACCATGTTGCTTTGGTGAAAAGATTTGCAACAAAAACTAAGAGATTCGTATAGAATGGTTTTGAGAATCTTGGGTAAGTGGGGCAATTTGGCGATGGGGCGTTAGTTCACGTCATCATTTTTTGAGATCTTCTTGTGGATAGGGGTGATGTAGGAGGTTTTCCAAATATGGGTGAATACGCCTTGAGAGAGTGAGAGATTAAAGATCAGTGAGAGGGGAGCAGAAAGAATGGATGAGCATTCTTGAGACGAATTGCAGGGATACAATCACAGCCTGGTGTAAACTCGTCCTTGAGCTGTCGTAGCTTAGATTCAATTAAGAAACAAAGGAGTTGTGGCGTTTCTTACAGATACACACACAATACACAAGCGAATAGAGAAGAACACCGAAATAAATCGAAGAAAAAGCATCAGCCGTATACCAAGCAATAACATAGCAATTCCACATCGATTGAGTGTACTTGACTTTAGAAATCGAATTCGTACACGCGGCAGTGGCCTGATGTGTTGAGCATTGGTTCAATTTTAGTGACTAGTGTTAACCATTGCTTCAATTTTAGTAATTAGGTCAGGAAAATACGGATATTTCCGTGTTTTTATTTCTAAGTTAGTAGCGACAATCTTACGAATCTTGGGTGATCTTTTACTGCTAGAGGAAGAAACGGGTCAAATACAGGACGAGACGGGGGAGGAGTAGTGGTAGAGAAAGATGAAGTTGAAGTTGTGAGAGATTGTGAGAGATTGATTGGCCAAAGCGTAGGGTGGTTTGTATTTAGAAGAGATCTTGGGATTAAGAGTATGAGTACTACAAAAATTTGGACTTTTGCTCCCATTCTGAGGTCGAAGCAATAATGAATTGGAATTAGATTTGTGGGCAGATTTAGGAAAAGGAGAGTAGTTGGACCGAGTCTTGTTGGTCTGAGTTTTTTTGAAAATTAAAGATTTACGAATTGGAAGAGCTTTACCGCAAACCTACAATCATCATCATCATCATCATCGGCATTACAACCGGGATCCGGTCTTGGCCTTATTTAGCAAGACCTGAGGCTTGTTAAAATCTCCATGATAATTTGTTTTTCCGGGCAAGGTCATTAGTCTTGCGCCAAGCGTTCCCCGGCGGGGAATCGAACTCCGGTCTCCCGCGTGACAGGCGGGTATACTAACCACTATACTATCTAGGAGCGAGCTAAACGTTTTCCCCACTCCTAAAACGAAGTGAGTTCCATAACGCAACATTAGGGTGATCCCACTCCTAAAAGGGAGTGGGCACCATAATACAACGTAAAAAGTCCCCACTCCTAGAACGCAATGAGGATAAGGCAGCCTATATCACAGTACGGAGTACAAGGGTATATGGTATATATTGATATTGTAGATATTGTATATTATGTACAATATTCTATTTCACGCACAGTTTATTGATTAGACACAGTTATTAAAGCAACAGGTTTGTATATTGTGTACGATATTCTATTTCACGTACAGTTTGATGATGAGACACGGTTATTAAAACAACATGAAACAATGCGCACTAAACTATGTGGATGTTTGAACTGACGTTAACAAAGCGGCGATTTCTTCTTAACTCACATGAACGGTTAAAATCTGACTGAAGGGCGTGTGCGGTCGCAGTGACGTATAAATCTCGACTGAGTCGGACTCTGCTTTTTGGAAGTGACGAGAAGGAGAAAAGAGAGAAATATGTTGCTGATGCGCACTAGCCAGCCGATGTGTGATTGCGCTCTCTCTTGTGCGCTCTTCGTTTCCCCATGCGCGCCGGGGTGAACAAGCGCTGACGCCGATGTGCGCAGAGCGGACGAAAAACACAAAGCGAGGAACGCAATAACTCGGGTTGATCTGGCTTAGTGTGCGTGTGGTAATGTGGCCTCCGAGGTGTTTCACACAGGCGTAGTGTGGTGTGGTGATTATCCCGGAGGCGCATGGCTATAGGAAGGAAGAAATGCGGAGGAGGGAAAAATGTGTTTTACGCTATTCACCTGGGTAAAGAGATATTTGATCCCCAGCGAATGGAGGAACAGGGAAAGGGCCAAGTGACACTAGGGAAATATTATCGTGTGATTCAATCGAATGTTTTGATAATTTTCCCAAGCGGTTCTGCAATGATGCGACAACTTCGTCCGGCTGGATTTGGTTGTCGCTAATCGACATGAACAAGAGTTGCCGTATGGCGGAAAAGGGAAGCTAAACTCTTTTATGCGTTGTCCGCATGGAAAAATGAGTTTAGCTATGCGCCCTTGGAGGTAACATTCTTTGCAGGTGAACAGGTAAGTAGGGGGGAATGGGGTTGGTTTGACGCGCTGTAAGGCGGTCGAAATTGGATGGTACTGGCTGGGAAAGGTGGGTGGTTCTCCGTGTAGTTTAGAGAAACCCGCACAGGGTAAGTAGAATAATAGGTCTGTAGCTTTCGGGGCTGTTCTTCGGTTTGCCGGGTTTCTGGATAGGTATTATTTTTCTTTTTTTTCAACAGTCCGGAAAACAACAAATCCTAAGACAAGCGTTGAAAATGAACGTTAAATACTTACTTGCAGCAGGTGGAAGTGCTTTAATTAATTTGTTGTTAATATTATCAAGACCAGCAGCCTTTTTTGATTTCGACTTTCTTGTTAGCCAGGTACTCCTCATTCGATGTTTTTCTCTGTTGTTCTTCACTATTTGTTTGTACCGTACACAAGTGTGTACTTGTTTGAAACGCCGAATGTCCATTCCGATAGATATTTTACCGCCTTACTCATGTAAAGGTTATATTTTGTTTAATTGTTTTTCTTACCTCGGTCGGTGGGGCTACCGGGTCTTTTGGCGTTGTGCCCAAGATGAAAAGTGATTTCTTTTTATTTTTAAATTTAATTAATTTATTTAGTTTTTATTTTGGCCGTTGCCTCGGCCTCTGGATTTCAACTGATCTCGAATCCAAAAAAAAAAAAAAAATGGGGTGGCGAGAGGCTGACTTTAGGGAGACAAGGACAAATGTCTCCTTCATCTTGTCTCCTTCATCTTGTCTCCTTCATCTTGTCTCCTTCATCTTGTCTCTGGCTTCTGGTCATCTTGCGATAACCAGAATCACCCACATCCGTGAAGATGTTGGGCTCGGTCAAAGGGACGTATCTAAAGATAGGACAGGGTTAGTTCAATTGTTCTCTAACTACTTGGATGGGGGGATGGTGGGAAAGAAATCGTACAAGACCGGTAGGTCTTGAGTGCGGTAGTAAACGCAGATCACGTCTTTGGCGTCTGATAATCTGCGCTTTGGTCGGTGTGTATGTGTGCGTTTGTGCTGTCTTGTACTGTGCATGCGTGTTTGTAGTGTGTCAGCGGTAGACCCTATGGGATGGGTCCAGGAATCCTCTATTATACGAGGGTTGCCTTTTATATTTCGGGATTAGAGAACAAAAACAAATATTGATCATCGAAAATCACTTTATTGTTTTTCAAAATATTCCCCATGGAGATCTATACACTTTTGCATGCGTTTGAACCAATTGTCGAAGCACTTTTGCCACTCTGATTGAGGTATCTCCAACACATGCATTCTGAATGCAGCAACCGCTTCTTCAGGTGTCGAAAAACGTTGACCTCTCAGTTTGTTTTTTACGCACGGGAATAAAAAGAAGTCATTCGGTGCCAAGTCAGGACTATACGGCGGATGACCCATCAAATCGATGTTTTGGGTGCTCAAAAATGCAGTTGTCGCAGCCGATGTGTGAGAGCTCGCATTGTGGTGAAGAGTGATCCGTCTTCGGCGGTTGGTTTTCCTGATTTCTTGCAAACAAATGGCTGTGTACCACTCAGAATTGACTGTTCTGCGTTGTTCTAGTGGTACGGTTGCGACATGTCCAGTTTTTCCGAAAAAACAGGCGACCATTTGCTTTGAAGTGCTTCGTGCGCGAACAACTTTTGTTGGATTTGGCTCATCTGACTGCTGTTTACGTTCGGGCTCATACGCGTAAATCCACGATTCATCACCTGTCACGATATCATAGACGTGTTTCGAAGCACCGCGACCGTATTTTTTGAGCATTTCTTTCGACCAATTGACACGAGCCTTTTTTTGGGCGATTGACAAATTGTGTGGGATCAAACGCGAAAAAATTTGTTTGACAGTCAAATGTTTATGCAATATTGAATGTATGCTGGTCCCACTAACGCCTAAGGTTGTCTCAATCTCACGATAGGTCACATGACGATCTTCCAATATCAGTTCGCGCACAGCATCAATGGTTTTCGGAACAACAACTGATTTTGGACGACCTTCACGAAATTCATCTTGGAGTGAACTACGACCACGATTGAATTCACCATACCATTGATAAACACTGGTCCTTGATGGAGCTTCATCGCCAAAAATTGAATTAAGTTCATCCATGCACTGTTGCTGAGTTAATCCACGCCGAAAGTTGTAAAAAATAATCGCATGAAAATGTTGACGATTTAATTCCATTTTTGGGCCGAGATGAATCTTTTAAGTTACTGTAAACAACACAAATAGCGCTCGTATGTCAAAACGTTCTGAGTGCGTATAACCTCAAAAATGTCCAACTTTACGATAGAGCTGTCAATTGCTGGATTGCAACACTAGGATTGCCAAATCCCGAAACATAAGAGCCAACCCTCGTAAAGGAGAATGTTGTTGGGAAGGGTGCTTTCTTCAGTTGTGTACTGAAGAAGAAATTATGGTGGTCTGATCCGAAGAGATCGAAAGAGAGACGGGTCAAGAACGCAAGAGTCCCGTACAAGTAGGTTCTCGCTGTTCTGAATGCTTTCGGGGTACTTATATGCTAATTATAGCAAGTACTCGTCGAAAAGGAGGTCTGAGGCCAAATCCCACGGACCACTTACCTGAAAAACCCCCATATCTTTCATCCAATCATATAATTTCGCTAATGCAATCGCATTAGCACCTTATATGCTTGACGCATCTAGGATTATCCAAGGTATAATCTAAAAAGTCCTTGGAAAAGAAAACTTACCTTTCATGCATCTCTTCGTATACAATTCCTGTAAGATTTCTTTCTTACCTTATCAAGAATCTCAAACCAATTCGGCACCTTCAGTGCCAAGCAAATCCCTTTAGACGAATTCCTGAAAACAAGATGATTTGGTTTGCATACAATGTAACCATCATAACGGGGACCATACACATTGCGTCGCCTTTTTCCCGTCCTCACCAAGTGTATCATAAATCACCATACATACACATTGGCTGGCGACCTGCACCCAAGGGACCAAAACAAATATACCCATATCGCGTCTCTTGCCACCAATTGAATCCTACGGCATAACCAAATGCAAATAGGTATGGTATACTTACCCTCCGCGGCGACGCAATAAACACCAATTCACGGTAATCTAGCTGAAACCCATTAGCACATTTCCACATTGCATTGCCGCCTATTTATTTAGCAGCAATGCACATCTCAGACAAAGACCCAAACGTTTCTTTTGTCTTTTTATATTTCGGGATCTGCTTCTCATCAGCAGCGGTATAAGCAAACACAAACCCAATTAGCATCCAATGAAATTCGGCTTGTTTGCTTAGCCGAATTCCCTTCTCATGGATGCACATTATGCCCCTTCTTGGTGTTTCAGATTCGTTGTCATGGTGTGTCCATGAAAGAACCCATGTACACACATACATGTGTACTACCAACAATCTTCAACAGAAACGATTGAATATCGTTGAGTCCTATTACAACCACCGTCCGCGACGGTCAGTTCACTCCCGCTCCCCGGTGCGCACGGGGATGCAGATATTTCAAAGTCAAGAGTCGTGTTCATATACTCAAAAGTCGAGAGTCGCATCCTACAACTTCAAAAATGTATTCGTTTGTACGAGTAAAATTGCCTCTTCAGTTTGCTACCACGAATTTGTTAAAATTAAGAAAGAATTATACGAACCGTAAAACTACGTTGTTAAGTGTGTCTTCTGTTCCGATTTAAAATAAAGTTAGCAAACAACTTCTAATCAGTGCTTTTATTTTTGGATACTTCCGGCGAACTATGTGTTGGACGTAATACGTAAATTAAATTAAAAATTAAAGACCCAGTTACATCCCACCTGTGTGTTTCATACTCCGTTCCTGGTGAACCTTTTGCGGCGTTGCTCAGTGTTGTATTCGGCGGAACTATCGGTGTATGATGGGGAAGAAGGGAATCAACGCCGTGCGCCGGTGCAACTTAATTCTCTTCCCCACAGGGATAATGGAGGCACCTTCCTATAGGTGAGAGTTTGGGTGATGGCGACCGTCAGGCCTTCTAGAGTGGTTGGTGCATCTTCTGAGGAGTTTTCTTTAGAAAACTCGAAGTCTTTCCATTTGGGCCGAAGATATGCAGGACCATATGGGAAAGGCATATGATATTCCAGATCGGATTAGCTGCTTATAGCAGAGAAGCTTAACTTTGGTGTCAACTATGTTGCTCCACTTCAAGATGTTGTGCAGTTGCTTAGACCGACCGAGGCCCCTTTGAAGAACGGGGGTCACACGTTTGATGAAATTCATTTTGGGGGTATAGATGACCCCAAGATATTTCATCCTGTCCTGTGGTCTAATCGTAGTACCTCCTATTTGTATTCGGATATTCTCTGAATATCGAGAAGTAGGTTGGGAGTGTTTACTACTCATTATTAAAGCTACTACTTTGGATGGGTTAAGGCGAATTTTCCAGCGACTGTAATACTGATACAGTTCGTCTAGATGACGGTTGAGTCGGTTTGTTGCGAGTTTTGGGCTTTTAGATACTGATCTCGAATCCAAAATGTGCCGCCTTTTTATCCTCTGTGACGACAGAGATTGGATAAAATTTTATTCAAAAATTCCAAGAAGCGCAAATAAGATTTTGTGTGCTTCAATCGAAATAGGGTTCTGGAAATACTTGAATAAATTCCCGGAAGGAGAAATTATGAAATGCATTTAGTATTAGGCATTTGATAATTTCAATGGTTATAGAGAATTGAATCATTGCACGAAAAATGAACTTTCGCTTAAATTTATCGTGCGTATGATTCAATTGGTTTGGGATGTAAGGTACTTGGAAATTGAATCAATGTGCGACAAATTAACTTTTGGTTTAACTTGACGCTTATATGATTCACTATGGGAATTGGATTGGGTAGTGATTTTGGAAAAGGGATAGTGATTTAGGAAATTGGAAAAGGGTAGTGATTTAGGTCACTACACTCATCTATCAGACATTGCGCATGAACTCATGTTCGAAATTAATTTCAGACATAAACACAGACAATCGTCCTTTAACGAACCACGTGAATGTGAAATATTCATTCTTATAAAGTGTTCCCTTTGTTAAAAAATTTACCTGAGGCTTTGGCACACTATCAAACAACTGTGTGACTGTTTGAGTGAATTTTGAACTGTTGAAAACGCTCTTCATTATAATACCCAGGCATTCAAGGCCAATGTACATGTCTGCTCGCATTATGCTCTATCGTTAAGGGTACTTCAAAATCCCCTTTATGAGAGCATTTCATTTAAAGAAAAAATAAATAAAATTACGTTAAACACCTACAATGCATAATTTATTTTTCTGAAATAGGTAGCAAGACAATAACTATTACAAAAACGTCTGCTTCTTCTCTAGTCTCCAGATTTCTGGCCAAAACAGAAACAAGAGAAAAAAATGAGACAGGACTGTACAAATATTATAAGTGAATATATACGAGTAAATAAAATAAAAGAGCATGATCTGATCCACTCCATTATTATTCCACTCAATCGGTTAATCTGTCAAATGTTCATCTCGAACCGGCTTTCTCTAAGCCGGTGGGCAAGAAGAAATCTCCGAATAAACGACCTCCTATCAAAGAAAGCAACTTTGCTCAGCTAGAGAATCAATTGTATTGTCAAGGTTCTTCACGACCCACGAGGGTATTTAACTTCCTCCTTAGGTAGCTTGGAGAATCGATCCAAAAAAGGAAACAAAAAAGAAAATTGAAAAACTATATCACATCTTGAGATGGATTTACACTAAGTGGATTTGAAAGGTAAATCCAATTCTCTTAAGCCACCATCTAATCTGGATCAGGTGATCTCACAGGCGATGTGTAAGGATTACAATTATTTCAAATGTTATGATCTACTTAAGTTGATCCTTAAGGTCCAAAATACCACCAACCTTCTCCACACCCTGCTCACATCGAGATTGTTTATTGTGAGTTCCGAAATTTGAATAAATAAATAAATTACACCAAAGGGTGTCCAACTGCTAGAGCTCCATGCTCCTTCTAGCACATCGGATCAAACATTCGCCGCAGCTATGTGAGAAATTGAGTTGTCAAAAACGGTCGGCAAAGGTGACGCCTTCACAGATAATTGTGTTCTATTCTTCCGTCAAACATGAACCATCCCGATCTCTTTGGCTGTGTATCTGCTATTCTACGAGTACCTGTGTACCCTAGGAACAACACAAATAACTCCACAGGAATCCCGCACAGCTGGATCTGTCGTTAGATATGTCACTTATAAATACGCAGAACGGTGGTGAAAAATTGAGCAGCCGACAACCGACAGTGCGCTAGGGCTCCAATACAAAGAAAAACGCCGAACATATTGTTTTGTTTGTATATAAATTTATGAAAATTTTATTTTATGTTTATAATACACTTAAAAGTAAATTAACAAGTGTGTGAAATAAAAATATTGGTAAAACCAAATAGTCAATAAGTAATCTTAAGTTGGGGATCACTTATCAACTTATCACAGGACTGAATGGTACGGGGATTCTGGTTTCGTCGGGGGGCAAACCCGAGAGTCCCCTGGACTTTTTATCTTCTCATATACTGATTGTAATTCTGCATTTGCTGGAAAATCACTGCAGGATTGATATTTGTTTGGTCGAATGTAATCCCGTAGGGACTCCCCAGGTATTGAGGTGGATACTGCGATGGAACTCCGGGTGGATAAGGCACGGGGACTAGTCGATGGAATATCGCAGCTGCAGCTGCGGCACTTAAATGATTTCCTGGCTGGGCCATAATCTGTGAATTGAGGTCAAAGCTGGGTGCGATCGGTGTGTATGGATTTGCGTACACAGACATTTTTGATCGATGGGTGGCGGGATTCTTGCGACGCATTTTTCCAGTTATTTCCCCGATAAAAACTTCATTTGCTGAGGGACTTAATCCCCAGTAACTTCCTTTGCCAGGATCATCATAGCCCCTGGGTACTTTAACGAAGCACTTATTCAGACTTAGATTGTGCCGAATCGAATTCTGCCAGTTGGGTTTGCAGGTCCTGAAGAACGGGTACGTATCCTTTAGGTATTGGTAGATTCCACTCAATGTCATCTGTTTTTGCGGACTGCTCTTAATTGCCAAATATATCATAGAATTGTAACTCAAATTTGGTTTTTTAAGGCTTGTTCCACTCTCCTGGGTCCCATCATCATTTTCTGAATGACTCGAATAAGATGCTTCGGATTCAATTGTACTCGTGACTGACTGTCGTCCCGTTGGTCGCTCCGTCGGCAACGCATCATCATCGGGGCCCACCAATGGTGATGACGGTTCTGATATTTCATCCATTGGTGACAATCTCTCATTATATTCAAAATTCGGCGTTCCTTGTGCATTTTTATACTCTTCTGGCAGGATGTCCTTGATAAAAAATCCGGTTAACATGATTTTATTTTCTCTAGTTAGTCCGACGTAGACTGAACTTACAGAAACAATTTTCACAAAACACACGAAATTTTATAAGTATCTACGAAGTCACAGACCTGTATTTACTGGCTTCCCTCTTCTTGGTTCGGAGTATTTATAGACGACAGATTTAGCTCCGCCTTGTGTTGACGCATGCACATTGAAACCATAATACGACGAGTTACTTCTATACCTGAGTAGTGTAGAGATACGGAAACTCGACGTGATTGGTCGCTCGGGCATATGTGTGCAGACAGAGTCTGATTGTTGGTCAACATAAATCCCCCGCAATAAGGGTTGTTGGCAAACAACAAAACGAATCGCTTGTATTGTTTGTAGACTTGTTTGGCATCCTTGTTCGATCCTTTTAGGGTAACAGCTGAACAAAAAATTGTATATGTTCTCTTTTCGTGCATCTACGCCGAAAAGGATCTTTAAGGAAGCAATTTGTTTTCTATGTTTCTCTTTTTTTCTTTCGTTTTTGTCTTTGTTCTTTGGCTTAGTTGGCAGGGTACACTCACAGCCGTGATGCGGAATTTGGAGATGATTTGCGGCACGCAAATTCATGATCTTTAGAGGATTTTGTGGCTTCTGCATCTTCCCTGTTTTTGTGTGGGGGTTGAACGTGGCGGCGATATGTTGATTAAATAGAGAAGAATTGATTAAGGTTTATGTTGGTGGGGCGACAGCGTGTTATGTTGACGATTGTTGTGGCAAGAGAAATTAAGACTTTAAAAGACATGATTTGATGAGGGACAAAATGAGTTTCCGGTTATTAATGAAGGGAAATATTTAGAATGGCTGCGTTGTTATGAATTAATCGAATATCGTTAACCATCATCAATTTTGGCAACCTCTTCCTTCAACTCTAATTTATTGTATTAGTGTTTTTATCGTAGGGTTAGAAATTTACACTGTAACTGATTGCAATGATCTTTGAATTATTAAGGAACAGTTTTAATTGTGAACCGAATATGATCGAAACCTTATTCAACCCTCATGGGAATTTAAGGTTTTCTTAAAAGTAAGTGGTTTTTCTTATAGAGTTTTGGGTATATGGCTTTCTCCTTACTATAACTGAAAAAGAAAAAATAGCAATATTAGTTGCACAAAAGGGAAAAAGCTTAAAATAAAAATACAGCACAATAAATGTATTCGTAAATTTACACTTAATTTTAAAGTATTGTTTCCTAATTTTATTTATTTCTTATTTCTATGTTTCTATGTAAATACATATGATGTTAGATTGGAATAAGAATATGATATTAGATTAGGTTGAAAGATAATAGTGTGTCTTTTTTTCTTCGTCTAACTGGTGTATTTTCACTTTTTTAGTAGACTACATAGAAAGAAAAACGAAAGGAGTGTGCCGGGAGGCCGATTTAAACAGGGCAAGGACAATGGTGCCCCTCATCTTGTCTCTGGCTTCTGGTCATCTTGCGACAACCAGAATTACCCACATCCGTAAAGATGTTGGGTTAGGTCTCAAGAAATCTGAAAAATAAAAAGGGGCCAGGTATCTAAGGATAGTATCTACAGGATTAGTTCAAAGGTCTCTAACTACTTGGATGGAGGGATGGTGGGAGAGAAATCATACAAGACCAGTAGGTCTTGTGCGGTAGTAAGCGCCTCAAGACCTACATTGGCGTTATTTTTTTTTTTTTTAATAACATCCTTTATTGGATATGAATAGTACAATCTTAACAATTTAATTCAATACTAGGTTTAAATTGTACTTCATCATCATCAACGGCACTACAACCGGGAACCGGTCTTGGCCTTATTTAGCAAGTCCTGAGACTTGTTAAATCTTCCATAATGATTTGTTTTTTCCGGGTAAGGTCATTAGTCTTTCGCCAGAGGCTCCCCGACGGGGAATCGAACCCCGGTCTCCCGGGTGACAGGCGGGTATACTTATCACTATACTATCGAGGAGCCTAAATTATACTTAATTTAGTTTAATTAAGTAGGGCGTGTAAGGGTTTACTGTACCAGTGTTCAGCTCCCAACTCGATTTTAGTATGTTAGATTTTAACATATTAATTCATGAGGTTTCGTCCGTTTTAGCCGTCTCAATTCGTGCGTAATATCCAAGAGCTGAATGGCTTCTACGTTGGTATGATTATGTAGGCGTCTTTCGTGTTTGACAGCATATTCTTGGATAACTTCGTAAATCCATTTCATCTCTAGGTCATCATGAATTTCCTGATTTGTCACAAAACGGTTGGCATTCATGATAATGCGAAGGAATTTATTCTGGCTTCGTTGAATTATATCTCTATTGGATTGCTTTGTACAGCCCCATAATTGGATTCCATATATCCAGATCGGCTTGATGATAGATTGATAGATCAATCTTTTACAATAGAGATTGAGTTGAGAGTGATTCCCGATTAACCAATGCATCTGTCTACGTTTCAGCTTTATTTGCTCAGCTTTTTGTTTCACATGATGTCTCCAGTTTAGTCTGCTATCTAGATGTATACCGAGATATTTCGCTGAATCTGCTGTGGGAACTGCAATCTCGTTGAGATATGTAGAAATATTGTTATGTGATCGTCGCAATGTAAATGTTACGTGAATAGATTTCATCTCGTTGAGTTTAATTTTCCAATCAGTGGTCCATTGGCTAATTCCGTTGAGTGCCTGTTGCAATTGTTGTGTAGTTTTTTTTTGATTTTCGTCAGCTGATATTATAACTGTATCATCTGCCTATGAATGTGTCCTTGGTTGTTGGGATGTCCGCTGTGTATAGTAAGTAGAGGAAAGGTCCCAGGACACTTCCTTGTGGTACGACTGCTTCTATTGGATAGAAACTAGAGTGAGCTCCTTCGTGTGTTACTTTGAAGGTTCTATCAGACAAGTATGATTCGAGTAGATGGCAATAGTTTGCTGGAAACAGTTTACTCATTTCATGTATAAGACCTTCATGCCATACTCGGTCGAACGCTTGGGAGACATCAAGAAAGACAGCTGGGCAATATTTCTTTTCTTCGAAAGCCTTTTCTATTGCTGTGGTCACGCGGTGAACCTGTTCAATAGTTGAGTGTTTATTCCTAAAGCCAAATTGAAAGTCTGGAATATTGATGAGAGGCTTGAGTCGCTTGAGGAGTATTTTCTCAAACCGTTTTGAAATGGATGGCAATAGCGATATGGGTCTATAAGACGTTACTTCTTCTGCTGGTTTCTCTGGTTTCTTGAGCATTATTAACTGGGCTGTTTTGAATGAATTTGGAATGTATTTTAGTCGAAAGCAAGCATTAAACAAATATGTTAGCATAATGACAGCTTTTCGAGGTCGATGCCTGGTGCTTTTTTGTGGTTCAAACTTTTGCCGATTTCTTGGGCAATCTCCATTGGGGTCACTGGTTTGATTGTTTGCTCAGTTTGATACCTGGGCGAAGGATCAATACTACTGTGAATGTTGTGTGGTTTGAACACTGAGGCCAGGTGTTGTGCAAATACTTCAACTTTATCTTCAGTTCAGCGTACCCCCGTTGCACTTGTTGTTCCAATTCTTCACTATCTTGAAGTTTAGCGGTTAATTCAATCTGATTGTCAAGCTCTGTTCGGAATTTTTCCCAATCTGTATATTTGTTTGTAAGATTTAGTTTTCTGTTCTTTCTGGGAACAGCTGCATTCAGTTTTAGTAGTACTGGAGTGTGGTCAGACGTTAAATCAACTAAACTATCCGTTTCAATATAATTCGATGACACTCCCTTCGAAATAAAGAAATCGATCAATTCAGGAGTGTTGTTGCTATCAGTAGGCCAGTATGTTGGTGAACAAGACGAATGAAATTCGCACTTTGCTTCTTTGATGGCTGTAAGCAATTCTTTTCCCTTGCCTGAAGTAATGAACCTTGACCCCCAAGCAGTGTGCATGGCATTGAAATCTCCACCAATTTTAAACCTTGGTCCGAGCTTCTTGAAGATATCCGTGAATTGTTGTTTTGAGATTGTGTGTCTAGGTGGGCAATATACAGCACCTACATTTAAATCAGCTCCATTAAGGTTGATAGTGACAATGGAGGCTTGAATAAAAGTTTCTTTTATTTCTTCTTGTTGGAAGTGATGTATATTTTGTTTTATTATCAGAGCTGTACCTCCACGGGCACGATCGCTGGGGTGCGTAGTCCAATAGGCCATATAACCCCTGATTTTTATGAAGCTCATATGAGAAAAGTGTGTTTCTGATATCAACGCAATATCTATGTTGTGCTCTCTTATAAATATTTCTAATGCTTGAGCCTATTTGCGTTCCAAGTGATTATTCGTAGGAGCCGATTACTCATTATCTTTATTTCTTGGATTTCTTGCTCAGTCGTTTTTGAAAGTTTTCAAGTTTACCTACCCTTTCTGATAGCTGGTTGATGTTTTTTTTTATGTCGTCCTGGAATACACTGAGCATCTTCATCATATCCATGATGGCAGGCTCGTTATTGACAGGTTGTTGTCTGCTTTTATTATCTGTTTTCTCATTTGGTTTGTTGTTCATTTGTGTGTTGTTAGTGCCGGTTGTGGTTGGCCCCGCTCGCTCTGTATTTTTGGATTGCAGTCTTTGAGTAACTGTAGTTTTCTTTGGATGCTGTGTTTTTAGTTTTTTTTGATACACTGAGCATCCCTTGTAACTAGCCGGATGGCCATTCTCGTGGCAAAGCGCACATGTTGCTATGCTGTTGCGTTGTTTCCAGCACTGGGTTGTGTGGTGAGGCCCAGCACACTTAACACATCTTGAATTATAGTTGCAGACATTTTTGGTATGCCCAAGCTGTTGGCAATTATTACATTGAGGTATCGATCTGACCTTTTTGGATGGTTCAATCGATACTTTGCACCATAATAATTCTTGGATTTCATAAACTGAGATATTATTCTCTTTTTGAACTATATCGACATAAAACAAAGGAAAGGCTTTAAAGATTTTTTCTCCATTATTTGACGTGGTGCTTTTCCTGATGTTTGTTACCTTTACCACTTTATGGTTTAGTGAGCATAATTCGTTTGCAATCAAATCTGTGGACATTGAAGCTGGAAGTCGTCTGATTACGAATCTAAATAATCTCTCACTTTTTTGTTGATATGTATGATACTCTAAAGTATACCACCTGTCACGCGGGAGACCGGGGTCCGATTCCCCGTCGGGGAGCCTCTGGCGCAAGACTAATGACCTTGCCCGGAAAAAACAAATCATTATGGAAAATTTAACAATGCCTCAGGACTTGCTTAAATAAGGCCAAGACCGGTTCCCGGTTGTAGTGCCGATGATGATGATGATGATACTCTAAATCTTGGGTTCTTACATCCGTCTTAAGGGATTGTAATTTCTCTTTAACTGCTCTGTATGCATTTTCTGTTTCGCATGTTATTTTTATATCATTATTAGATAATGCTTTAAATTGAATTTTGTCTTTCACTACAGACAAAATAGCAGTTCTAAATGCATTAAAATCCCATATATTCCTCACATTGATTGGTGGTGGCAGGGGAATTTTCGTTTCTTTTGTAACCGCATTTGTTGATTCACGAACTGACGTCATATTGTTTACAGTTGGTATTGTAATTTGTTTATGATTATTGTCAGTTTTTCTTTTCTTATAAACTGTAGAGGTTTCCCTTTCCAGCTCTTCTTCATCTGTATGGTATTCTGTTGGCAAATGGATAGTGGCACATACCTGCGATTGCATCTGGTTTTCCATTGTGTTGATTTTGTGGAGCATTTGATTTATCGTCGCTTGTTGTTGTTGACACATAGCTGCTTGTTGTTGGTATGCTGCTGCTAGCTGTTCATATGTCATAATGTTGCCGGTATTCGTATTACTTAGCTGGATATTTTGTTGGGTGAATGATGTAGTATCCATTATTAATATCATGTATTATTTTACACCTTTTTTGTTTTGTTTTTCACACGTTTTGTTTTTCGTTGTTTTTTGCACTTTTTTTGTGATTTACACTATTCACTTAGCACTATCGATAGAGAACCCGCGCAAAATATTAACGAACACAAAAAAAGAAATTCAAAAAAAGATAAAAATCAGAAAGATATTATTATTGTGTAGTACACTTATGGTGTACTACAAAAACTCCCAAATAGGATCACACACATTTTTATCATTTGCCCTTGCTCTTTTAGTTTGCTGGTCAGTAGCGGATCGATGAGACCGCAGCCAGGTTTTTACGTAGAAAATTGGATTCTAAAATTCCAAGGATGGTCCATGAAGTTTAATAAACAATAAATTTGCAACATGATCAATTAAAATGCGTGATCTTCTTTCCGTTACAATTAAATTCATGCTGCTAAAACCACGCTCGCATTCTGAAGAACTGCAGGCTATAATTTTAGAATATTTTTTTAAAGTTTCCAAATCGTCTGAAATGTTACGACCACCACAAGCCAAGTAATCTCTAAAGGCATTTAATGTTTTCCCCAAGGGTAAATTAAAGCGTTGGCAGAGAGATTCTACTTCTTTTTCTCCAAATTCCAAATTAATTGATTTGTGTGAATAAATTTTGCCATTTTATTATCTGTTAACGTAATTGAAGATAATTGCATTATTTCACAAGCAGAAGCTGCTTCCAACGACTTCTTGCCTTTCTCAGGATTTTTTAAATGTTCTAAATAAATGATTGTGCGGCGAATCAATTTGTCTGCATATACTATTGAAGTTTCTCTTTTTTGTAATGCTTCTGATAGAATAGATAGCTCGAATAGAACATCATACATTAAGGCCAAATCTTGAATAAATTGTTTCGATGATATTCTTTTTTATAATCCATTGAACATGGATTGTTCCGTCTTAGTGCGGTTGTTGTCTTTACTCGCATTTTCGAAATGTTTTTCAAATTCGCCAATTTAAAATATAATTTTCATTTGCAATTAAAAAAATTTTTACCGAAAAAGTACTGGAACGCGTTCCGATTCTGAAAAAAGGTAAGGGAACGTCGTTCCACCGCGTTCCCCTCCCAATACACCACTGGTGGTAACACGACACTATGAGGTGAGGTCCAGGAATCCCCTATTATAGAGGGGAGTGTTGTTGGAAAGGTTGCTTTCTGTAGTTTTGTACTAAGGAAGAAAGTGGCGGTCTGATCGAAGAGATCGAAGGGGAGAAGGGTCAAGAACGCAAGACTACCGTACAAGTAGGTTCGTGATATTCTGGGTGCTTTCGAGGTACTTGTATACTAATTGTAGCAAGTACCCGTCGATAGGGGTAATGGTGGCACGTTCATATAGGTAGGAGTTGAGGTAATGGGGACCGTCAGGCCCTCTAGAGTAGTGTGACGGTCCCGCCAAACCCCACGGCCCACTTAACTGTATCCGCAACCCAACTCCCATTGTCCCCCGCCCATGCAATCGCATGGGCACCTGGAAATATTTCCTTTCCCAAGGACAATTAATGCATACAAGCATTACCTAAAATTCCTAAAAAGAATTTTTTTTTTCTACAAGGGCATTCATACATGTATCAATGCGTCTTTGCATAAGCGACCAAAAACCGAATTTCCAATTAGTGTAGATTTTCACACTAATTTCGACACTTGCGTCGCCATAGACACCATGTTCCATTGACACAGATGGTATATACAAACCGTCATTGTATAACCATCTAATCTGCCTTGCAATGACTTGGAACTATCGATACAGCTGCAAGCACTTTACCCAGAATTGCTTCTTTGTGTGAATCTCCAAACAAGCATCGACTTCGCGCACAGCCGCCGGATTGAATTCAAAGCATAAACAATGCAAATATAGAATCCGTTTCCCACAAACGAATTTCCCTGCATATACAAATGCAAGCAAGGGGTTCGTTTTTTCCACCAACCCATTAGCACCTTTCCCAATGGGTATTCGTATATTTATAAAAGGGCACCGTTCATCTAAGACTTTTATGATGCCCTCGTCTCATCTTTTCTTTTACCGAATTTCTTCGCTGTATCGTCGTCTATTTATTTAGACGCGATGCACTCCATAGACAACGATCTTTTCGATCCTTTTGTCTTTACCGCCTGTCTGCTTCGTTTACCCATTGCCCTCGAGCACGTGTAAACCACACAGATCTGAACGATCACATACATACCACCATGACCTTCATTACAAGATCTGGTTTCCTATTCCACCAAGAGAGACCTTACGTTTCTGTGGTGGTAGGTAAAAAACGATATCCTTAGTGGAAAGGATATCTACCACGACACCACAAACTCACCACACACGCGAATCATCTCTGCGCGAGATGATTATCGCTGAGTCCTTTACCATCCGTTGACCGCCACGGTCATGCCGCTCGCGCTGTTCTTAGCGCTGCGGACACGCGTGTTATACACCAAGTCGTGTTTAGTGTTGCGTCTAAATACAGCAGTGTTTAATATATTTAATTAAAAGTAATTTCACCAGTGACCCCCGGTCTAAATACAATAGAGTTAAATGTAAAACCAAAACAAACAATTTAAGTAATAAAAAGGCGGTGATCACCAATTAATGCGTGCGTTATATTTGTTCGGGTGATGACTTTCCGGGTGGACAGTTTTTTGACAGTGTTTGGCGGAACATTGTCAAAACTTTTAGTGACAGTTGGGTGGGGATAGGAGTGAACCGAGTGTCCGTGTTTGGCACAATACTCCTCCCCCACAGTAGTTGATGCAACTTCTGAGGAGTTTTCTTTTGAAAACTCGAAGTCTTCTTGTATCGATAGGGAACGTTTGTTGTGAACGAGCCCATATATTTTTTTTTATTTGGTTGCTATGACATCTGTCAAACATATTTAGTATGCATCAAGTCATTGTAAAACATCTTTTTTTTTTTAATCCTGTTAAAAATGTCGAAATTTGTACCAGAAAATGATGATTTGCGGATGTTACGTGGTAACTTCCCCCATCCCCATTATCCCGCCGAGTTAGGAGATTTTTGGCTGTAGTTAATATACAATTTGAAAATCAGAAAGTAAGAGAAAAACATTTAGCACACGATCCACATGTTGAATGCACGAACCTACATTTGTTAGTTTGTGGATCTTGTGGAAGCAGCTGTGGCGGATTCCTTTTCGGAGTCGAGAGAAATTCGGAGAGAAAGAGTCGAGTTGTTGTTCGCGTTCGTCTAAGACCTAATTCCGGGTCGAACAGAAAGAAACTTGATAATAAGAGAGGAAACAGAAAAAGAACAGCGGTGCGGGAAAATGTAGTAAAATGTAGTGAAAGTCAGAAGTACAGTTTAAAAGTAAAAGTAATAATTAATTTCGTAACATAAACGTGTCGTAAAACAGTATATCAGTGTAACGTTCGAATGGACTGTAAAAGTACTTCTGAAAAATAAAATTGTTACGAGTGGACGTAAAAGGTGTTTGAATTGTTTGGTTCGTGCGTACTCATCGGGAGGATTGGAGACGGGAGCTGGTGCATCTTGGGATGTTAGTGAACCCAGGAAGGGAACATAACTTCCCTTCACAGACCAGGAAACAGGTATCGTAATACAACGGAACTGTGAAGAGCGACCGTCGACCCTACGCAACGGTGGTTCCAGTTCGAAAAACGTTATCATCCGACTAACTGACGAGTCGTCCAGCTTGACCTTGCGGATCTTCTGAAATGGACACGATTGCTGATGAAAACGAAAGATGCATATTGCGTTGCTGAAGGAGATTTGAGATAACAGTCGCAGGCTAACGCCCCGGCATTGATAAGACCCATAACACGCAAGTAAGGTTAACCCTTTAAACACTCTAATTTTTCATATTTCCAAATAACCGGACAACCAACAACTGGACAAATAACAACCGGTTGTCCAAATGGATATTTTTAACATGGAATGTTCTCTGGGGCCTACCAATATTCACCATCATCATCGGCACTACAACCGGGAAGCCGGTCTTGGCCTTATTTAGCAACTCCTGAGGCTTGTTAAATTTTCCATAATGATTTGTTTTTTCCGGGCAAGGTCATTAGTCTTGCGCCAGGGGCTCCCCGAGGGGAAATCGAACGCCGGTCTCCCGAGTGACAGGCGGATATACTAACCACTATACTACCGAGGAGCCCTACCAATATTACCTACCCGAATTTGAATAATTTATATTACAACTATTTTCCAGAGAAATATTTATATTACAATTAGCCCGGCGATTTGGGCACATCAACAATATAGCAAACTGAAAAATGTATACAACTAATTGGAAACTGAAAAATTAGATTACAAACAAATAAATATATATTTATATTACAGGTCATATAATATACTGGCGTCGCGGACAGTCGCCTAAATCACTCCGTGTGAGCCGCGCAGTAAAGTATACGGACCCAAATTAATATCAAAATAAATATAACACGGAAAGCATTAATTGTGCTGCAGAGTCGCATGGAATGCTTGTCGAGGCTTTTGGTGATCATGCTCTAACGGAAGCAACATGCAAAAGATTGTTTAAGCGGTTCAGCGATAACGATTTTGATGTGCGAAATGAAGAACTTGGAAGACCACTAAAAAAGTTTGAAGACGCCGCATTGCAAGCAATATTGAATCAAAATGACACTTTGAGTCAAAAACAAATGTGACAAATGTTAAATGTTGCACAACAAACAATTTCTGACCGTTTAAAAGCTATGGGAAAGACCCAAAAGTGTGGAAACTGGGTGCCACATGAATTGAATGACAGGCACATGGAAAAGCGAAACACCGCATGTGAAACGTTGCTTCTACGACACGAAAGGAAGTCAGTATTGCACCGAATTGTGACTGGTGATGAAAAATGGATTTATTTTAAAAATCTTAATCGCAAAAAATCATGGGGACATCCAGAAGAATCGTCAACACCGACTGCAAAGTCCGATCAGTTCGGAAAAAAGACAATGCTCTGTGTTTGGTGGGACCAGAAGGTGGTGGTGTATCATGATCTTCTAAAACCTGGCGAAACTGTTGATGCGCAACGCTACCGACAACAAATGATCAATTCTAACCATGTATTGGTCGAAAAACGACCAGAATGGGCCACAAGACACGGAAAGGTTTGTTCCATGATAATGCTCCGAGTCATACAGCAAAACCGGTCAAAAAAACAATAAAAGCTCTCGACTGGGAAGTGTTACCCCACCCGCCGTATTCACCAGACTTGGCTCCTTCCGACTACCGCTTGTTTTCATCGATGGGACACGAATTGGCTGAGCAGCATTTCAATTCCTACGAAGAAGTGGAAAATTGGGTCTCCGAATGGTTTGCCTCAAAAGACGACCGGTTTTATTGGCGTAGTATCCACAAATTGCTAGAAAGGTGGTCGAAATGTGTAGAAAGCAATGGGCAATACTTCGAATAACGTGTTTTTTACTTTCCCATTTACAATTAGTGATTTATTTTAAAAAACGCTCATTTCATACCGGTACCTCTGGTACATTCGTATTGATGAAACCGATGCCCTGATGTTACAAAATTCCGTCATCAGTCGAACGTCGACAGAGTTTTGAGAACGAAACCGATGACGCGATGATGAATTTCTTAAAGTTCGGTTATTTATCAGAATATTTGCATGATGATCCCCTTGACATAGTCCCTCTCTGGAGATCTGAATGGGAAACTAGCTTACCTCTGGAATTCTTTATGTCAGAAGGCACCATCATGACTTATCTCCGTGTCAAACCGGGCCAGTAGCCATACATCCGAAACATAGTCCAAACATTTCTTCCACCGATATCGCGGAATGTTTAGCATGTCGAGGTTGTATCTCACATTATGACTGACTTACCACCTAAACCAACGTTTTCTCGAACGTGTCCAAGCCAAGCTCCGAAAGATGGCCAGGCATTTCTGCCGACCATTTCACGGAGCCTATAGTTTGATGGGGTGGTATTTCACCGGGCGACATGATGTTGATACCCCATCTACCACTCGGACTTTAGTCGCCTATTAGGACAAGCCGGCCTAACTGTGGGTATATGGCTCGGTACCTTTTTTCCCAATTATTTCCCCATTTTTTCACCCACAACGTCCATTGATATTTAAACATATTTTTAAAAACATCATTTCGATGCATGCACATCATACCTCTCGATAAATTAAAGAAACATTTCTTAAGTCGCGCTACGAACCAAGGACTGTCTGTCCGATTGAATAGAAATATTCAATTCAGAAATATTTAAATTAACATAACAATCATCATGTAAGAATATCAATATTACGTTTTCCAAATAAATATATAAACCATAATATTGTGTAGACTTTAAGGTTATGAGTACACCTATACCTGCCTCATTGAATCATCGATGAATCATCATCTATCCTACCAAGTGAGTTATGCGCAGTTGAATCTGTATTTACATTTACGTATCTATATGCAAATGTGCAATAATGTGTATTGTACAACTCCCTTCAGTTTTTTCCTGGAAGTTGATAAAATAAAATTTAATCTTTTTACCATTAAAATTTCACAGGAATGCCGATAGGTGCTGCGTTCGTGAAACAAATTGCAACCATCTATTTTACAGCTGACTTTCACGACTGTATACAAATTAAATTGCTTCCAATAATTTCAACTGAAAAGGATTGTAATATTTCCGTAGGATTAGTAGCAAACTATGTTTCACAGAAACAATTATCGTAAGGACTCATTATGTAGAATATTCTTTACCTTGCCTGTTGTTGTCTCTTTGTATGAGCAAGGACCTTTCCCGAAAAACCGTCGAATACTTACGTCCTTATTCCGCTTTCAATGACAACTATATTGTGAAGACAATTGGTTACATTTGTACATGAAGGAAGAGATTCAGGTAAACTGAGCCTACTCATCATCATCATCATCATCACCGGCACTACAACCGGGATCCGGTCTTGGCCTTATTTAACAAATCTCTCCAACGAGCCATTTCGAGCTGATGTCATCCAGTCTGGCACTCCCAGGCTCCGGGCGTCCTGGTTTACGCCATCCCTCCATCACAGACAAGGTCTGCCGCGCTGTCTCCTTCCATACATCCTGCCACAAAGAACTGAGCTTACTCATGGTATCCTAAATTACAAATAATTAATTTAGCGACCTATTCACTATTCGCGTGTATTTTGAGGGATTTTCGAAAACAGAAGATGATTTCATTCATACTTCAAAATACTACTTCATCTCTTATTATGATTTCACTTCCGATTATTACGATATTAACTTACTGTCGCGTACATAGAGGCTATCACAGAGACGACATAAACCGAACAATACAAATTCTACCAACACATACGTTTACTACTGGTTTTTGAAACTTAAAAACGCAACCGAATCGAATTGAAAGAAAATGGTATAATTGCCCTACGGAAGAGTCCATGATAAATAATTACTTAGGTGTGGGAACAAGAAAGGAATAAAAACAGCGATAAAACAAAGAAATAAAGAAAGTGGTGCAAATTATGCTCGATTATTACCGCATATGGCGTGGGGTTGGAACGAATTGAGTAACACCACCCGCTGGGTCTTGCGTGACAGTTTCTCATTGTAACCAAATCAAAATGGTCCTGGTGATTATACTTCTTTTTTTTCTTTTTTTATAACTGGCTATAAAAGAGTTTTCGAAATGATGTTTACACTTTTAAAACGCTGGGATGGCTAATGCAGTAGTCAATAACAGATTGATATTTGGGGTAATTTTATTTTGATTGAAACCAATTCAAGCTTAGATGACGTAGAGATAAAAATGATAAGTCCAGTCTGCTTTGGATGACCAGGAGCACTCAGTGGCAGGTGGAATCATCGCTAGATCGTTTAAGATCGTCATCACAGTGAACACTGCAGGTAGGCAATAATTCCTGAAATATAATACTGAGAATCAGGTTTGCTTCGGTATAAGAGGGTGAGGTTTCCGACTTAACAAAGATACAAGACATTTTTTCTTAAAATTAATTTTTATTTTTTAACATAGCAATGCTCCCATCTTTCGAACCCGTCCAAATAGTACTCGGCGTTTTTCTCTGCAAAATAACTGTTCACGAAGGTGATGGCCTCCTCATTTGATGAAAATCTCTGTCCTCCGAGCGCAATTTTTAGATTAGGGAACAAAAAGAAGTCGCTTGGGGCTAGATCTGGTGAGTAAGGCGGATGGTCAAGCAGCTCAAACCGTAATTCGTGGATTTTCGCCATGGCAACCGCTGAGGTGAGAGACGGCGCGTTGTCTTAGTGAAACAGGATTTTCTTTTTCTGCAATTTTTGCTTTCAGTTGGTCAAGTAATGATGCGCAGTATGCTCGTGTAATAGTTCTTCGTTTTTGAAGATAATCGATTAAGATAACTCCATGACTATCCCAAAAAACAGTCACCATCACTTTCCCAGCCGAAAAAACAGTTTTTTCTTTTTTTTTGGTGCCGATTCCCCACTTTGCAGTCCACTGTTTTGACAGTATTTTTGTTTCAGGCGTATAGTGGTGTATCCAAGTTTCATCGACAGTAATTTACAGATATTAACACGGGTGCTGTTCTTCGGAGATTCTTGGCATTGTTCCACGCAATTCGAACTATATGCGCTCCACAAGACAATCCGACGGATCGCACCCGTTTGTGGTTTATCTCCCAACAGCGCGAACATCCCTGTATCAGAACTCGTTCCGTTACAGAGCGGGGAAGCTGTGGAACTCCCTTCCCACGCGAGTGTTCCCGGAGCGTTACAACCTGCAACTGTTCCAAAAGAACTGCAACAGTTATTTGTTGGCACTCGACGCTATAGGTTCGCCTCTCCCGAGAGAAGTCTAATAAAAAAAAAAAAAAGCGCCAAAACTCGGATATATTGCGCCTAAACTACGCCAACAGAGCGTTGGAAATGTTCATTCGAACACGTTTTTGGTCTAACGTGAGCAAACGCGGCACCCGACGCGCGGACAGCTTTCTCATGCCTAGATCTTGTTTTAATATGTGACAAACACGTTCTATGGACATTTTCACAGCCTCTGCTATCTCTCTGACCTTAATTCGGCGTTCGTCTAGTACAGTTTGGTGAACTTTAGCGACGTTATCGTCAGTTGTTGCAGTTTTTGGACGCCCCAAACGTTAATCGTCTCCCAAGCTCTCACGGCCACGATTAAATTCAGCTGCCCAAAATTTCACTGGTGTAAATGATGGTGTAGAGTCCCCATACACAGAGTCCAACTCATCTTTGGTTTAAGTAGGTGTATTGCCTTTCAAAAACAAAAAACGATATTCAATTTTGTCCATTTTCGCAAAAACAGTCACATCGACTCACTCAAACGCCTGTCAAATAAAAACTACGCATCCAAAATGGCCGAAATGTTGGTGAGTAACTGTCAAAAGATCCAAAGATACAACTGTGGCGGTTCCGTCAAACCCCACGGTTCACTTACCTAAAAAGACCCCCATAACTTCCATTCAAACACATAATTTCGCTAATGCAATCGCATTAGCACCTTAAATGCTTTACGCATCTAGGATTATCTAAGGTATAATCTAAAAAGCTTCAGTAAAAGAATTCTTACCCTTTCTTGCATCTCATCGCATACAATTCCTGTAAGAGTTCTTTCTTACCTTATCATAAATTCCCTGTAATAAAATTCATCGGTTTGCATACGACCGCATATCAGGGAATCTTACCCTTGAGTTGGCTATTCTCAGCCTAACATGTGTACAACTTGTCTTACATACACATCGATTCATTGTCCAACAGCGTCGGGCAACTTGTTTGTTCAGCTGGCATATACCCGACCATGATCCCTCGCCTAGACGAATAAATAATCACAAATTTCGTTCTTTGCCACAGACGAATTTCCCTGCATATACAAATGCAAGCAAGGGATTCGTTTAGTCCACCAACCCATTAACACCATTTCTTCGATGCGTCGCGTCTATTTATTTAGCCGCGACGCACATCTCAAACAAAGATCCAATTAGCATCCGACGAGTTTCAGTTTTGTTTACTTTGCCGAACTCGCATCTAATGAATGCACATTTTCCCTTTCTCTGTTTCAGTTTCGTTCCCATGGCCTTGTGTATGAAAAAAAAATCAATGTGATCTTCACTCACACACACACATGCATTGCCAAGTCTTTCTTCCTTGTTTTCACCACGAGAGAAACACTTTCTTCCTCGGGAAAACTCACCCCAAATGATTGAATGTCGTTGAGTCAAATTCCACCCGCTGACCACAACGGCCATGCCGCTCCCGCCCCCCGCCACTGCGGAGACGCGTAAATATATACCGGAGTCGTGATCGGGTTTACTTTCTCCTTAATTAGTCGGTAAATAATTATAAACCCCTTTCGTTCCGTTTAATATAAATATATTCATTGTCCTAGGATTTACATTCGTGAATAGAAATTACCTTTGTCAAGCGTTAAGCAATAAAAATGTGAATAAAAATTACCTTAGTCAAGTGTTAAGCAATAAAAATAAAACAATAATCTAATCCATGTGCTTAATTGTTCGCAGTGTCCTGGGTGTTTATCCTTCACCTTTTACCCCTGGTTGTGAACGAACGAGGCGGCGTTCGTTCATTTATTTGTGATTACATTTTGGGGGAACTTTAGTGACAGTCGGATGGGGATAGGAGTGAACCGAGTGTCCGTGTTTGGCACAATACTCCTAACCCCCACACAAATGCATTCATTAGCGTTTATTGACGAATGCTGCTATCTTCACGTTGAGGTCGGACATTTTTCAGTACACCCTCATAAAATCTAACAACTCGAACATGTTCCCACAAATCAATAAGATATTCAGGAGATATAATCAAAATGAGATTCAGTGTCTCCACTTACCAGCTAATGACGAAAATTTATCTTCCAGGAAATGTACAAGGTAAATGAAATCATCCACCGAAACTACGCCTTGGAAAACAGATTTCTAGTGAATCTATAGCATTTGCGACAATGGTGTAGAACGTGTGATTCCAACCGACGCTATGACGGTGAGAATCACCAAAAATTGAACCAATGCTCAACATATCAGACCACTGCCGCGTGTACGAATTGGATTTTTAAACTCAGCACATTCAACTGATATGGAATTGCTATGTGATTGCTTGGTATACGGCTGATGCTTTTGCTTATTCGATTTTCTTTCTGTGTTGTTCTTCACTATTTGCTTGTGTACTGTGTGTGTATCTGTTAGAACCGCTACAAATTACTTCCACCTTCGAAATGAAATTTCAAATTGGCAATCAGAGAATCTCGGTTTTAACGAATTCAAGGGTGATAAATTGGCAAATGCTATTAATGGCGATAACATGACGAATAGCCTATTAATAACGAAGGAGGAGATCCAGGCTATCTTCAACTCATTGAGAAACAAAAAGTCAGTGGGAATAGACGGAGTTTCAAATATCGTACTCAATTATCTACCGCTATTGGCAATGGACATATACCCAGTTCTATTTAACAACGCGTTAAATAATGCACACTATTCCACGCGTTGGAAAACAGCAATCATGCAGCCTATACAAAAAAAAGAAGCAAGAACTGTACAAACCCAATGAACATGTGTTCGATAAGATTACTTCCAAGCCTCAATAAAGTATTCGAGAAGTTCACGACAAAGCTCTGCTCAAATGGGTAGATGATAACTACATTAATCCAAATAACCAGTTTGGCTTTAAGACGGGTCATGAAACCACACATCCCGCAGCTAAGCTGGTTTCCGACATATAATGGAATAAATGCAAAAACCAATGCACAGGTGCCTGTCTGATGGACTTAGAAAAACCGTTTGGCTTGAAAGATTATACTACAGGATTGTCAGACAAATCATGTATTAACCTTTACTCTATACACTTCATAAATGCTAGGAGGTTCGTGGTCAAAAGTGGTAAAGTGACCGTCGGTATAACGTATCGGGTTTTCCAATAGGGACTTGACAGCCTTTCTTTAAATAAAACGCAAACCATTTGAGATATTTCAAAAACTTAATTATCGGCTTGAAGTACCATCAAACCATTTATGAATAAAACTCGACTTCTTTCATATGGCCACCGCGGGCACGTTTGCAGCGGTCAATTGGTTGGACTCAATTTTCCATGACTCGGCCACACATTTCGGCAGAAACGGCTGCTATTTCGCGTTCAATGCTGGCTCTGAGCTCTTCCAACATCGTCGGCTTGTTGGCATAGACCAATGATTTGACGTAGCCCCAAAGAAAAAAGTCGAGAGGCGTTAAATCGCACGAACGAGGCGGCCAAACGACTGGCTCATTTCTTGAGATAACACGCTCATCAAACTTACTCTTCAATAAATCGATTGTATCTTGTGCTGTGTGGCTTGTGGCACCGTCCTGTTGAAACCAGATGTCGCCCAAGTCCATATCATCCAATTCGGGTCAAAAATAATCGGTAATCATGGCGCGATAACTATGGCCATTCACAGTAACGTGACGATCGTTATCGTCAACGAAAAAATATGCTCCAATGACGCCGGCATGCAAACCGCACCAAAGAGTTATTTTTTGTGGATGAAGTGGTGATTCATGAAGCACATGTGGAATTTCACCCGACCAATAACGCATGTTTTGCTTATTGACGAACCCATTAAGCCAAAAATGAGCTTCGTCACTGAAGATGATTTTGCACCTTGATCTTGTATGGGTGTAAACCAAGATCCTTACGCACAATTCGCCATAAAGCGGTCTGGGCGATGCCCAATTCTTGAGAACGCCGTGGAATTGACTGATTTGGATCGTTTGCTACGGACTCCTGAACGGCAGCGATATAATCGACACTTCGACCAACCCGTTGTCTCACTGGCGCGGCAACATCACACAACGAATATGTAGAGTCAAATTTTTGCACTAAACTTGTTATTGCCTGTCTACTAGGGCGAGAATTACGACCGAAAATTGGAGTTAGCGCTCTTAAAGTTGCGGTCTCCGACTCCAAATTTCTGTAGTAATTTTTTATAATTTTCAGACGTTGTTCGTTTGTGTACTTAACCACGATGAAAATGTTGAGTTTACTGAATAAATTGACAATGACAGTTCAATGATTAGTGAAAGGGGGCGTTCACAAATTAAATTCAAATTTGTCAAGTCCCTATTGGAAAACCCGATATAATATAAAGAATGGTTTACAACATGGAGCGGTACTTTCTCCGATTCTTTTTAACATTTACGTTAGCAACATATTAAGCGCACCGCGCTACGCAGTTACGTACACTGACGATCTCATAATTTATAAAACAGCTCCGAAAACTGAAATCGTAAACAGTTTACTGCAGCTTAACTTCAATAAAATGCAACGTTATTGCGACGAGTGGAAACTTAAGTTTAGAACCCCATTGTATAAAGCCATGACAGACACAAGACAAAAATGGGGAAAGTTAGTTGGTTATCATGGGACCGCATGAACACGAACTGGAAACCAAGAGTGTGGTTAAATACCTTGGTATCTGACTAGATCAGTACCCGCATTTTTACAGACATGTGGAGGCTACTTTGATCAAGACCAAGGAAACGTTTGGGGGGTGGGGGCGAACACTCAGGGCAAAGTCTCTGATTACTTTCAACGCAGCGAAGGCGAGTACGATCCTTATCCCTGTTCAATCCAAGTTGGCATGCAGTCTCCACGTGACATCCCTGGATAGCTACTTTGGCACCCGCCAAGTAGTGAACCAATGCACGCAGCGACATCCTGAGAAAGGTTGGCGCAAGGCTAATAACCTTGCCCGTAAAAACAAATTATTATGGAAAATTTATGGATATACGACGAGGACCACGGAAACAAAAATGGCTAAATGCTTTAAGAATTTTCTCATGGAACGTCCGCTCATTATACAGAGCTTGAGCTGCACAGCAGCTAGCCATTTCTTGAGCCTTGTCCGAATATAAGGCTGATATAAGGCATTACAAGAAATAAGATGGGCGGGGAGTGGTGTTATTCAAAGAAACGAGTATGACATATATTACAGCTGTCATGCAAAACACCATGTGCTCGGGGTAGGCTTTCTAATCATCGGAAAACTGAAGCCTGCCATTACCGGCTTTAATGCAATAAACGAAAGAGTATGCACTCTTCGCGTGCGAGGCAAGTTTAAGAACATAGAGTGTCACTACTGTCAGGCGGATATCCACGATTAGCCTCATCTTGCGTTATGGCCCTGAAAGAGGAGGGAATGTGTTTTAAACACACACAATTTTCCAACGAGGGTACGAAAAGTCCTGCCTCTAAATCGCGTCTAAATTTAGTGTTACCTGCGTTATGCAAACAACGGAATGCAGTAAATTACCGTGATTTGTGTGTGCTAACTTATCTACCAACACTTAACAAGAGTTTCGTACGGCTTTAGCAAGGTAAATAAGTAAAGGAACGTGTTTTCGTTAGTTATTTCACACGAAATGGTGAATCGTGCCAAGCGAATTGGACGGAGATCCCGAAGAATCTGCCCCCGCTCCTACCGAAGACACAATTAACACCGGAGATGTGATTATACACAAAATGACACTTATTATAGCTGTCATGCAAAACACCATGTGCTCGGGGTACACTTTCTAGTCAGCCAAAAACTTTAATACAATCGACGAAAGGCTGTGCACTTTTCGCATGAGTTAAGTAAGCTTGCTTGTATTTAAAGAAAAAAATATATTTTATTTAAATACAACTTAAAAGTAAGATTACATTAATTGAGATATTCATTCGATGGTTCTGCTGCAAACTCCGGTGAAATTCTATCTGCTCACTGTAGGTTGTGAAGTTGCTTTTATATTCCTCTGCTGTTGTATGGATGAAGTTATCTTCTGGCTGTGTGCTTTGTTCTGCAAGTGACGATTATTCTTATCTTGTGAGTGATTGGGTGATTCATATTTTAGTCTTTGTCTTCCTATGTGAGTAAATGGGGTCTTAACTCGTGAGAGGCAAGTTTAATAACATAAAACTCATAAACGTTCACGGAGCTACAGAGGAGTCTCCTGACGACGAAAAAGAGAAATTCTACACGAACGACGAACGGGCCCTCAATGTCTGCCCAAGATACGATGTGAAAATCGTTCTTGGTGATTTGAATACGAAAATATGTTGGGAGCCGGTTTTCAGGCACTACGCAGGCATCCATAGTTTGCATGAAAACACTAATAACAATACACTACAAGTCAACGAACTGGGAGCAACAAAAAAATTGGTCGTTGAGAGTACCAGGTTTCCGCGTACAATTATCCACAAAGCCACCTGCGTATCACACCTGATGACCTGACTCGCAACCAAATTGACCACGTGTTGACGGATCGCCGCCACTTCTCGAGCATGATGACGGTACGAACGTACCGAGGTGCCAACGTCGACTCGGATCACTATGTTGTTGGTATAGTTTTCCGAGCGCGGATTGCCTTACGGAGACGTATTGCATCCGCGGATCAGATTCGGATCAACATGGCTGCCTTACGCAATGAGAACACCAGTAACACCTTTGGTTATGCGGCAGGACTCGCCCTTAGAGAGCTCGACGGAGGGAGAGTAAGTCCTGGAGCCAGAATGCCGGGCGTAGAAGAGAAATGGACACGCCTTAAGAATACTGTCATTAGTACTGCCAACTCCATCATCGGCAGTAGTCGTAGAGATCGGAGCGACTAGTCTCATGATGAGTGCAAACTAGCGACTGAACGTAAGAATGCTACATACCGGGCAATGCATAGGACACGGGTACGCAGGAAGAAATACAAAGAGCTCAGAAGATCTGAAAAAAAACTCAACAGACAAAAGAAAAGTGCTTGGGAAAAAAACTTTGTCTGTGAAATAGGGAAAAGTAGAGAGCAAGGTCAGCACCGGGCGCGGCAGTTCTACCAAATAATCTGCAGTATGACGCGGTACACACCACGCTGCACTTACTGCAAGGATAAAGAAGGTAATCTGATCACCGATCCTGGTCATTCTTGAGCGATGGGAAGTGCACTTCAATAAATTGCCAAATGGCCAGCTCACAGAAGAATTGGAGGCTCCACCAATGCAACATCAAAACCAAATGCTGCCTCTACCAAACATTGAGGAAACATTAAAAGCCATAGGACAACTCAAATCAAATAAACCCCCGGAGCTGATGGCATTCCAGAGACGCTACAACCATGAGTTGTATGCGATCTACCTTGAAGCTAACGTTATAAGAAAAATCAAGCTCGGTAGACTACAGTGGGCGGGACACCTAACTCGAATGAGCGAAGAGGAGCCTGCCCGGAAAGTCCTTTGTGGCAGGATCTATGGAAGGAGACACCGCGGCAGACCTCGTCTGCGATGGAGAGCTGGCGCGGACGAGGACGACCGGAGCCTGGGAGTGCCAAACTGTATGACATCGGCTTAAAATCGGGACTGGAGGAAAGATTTGTTGTAGTGCCGATGATGATGATGAAGAAAACGTTTGCTATGACAATAAGGCTATTTCGTTGTAGTCAACTTGATAGCAGGGTAAAAGTTATTTGATATATGGCGGTAAACAGGCCCATGATTGCGAGTATATTCTCTCTTTTGAGCCTATGCATGTAACTTAAAGAGTCCGCAAGGGACCAGTAAGTTAGGAAATACGATACCATAAGCTAGAGTTTAATCACTTTTAACTAGTGATAAGTACCTGGCTGACTTTCAAACAGACAACTTGTATCACAATTTTGCTCGTGCTATTTATCTTAATCAACCGTTATTTTCACAATTTAATTATCATTATCTTGTTTTCTTTGCCTCGTTTTCCGCATACAAAAATTTTAACAAGTGTTATAACCGTTAAGTTATGGCCCCTGGGCCACGTGTGTTAAATAAAATTAAGCGCAAACGGTTCCGTTACGACCCCGTTATTGGAGGCCAAACTCTTCCCGATAAACTTTCAAAGGTGAACAATATAGTTCTAGAAAAATCTAAAATGTGATCAAGCACTAACTTTTTTCAACCACTTCAAAGTCTGATGGAAGACTCTCCTGAAATGGATCCGACCAATGACGAACAGTGCGCAGAACCTCCTAAAGAAACCGTTCCGCCAATTGTGGTATTAAAAACAACTAGTGCTAAAGTGCGTGATATTTTGAGCAACATTAAGATAGACAAATACTTAATCAAAAACATTTCGCTTGGGCAAAAAATATGTGCCCCAACAATGGACATATACAACAAAATCAGAAGCGAACTCTTACGGTTAAAATGTGAGTTCTTCACCCACTCGCGTAAGGAAAATCGTCCATTAAAGGTAGTGTTATCCGGACTAGACTTAATTAGCAACGATGTAGTGAAAAATGAACTAATTGCATTCGGGATAAAGTGCCTAGATGTTAAAACCATCACATTAAATCCGTCAACAAAAGCCCTGTACAAACACTACTTGTACATCGTCTATATTCCACGCGGTACTGTTAAATTAAACGAACTAAAACGAAACTACTCAACCTTGTTCAAAACCATCGTTCGCTGGGACTTTAAAAAACATAATCCAGGTAAGGTTACACAATGTCACAATTGCCAGCTTTACGGTCACGGCTCGATGCATTGTCATATAAATAGCTTCTGTGCAATATGTTCGGGAAACCATAAAACATCCGACTGGAAAACGAATGAGGTCATCAAGTGTGCAAATTGTAGTGGGCCACATAAATCCACCGATCCAGAATGCATTAGCCGAAAACAGTACATAGACATTCGCCGCAAAGTACCCCCACGTGGACGTGGTACAGGAAATACAACGTTCCTACAGCCTCCGAGTGACAAACAGCAGCCAGTGCCCGACCGATTATCCATTGATAATTTTCATCCACTACCGCGATCTGTGCGTCAACCTTCACTTCCTGCATCCACCTGGGCTTCTGGCCTCCATCAAACCCAGCAACCTTCCAACAGTGATACGACACACACGAAGAAAAATCCGTCTGAAACTTTAACTAATGATAACCTGTTCTCATTTAGCGAGATAAACTCTCTTCTTAATGAAGTTGTAACCAAGTTTAGTGCTTGTCAAACTAAAGCTGACCAATTTAACGTCATTACTTCATTAGCTATTAAGTACATATACTCGGAAAAAAACATGTTAAGAAACTATCTTAACATCATAACTTGGAATGCGAGAAGCATCAAAAACAAACAGCATGCATTTTTTAATTTCTTGATAAATTTTAATATTGACATTGCACTTGTTTCAGAAACCTGGCTCAAACAAGACATTTCTTTCTCACATCAAAATTACATTTGTTATCGCCTAGACAGGGTACATGCTAGTGGTGGAGGTGTCGCCATTGTTATGAAAAAATGTATAGAACATACCTTGCGTCCTTCATTGCACCTTAAGTTGATTGAGGAAATTAGTATAGATGTAACATTAAGTGACAACTCCAAGGTGAGTCTTTTTTCGGTCTATTTCCCTGGAGGAAATAGAAACATTGAGAAATCTACTTACTTTAAGCGGGATCTGCAAAAATTGTATAGAGTCGACACTCGAAACAAGGTAATTATTGGTGGTGATCTAAACTGCAGACATCAGTCGTGGAATTGTCTTAGGGCAAACTTCTGGGGTAACATTTTACTAGATGTTACTGCATCCAGCCCAAGTTTTTCCATACTTTATCCAGTTCTCCCCACCTATATCCCATCGACTGCTAACAAGAACCCCTCAACTCTCGATCTATATATCACTAATATTCCAAATTACTGCTCAGTACCATTAACTCTAAATGCGTTAAGTTCAGACCACCTTCCGATCAGCCTCACAGTGAATCATACAGTAGCTGTAAATCGTACCAGTTTATACCACAACTATTCAGCCGCCAACTGGAATTGTTATAAATCATATATAAACACGAACTTGACTCTAGGTGATACCAGCCTAAATTCTATAACCTGCAGCGAGCACATTGATATCCTATGTAACAATTTTGTTTCTGTTATCAATAGAGCGGCCGATCTTGCGATACCTAAATGTTCCACTGCTCCAGTTGATAAGGCACCGCTTCCTGAAAATATCTTACATCTGATTAGGCTACGAAACTCTGAAAGAAGAAAATGGCTGCGTTATAGAATCGATTGTTTTCTAGTTAATGTTAAAGTCTTAAATAATATCATTAAAAACGAAATCTCAACATATAGCAACAAGTGTTGGAATAAACACCTTTCCTCTCTTGACAAAGCAAGCAAACCGTTCTGGAAAATATCAAAAATTATGAAAAAGAGAGGGTCAAGTATTCCTCCATTTAAAGTTCACGACAAGTTGTTTATTTCTTCAGTGGAGAAATCGAACCTACTTGCTAACACGTTTAGTAAGAACCGCTCCATATGTATGCATCTAAGCGACGCGTATACTGAAGCTGAAGTTGCTAACACTACGAGGGTTGCCTTTTATATTTCGGGATTAGAGAACAAAAACTAATATTGATCATCGAAAATCACTTTATTGTTTTTCAAAATATTCCCCATGAAGATCTATACACTTTTGCATGCGTTTGAACCAATTGTCGAAGCACTTTTGCCACTCTGATTGAGGTATCTCCAACACATGCATTCTGAATGCAGCAACCGCTTCTTCAGGTGTCGAAGAACGTTGACCTCTCAGTTTGTTTTTTACGTACGGGAATAAAAAGAAGTCATTCGGTGCCAAGTCAGGACTATACGGCGGATGACCCATCAAATCGATGTTTTGGGTGCTCAAAAATGCAGTTGTCGCAGCCGATGTGTGAGGGCTCGCATTGTCGTGGTGAAGAGTGATCCGTCTTCGGCGGTTGGTTTTCTTGATTTCTTGGAAGACAACTGGCAAACAAATGGTTGTGTACCACTCAGAATTGACTGTTCTGCGTTGTTCTAGTGGTACGGTTGCGACATGTCCAGTTTTTCCGAAAAAACAGGCGACCATTTGCTTGGAAGTGCTTCGTGCGCGAACAACTTTTGTTGGATTTGGCTCATCTTGAAACACCCAGACAGTCGACTGCTGTTTACTTTCGGGCTCATATGCGTAAATCCACGATTCATCACCTGTCACGATGTCATAGACGTGTTTCGAAGCACCGCGACCGTATTTTTTGAGCATTTCTTTCGACCAATTGATACGAGCCTTTTTTGGGCGATTGACAAATTGTGTGGGATCCAACGCGAACAAATTTTTTTGACAGTCAAATGTTTATGCAATATTGAATGTATGCTAGTCCCACTAACGCCTAAGGTTGTCTCAATCTCACGATAGGTCACATGACGGTCTTCGAATATCAGTTCGCGCACAGCATCAATGGTTTTCGGAACAACAACTGATTTTGGACGACCTTCACGAAATTCATCTTGGAGTGAACTACGACCACGATTGAATTCACCATACCATCGATAAACACTGGTCCTTGATGGAGCTTCATCGCCAAAAATTGAATTAAGTTCATCCATGCACTGTTGGTGAGTTAATCCACGCCGAAAGTTGTAAAAAATAATCGCACGAAAATGATGACGATTTAATTCCATTTTTGGGCCGAGATGAATCTTTTAAGTTACTGTAAACAACACAAATAGCGCTCGTATGTCAAAACGTTCTGAGTGCGTATAACCTCAAAAATGTCCAACTTTACTATAGAGCTGTCAATTGCCGGATTGCAACACTAGGGTTGCCAAATCCCGAAACATAAGAGGCAACCCTCGTATTCATGTAGTTTCTCAAACACCAGCACTATCCATGTACTTTCTCAAACACCAGAAAGTACTTACTCAACTAATATCAGCAAAGTTAAATAATTGATAAAAAAATCGAAATCTAAAAAGGCTGCGGGTCTCGATAATATTAACAACAAATTAATCAAAGCACTTCCACCTGCTGCAAGTAACTATTTAACGTTCATTTTCAACGCTTGTATTAAGAATTGTTATTTTCCGGACTGTTGGAAAACAGCAAAAGTAATACCAAACCGAAGAACAGCCCCGAAAGCTACAGACCTATTAGTCTACTTAGCTGTCTAAGTAAGCTCTTAGAAAAAATCATTAAGGAAAAGATTGATCGTTTTGTGGAAGACAATAACATCTTACCAAGCTTTCAGTTCGGTTTCCGTAGTGGTCACAGCAAAATCCACCAAGTCTTACGCATTAAAAACCACATAGCTGATAAATTCATCGACAAGGAGTCAACGGGACTGGTTCTTCTAGACATCGAAAAAGCCTTTGATACGGTATGGCACGATGCCTTGATTTATAAGCTACTAAAACTTAAGCTGCCAATACCGCTTATCAAAATTATCCAGAGCTTTCTTCGTTCGAGAAAATATGTTGTGAGTATAGGAAGCGACATATCCTCTACTCACCAAATCCACTATGGTGTACACCAAGGCTCGGTCCTTGGTCCCATATTATTCACATTGTTTGTCGCAGATTTACCATGTCTAGGTGAAAACATTCAGGTAGCTATGTTTGCCGATGATACGGCCATTTGCTCTTCGGGTGCCTTATTCACTAATGTCTACAACTCATTGCAAGCAGCTCTTGACAAACTAGCAGTATATTACAGGAATTGGAAAATAAAAATTAATGGTAATAAAACACAAGCTGTCTGGTTTTCGAGATGTAGGAAACACTGCTACCTACCAAATGGCACTAAACTCAGTATGTGTGCAGTTGATATTGATTGGTCCGAAGACTGTAGATATCTAGGTATTATTCTAGATAAAAAACTCATCTTTCAAAAACACATCACTACCACAATTGACAAAATAAACAAAGTCGTAAGAGTTATGTATCCATTAGTGTGTAGAAAATCAAAGCTTAGCATCGAAAATAAAATTATAATATTTAAAACCATTTTTCAAGCTATACTCCTGTACGGGGGCGCTGTATGGTGTAATTGTGCTCGCACACACAAAATAAAATTGCGAAGGTGTCAAAATAAAATATTGAAAATGCTGCTGAATTTGCCATGGCATTATTCGACACATGAACTACATGAAAACACTAACGTTAAACCGGTAGAGTTCCTTATTGACAAAATCAATCGAAACTTCTTCGTCAATTGTTCTTTTTCTGACAATGTTCTCGTTTCCCGTCTTGCGTTATCCTAAATCACTACATATGTACTCTGTCTATGAAAATTTTTTTTTTTTTTTTTTTTTTTTTTTTTTTGTTATTAGACTTCTCTCGGGAGAGGCGAACCTATAGCGTCGAGTGGGCGCCCCGAGATGCCATCAAATAACTGTTGCAGTTCTTTTTGAACAGTTGCAGGTTGTAACGCTCCGGGAACACTCGCGTGGGAAGGGAGTTCCACAGCTTCCCCGCTCTGTAACGAAACGAGTTCTGATACAGAGATGTTCGCGCTGTCGGGAGATGAACCACAAACGGGTGCGATCCGTCGGATTGTCTTGTGGAGCGCATATAGACCGAATTGCGTGGAACAATGCCAAGAATCTCCGAAGAACAGCACCCGTGATAATATCTGTAAAACAGACAGAGGTCGGCCACGCGCCTTCGATGTGATAGCGACTGTAGTCCCGACGTCAGCGCCGAGTCCCCGATCAGGCGGATCGCTCGTCTTTGTACGCTTTCAAGTAGGTCGAGGGTATGTTTAGGAGCCGAGCTCCAAACATGAGAGCAATATTCGAGCGCGGGTCTAATTTAAGATTTATATAGGAGAAGAAGTTGGGCTGGAGTAAAATTTTTCTTGGCTCTAAAAAGATAACTCAGTTTTCCTGAGGCTGATCTGGCGATACCCGATACGTGTTTATGCCATGATACATTCCCACAGACCGTGACGCCGAGCAATTTCAAACTTTCCCCAGCCTCGAGGGCCCGGCCACTCATCATCAGCTGTGGAACCGATGATCCAGTTTTCTTTGTGAATGTTGTATACTGGGTCTTCGTTGCGTTGATGTCGACAAGATTGGCCTTTCCCCACTGCAGGACTTTATCTAGATCCTAGTTCAAAGTGTCAATCTGTCTACATCTCAGCTGGTGCGACGTTGATGCACCAATCGGCCGATCACTCGAAAAGGAGGAAACAAGCGTACTATCATCCGCAAAACTGAACACTTTGTTATCCGTTGTCTCCAACAAATCATTTATGTGAAGCAAGAACAAGGTTGGAGCTAAAATAGAACCTTGGGGCACCCCCGAATTAACAGGATACAGATCCGAACACTCGCCGTCCACAACAACCCTGATCGATCGATTCTCGAGGAAGCTCCTCGCCCAGTCGCAAAGCTGTTGGGAAAGTCCATATGAACGAAGTTTGCTCAGCAATGCCCCGTGCCAGACGCGGTCAAAAGCCTTGGAGATATCCAATGCGACCGCCCTTGACTCACCATGCCGTTCAATCGCAGATGTCCATATATCGGTTACAAGTGTCAAAAGGTCTCCTGTGGACCGCCTGCCACGGAATCCGTATTGACGATCATTCAGAAGACCGTTGCACTCCAAATACTTAACCAACTCTGTATTGATGACCTTTTCCATTACCTTAGATAAAATAGACAGTAATGCTATCGGACGGTAATTTTGTGGGAGACACTTTTTTCCCGTCTTTGGGATTGGCTGAACTCGAGCGATTTTCCAGCAGGCAGGAAAGGTCCTTCGTGCATAAGATAAGCGGAAGAGCCTGCCAAGAACCGGTGATAGTTCTGGAGCACAGTTCTTAAGGACTATTGCTGGTATTCCGTCCGGGCCGGTTGCCTTCCTACAATCCAGTTCACGTAGAATGCGTTGAATAGTGAGCGGACGAAATCTCACATCCCGCATCGAAGACTGTACCGGCGAGATCACAGGTGGCTCCAAAAGGCCGGGATCGAGGTTTGAATTCGCGGAAAATAAATTCGCGAACACATTAGCTTTATCCTTTGAATTCGTGACTAACGTCCCGCTGTCTGTCACCAACGGAGGGAAAGAGGAGGAAGCAAAGTTACTGCTGACAGCCTTTGCCATTGACCAGAAGGAGCGCGAACCAGTTGGGCACCGAAGGAGCTTATTGATCACTCTGTCGTTGTGAGTCTTCTTCGCGGTATCAATCGCCTGGTTGCACGCGTTTCTGATTCTAACAAAATTCGTTCTGTTAACATCGGTGGGATTGGAGCGCCATTGCTTAAAAGCTCTATTCTTTGCCGCTGTAATCAGCTCGCATTTTTTGTCAAACCAAGGTTTATCAGACGAACTTCGTTTGATGGAATGTGGAATATACATCTCCATCCCCAGGAGAATAATCTCGGTGACCGACTCCGCGCAAGCGTTAACATCGGAGTTTCCGAAGCACACCTCCGACCATGAAAAGGATGCGAAGAAATCTCGCATATCGTCCCAGTTAGCAGCCCCATATTTCCATACATGGCGAAGCTGCCTAGGCCGGTTATTCGCTTGGTATGCAAGTGCTTGCGCGACAGATACCAAGCAGTGATCTGAGTTTCCCAGTGGCGCAGAAACCTCTACGGTATAAATACTCGGTTCGGATGTCAAAAACAGATCCAGGGTGTTCGCATAATTGCCTCGGGCATCCGGTACTCGCGTTGGTTCCCCCACGAATTGAGCCAAGTTGTCGCTTACAGCAAACATCTCCGCCAGCCTCCCAGCCTCATCGGTTCTGTTAGAATGTAACAACCAGTCGGAATTGAGATCATTACTATATAAAATAACTATATAAAATAACCGGAAGCCCGTGCAATATTAGTCTTAAGATTCAAATAAGGGTTTTTTATTGTAGTTTTCCCTTAATTTATTATTTGTTATTCATTAAAATTGTGCTATTGTCATTATATAGATTTAAGATTATAGTTGTAAAGGAATTGCTATCCTAAATCTCTTAAGTACTAGTTGTAAAATATACCATAAATGTAATTATCTACCAAATAAAAAATTGAATTGAATTATCTCGTGAGTAAGTAGATTATAATAAGAGGAACAAAGAGAGCAATTGGTGTAAATATCCGATCCTCAGTCCGCCAGTCAGCAGTCGTGTGCTGCGCCGTCTCCAACATTCCGCCAACCTTGAACTGTCGGTTCAACCGTCTCATCTTGAGCAACCGGGAGTAGGACCATCTTCGTGACGGGTCGCTTATGTGTGCCCCCCCTGAATCTTTACTGTTGCCAGCCGAACTTTGGCATCTCAACCTTTCCCATGGGTTCCCGTTCCCAGTTCCCGTTTCCGGTGGGAGTTTTGTTTATGATAATTACGTCACTAAACCAATGACGAAAAATACGATCATTGCATTGCCCATTCATCGAGAAGCAGAACACAAAATAATCATAAAGAATTCTCACTACAAAATGCCGCCTCAGCCAAAACTTCCGGTTGAACTGCAGCAAGGGCGATGACCCGCTTTGATAATTGGTTCATCATAATCATTAAACAATTCATACTGTTTAGACTATTACGACATATATTGTTTCATAGACAATATTTACGTATAAATAGCAAGGTTTTTGGATCAAGAAAGTCAGATAAAAAAGGCTCACAACTTACAGTGGATTCTTATTACAGTCTATCTAAAAGTTAAGAAATGCACTGTGTATTCTCTTAAGTCTATCTAAAATGCTAAGTGTATTCTCTTAAACAAATACCCAACCACGATCTTCGAGGTTTCGAAACCTAGCACCTTTTGAGTGCTAGGACCGGCAAAAAAGTAGGAATTTATTGGTGAGCTAAACAGGGGGAGGCAACAAAAGATGGGATTTCCATCATGCCGCTTTTTTATCATTGCAATAAATTGGTATCGAGATAAGGTTGTGAAAAGTGCGTAGTCGAGTTGTGGAGTTATGAGGTTACTCTTAAAATGGGAACAAATTGTAGATCAAAACGGTAAATATTTTACTCGAATCGGACAATTGGAACCATGTTATATAGAATCTAGAAATAAGCGTAAAAATAAATGGATTTATTTTTCCCTAAACTATTACATATTGATACGAGAACCATATATGTATATGAACAGTAGGGGAATCGACTCGTTCTATAGGGAGGGCCATTTAACCATCGCGATGATTTTTGATAACAAGTAAAAGAATCACACAAATTATTTCCTATGAGGTGATTTTGCGTTTGTTTTGGGAATTTGCAAATTCATACGCATCTCTGAAGACAGATGTGAAAGTTATACGGTTGCTAGATGCCGACAGTCTAAATGACCCACTCTACATATATTGCGAAACTGATGACGGACTGCATAATTTTTAATGCAATAAAAGTTTTGAGTTGTTTATAAAGAAGATGCTGAAGCGTTGTCCTTTTTGGAAATCATTTGGAAATTTCTTGCATTGCATTTATTTTCGAATTACCACTTGGGTCAGTTCCAAAGAAATACTTTCATAATTAACCCTCTCGTTAAAAATGTGAACTATCCAAAGTCTTGGAAAACTTGTTTGACTAATCTAAACTGAATGGATTACCATGTACGGTAAATATTCGAAACCTCTCCACATCTGTTCAGAAGCGGACAGTTATAAAACTTCATTGTTTAGATACCTTTTGTTCTAAATAGATTTGTATTGAAACGGAAAAACGGTAAGATCAACCTCAGTTTGAGGATGCGAGAACAGTAAGGGACATTTTCACTTACAAATTGCCAATAACGAGAAGTTAATGATTTTATAGATCTATGACCTTCCAAATCGCGGTCGATTGCGACCACAACCAATCACCCAAGGTGTAACGAAAACGGAACCATAGAAAGGACATCTCAATTGTACACTCACAAACACCAACCTTGAAGTTTCTTTAGAGTTTTGGTAAGTATTATGGTCGATTATTACACCAACTGAGGCTATCCAGTGACGAGCTAATTCACAGCCCAGCACGTCGGCAAAGGTTATTCGAGACTTCACGGTTGTTCAAATTGTTCTAAACCCCAAACGGCTTAGTGGCAATAATCACGTTGTTCACAGGATAATTGAATTCAATTTGCTTTCGCCCTGTCGTACCACACAGAATGCCGTGTCTAATAAGGGAAATATGTTCATTTTCTTCACGGCGACAACATCCCAAAGGACTAATTGATTTCAGAGGTCTCAGAAACACCCTCTCTTCTCGGTGCTGGGAAGTCTATTGAGGTTTCAAATCGATTGGTTTTGTCGATCGGCTCTTTGAAATCAGAGACAGTAAGCCGGTGGTTGTGTGATCCTTTCGCTCACTTGCTGGGCAAGTCACGGTGTTTTGCAAATTTCCTTTTCAATATATTCTAAACTTATAGATACATTTTGGGCGATACTCTAGTAGCTGACTTCACAGGCAGCCGCAATATAATTGTTTTGTCGCTTTGCCACCTCCACTCCTTTTAATCCTGCCGAACTCTGCTACTGCATTCGATTACCTATTAATAAGGGAGACGCACACAAAGGACACCAGAATTATTTATCGCTGTAGATCTTACTGGTGACGTGTTTGTGTTTGAAGTCCTAAAACGATTTGGTCCTTCTCCTCTTGGGCGAATGTGTCCAAACAAAGAGTTCGTCTGTGTACCATTGTTTTGTGTTCAATTACATTAAGGGCCGATTTTTGTGTTGGAAATATTTTTTCCACAACTATTGTCGTTTGGTACCCATGAGAGTTGTATTGTCGCTGTTCGATCGCAAATGAAGATAACAAGCTGAGTTCGATTTGATATGCGTCCTTGCGACCTGCAACTCCAGAAATAGTCGGGATATCGAAAACAGCTTGTTTGTGTTTGTATTCAATGCGTTCTAATGTCAAATGATTGACTGCAATGGATTCCTGTCAGTGAGACGAATCGATTGATGTTGGCTGTAATCTGTTTTGATACGTATGTATACATGTGCAGTCCTGATGACAGGAAGACACACTGAAACTGTGACGAATTCCTAAGGAAATGGAGACAGATATTGGCACCGTTAGAAGTAGAGGGGATTGCTGTAGAAGTGACAAACAGAAACAATAAAAATATTAATTTACAGGATCTAGAAAACTATCTGACACATTAATTGATTAGAACGAGTCATTTCAGTAATACTGCTCATACTCAGTAATCGTGCTAGTAGAAAGGCCATAAAAATGCGTATTTTTATGTGTACCGCATATGCAAAAACGGCATTTTATGAGGCTCACTTGTTAAAAGTAGAGGAAGAATGTGGAGATGGAGGTGCTGTGCATTGGATCACGAAGTACATGGACGTGTTTGCATGACGTGCGGTTCGGCTGAAGAACGATTATCTGTGTTTATTCGTCTATCGTTTATGAATTGGTGAGCACTCTCTGACTCTGTGATCACATATTTAGAGCAAATGAGGATTGTTGTGGGGCCTTGTGTTGAATGGGGTTGAGTCGACCGAGCCAAAGAGAAGTCGGTGAATGAAGAGATTATCCGACAAGATTATGGTTTCTTTCATGGTTTGCAAGTTAATTAATTTAAGACGGTTATTGTCAGCAAAGCAGGATCAGAGGATTTTACGATTCCCATCCACGGAGGATTTTACCATCCCCATCCACGGAGAGCAAAACGCAAGAACCTAGGTTGAATTCTCTCGATTCTGCGAATGTGAGTCTGCTTGTAGTGCTCTAAAAAGCCCTACCACCCTTTTCCCCCATTCACATATCCTAATCCCAGCAATATTACATTAAACCTAAAATCTAATCAAAACCGAAAAAAACCTAAACTAAATCCAAAATTCGCAATAAACGAATCAAACATCCGTTTATCGCTTAGCATTTGCCTCCACGGCATAATCAAAATCCAGGGATACGTTATCTCAACCTGGTAATATCCCCCATAAATTAAACAAACAAAAACCCGAATTCCTTTACATATCCACATATGCACAATAGTTTCATAAGAATTCAGGAAACTGAATTCTTATCTTAAACAAACATTGAGCACCTCACTCAGGATACCAAAATCGGGATTTTGGTATGTCATTGTGCATTTCGAGATACAAATCTCGATTTGTTTCCCTTTATAAAGGAACAGCAAAGTGATATCTGAGTATTAAAATGATATCGAGGCCAGCAGTATCCTAATATTCCTTGTGTCAGACGGTAGTATCTAAATGTACATCAAGTAGAGAAGACTCAGGAAATAAAACTTTTTCTTGTAAGTAAAAACCGAATTTCATTTTTGACCAATCCCCAATTTTCAAGCAAGCCCAGCGGAGACGAGGTTTTGCGAACACCGAAAAAAGCGACAGAAACCAGGACCAACAACAGGACGTTGCTCTTCCCTCAGGCTCTGAGGAAGCACGGCGACGACCTCAGTAGTACGTTTTTCAGGAGCGGTCTAAGAGATCCCTTCTCGTTTTAAGGACTAGGAGACACGGTCCCTGAACAAACTACTACATGCTGGGGGACCAAAACAGACTAGCAGAGCTGAGCAGTGGACAGACAAAGGAAATGTAGAGGAATCGGGCGACATAGGGGTAGAGAATACTTTAACCGTTTAACAAATCCGAGGGTCGAACTGGCCTTAAGGATCATTGCTTCAGTATGTAAAAGGCAAATAAGTTCTCTATCACCTAAAATACGAAGGTCCCGGATCGATTGGACGATTATGAGGTTTTGCTTATGAAGGGGGATGGAATTCGTGAAAATGGACTGGCATTTGGCGATATGGCATTTGGCGATATTGAGCTCCAGGCAATTTTTGCGACACCAAACCCAGAAGCTGTCATGATCACTGTGAAACTGTGCAGAATCAAGTGGTGACATGATAGTCTTATAGAATTTTGTGTCGTCAGCATAGAGAGACACACAGGACTGCTTGATTACTCTTTGGATGTCGTTTGTAGGTAGAATGAAAAGTACAGGACCTAGATGACTACCTTGGGTGGCCCCGAATGTAGCCAGGAAGGGTTACATGTCGCGGATTTGGAATGAACACTGTAAAGTCTACTTCCCTGTTAGGAAGAAATCCATTTTAATAGAATGGTTTCAACGCTGAGGGTGAACAATTTCAAAAGTATAGGTTTATGAGAAATTTTGTCGAAAGCTTTGCTGATGTGGATTAAAACTATGCCGACCCTTTTGCCATTCTCTAGGGCTGAGAATGTGAAACGTATACATTATATGAGGGTGGTTATTGTTGATCTGCCTGCAAGGGAGAAGAATTCCCCAAGAAAAAGAGATAAGAAGAATTTTTTTGAAAGGGGAACTGAAACTATAAATGAATATTTTTTTTTAGAAAAATGGCAAGATACCATCGGGGCCTGGAGTGAATTCATGGTTGAGTTGGAATAATTTGTTTTCAAAAGAGTGAAGATCAATGAAATGGGCTAAATGAGGGCCGAGGGAGAATTGAAATAAATAATCGAAATACAAAGAGTCGGGGACAAAGGAGTCATTGATGAAGAGTTGTTTGAAGTGAGTGGCAAAGAAATTAGCAATAGTAAATGGGCCAGTTGGGGTTTCCTATTCGTAGTTAAGCGAAGTGGACTAGCCCTCGGATAGTCACTCGTAATTGACGGAAAAAGGCGTTGGGGCCTTTTGTTAAGTTAGTTTGTCCATCGAATAAGTAGTTTTGATAGAATGAATTGTAAAGTTCGGTAAAATGAAAATAACATTAGAGAAAATTAACATAATTGTTAACCGTACGCTTCCGAAGGAAATGGCGCATATCTTGTTCCTTTTATTGTGTAAGGAGAGATGACGTTTTATGCCGAAAATAAGGAACGTAGGGTGAGATATAACTGTAAATTTCTCCCTAAAAGTGTGTAATAGCATCCTCTACAGATGATTCGTCGTAGTTCAGCGACAGTCTACTAAGATAAACATTGATAAGGCGGAAATTTTGTTTGCTTTGTGGAAGTCGGAGAAGTAGTGATTACTGGGGGTGGTAGACGATGGAGAGGGGTAGAGAAAAAGTGACTAGAGAGAAGGTGGGCGGTAGTTATCGATGGTTGAGAGGACTGATAGGCTGAGTGAAACTGAAGAATTAATGGAGTCGATTGCGAAGATAAGGTCTAGTAGTTTGCCTATGAAGTTTAAAACGTTGCTAATTTGACAGAGACAAGAGTCAGCTAGTCGATCAATGAAAAGACCTTCACTCACAGAAGTGGGATAGGAAATGTAGAAAGATTGGTCGTCGGATAATGTCCATTTCAATTGTGGCACGTTAAAATCGCCAAAAACGATGATCTTATATTGGCATGCGTCATCATCATCGGCACTACAACTGGGAACCAGTCTTGGCCTTATTTAGCAAGTCCTGGGACTTGTTAAATTTTCCATAATGATTTGTTTTTTTCCGGGCAAGGTCATTAGTCTTGCGCCGATTGGCAATAACTCATCTCAATTATATGGTCAATTGCGTTGAGACCGAGTCCATATGCTTCGACGGGCTATGATGGTGAGGTGTAAAGACAAGTAAACTAAATTGATTTACTGGGTAGTATAATTTCAACTAAGACATCATTCATGCTTCATCAATTTTAGATGAAGTAGATATAGCAATGAGTGACGAATCAATAAACATTATGAAGTTACTTTTAAAACGGCAACAAGTTGTAGGAAAAAAAAACAACGATTCACTCTTGAATTAAATCAGAAAACTCAAACCAGTAAGGTCAAAAAAGGAAATACTAAAGTTCGCATTCCGTAGCATTCTGAAGATAGGTTCATTAGAGCCATAAGAGGTGTGGTGGGTGGGTATATTGAGTAAAAGAAGATTCCGTTAATTGCAGCGATTGGTATTGAACAAGAGAGACTAAAGAATATTTTCACACTCAACCGAACCTGAGAGAAGATGGCGGATGAAGAGATTATCGGCATGAATTCGGTACTATTCTAGTGTTAATTAATTAATTAATTAATTTATGGCAATTTATATAGGGAGACCGAATCAAAGGGTCTCCTATCTCAGAAGTAGCTGATGGACCCTGGTGGAATCCATGCAATACTTCTCAAGAAATGCCCATCCAATTTCTCTGCTCCCCTCATACTGTTTTTTAATCTCCCACTCACTCAAGGCGTATTCCCCCATATTTGGAAAACCTCTTTCATCACCCCTATCCATAAGAAGGGTCCCAAAAACGTTTTGCGAACTACCGCCCCATCGCCAAACTGTCGCACTTACTCAAGATTCTCGAAAGCACTCCATCCGAATCTCTTAGTTTTCGTTACAAATCTTTTATTTCACCAAGGCAACGTGGTTTTTTCAATGACTGATCAACTGCAACCAGCTTCGTTGAGTTCGCTTCCTTCACACTCTCAACACTAGAGGACGGTTACGAGGTCGATATGGCCTCAGCCAACCTCAGTAAACCATTCGACAAAATCTTTTATAATCCAATCCTCTTCAAATTATCTGCCTTCGGTTGGAATTGGATTGCTGAAATGGTTTCCTTCCTATCTAAAGGATAGACTTTATTCGGTTCGGTTCAGGTCCATGATATCCAACCCCTTTCTTGCCGCCGCTGGGGTCCCCCAAGGTAGCCATCTGGGCCCTCTCCTATATATATTTGTCACTAATGACATCGATAAGGGAATTAAGAATTCCTGCTTGTCCCTATACGGTGATGATACCAAGTTACACAAATTCATCGACTAACCACTTGATTTTGCACTGCTACAATCTGACCATGACAGATTCTCGACTTGGTGTGACAAAAATTGCTTTGTACTTAATATCGCCAAATGCCAATCAATAACCTTTTCCCGTAAGCGTATTCACTCATCCCCACGTTCCTATTCCCTTCATAACCAACCCCTGACCGTTGTCCAATGATAAGATGATCCGGAAAGTCAATTCTGCCCTTTGGTTCGTGAAACGATCGTCTAAGGAATTCTCTGACCCTTGCATTACTCAATCCCCTTACCTTACCTTCGTGTGTCCACTGCTTGAATATGCTAGCCGGGTATGGTCTCCTTATCACAAGATTTAAACATCGACTCGGCAAAAAGAAGATGAAGGGAAAAACGAAAAAAGCGGGATATACGCGTCGGCACGTGGAATGTTCGAACGCTATATAAACCAGGCGCGATACAGACGGTCGTAGAAAACGCGAAACAATATAAAATGGACATCGTCGCGCTTCAGGAAGTCCGACTCCCACATCAAGTAATCGAAACCAACGGGTTTACACTGGCGTGGGGAGGTACCGATACACATAAACTCGGAACCGGCTTCATCATAAGCAAGAAGATTACACCCCATGCAAAAGATGTAAAAATTTATTAATGACCGAATGTCGGTGGTAAAAATACAGGGCCCATGGTACAATTAAGTATTTATAAACGTACACACCCCAACAGAATCTACGGACGAAGAAACGAAGGACACGTTTTACGAGTCCCTAGAGAAAGCATTTGATGGGATCTCATCATTCGATGTTAAAATCGTCCTTGGGGACCTCAATGCGAAAATTGGAAACTAAGATATCTTCCAACCAACTATAAGTAATGAAAGCCTACACGACGTTTCAAATGATAATGGAATTCGGATTAAAGCACGATATTCAAGCAGAAACAAATCAATTTCCTCATAGACAAAAGACACAATTCGAATATCCTTTACGTCAGATCATATAGAGGAGCAGATTGCGACTCCGATCATCTTCTAGTCATCGGCGAAATCAGGTGTCGGCTTGCAGCAATCCTACATGGGCGGTCACGGGAGACAAGCAGAAAGGTCGACATTGATAAACTAAAAGACCTACGCAAAAGGACTAAATATCAGAACAATCTAACTAATAGGTTTAGCATCCTAGAGAATGGGAGCAGGGAGGAAGAGGAAACCAATCATGTGGGCACTAAATGGACATCGATCAGAGACACCATCAAATAAACAGCCCAAAAGGTATTAGGATTAAGAAAACAATTAAGTCCAAACCTTGGTTTGACGATGAGTGCAGGGCGAAGCACGAACAAGGTAAACACCTCAGAGTGATCCACTCACAAAAGAAATGATGAAGTCAACGCAGAAAGATACGCGACAATTCGGAAAGAGACAATGAGACTTTTCAAAGCAAAAAACGCGAATGGGAGAAGACTCGAATCGAAAAAATCTTATAAAATGCCAGAGCAAAGAAACATCAGAGGTATGTACGCCGGCATAAATTCAATTAGAAATGGCTACCGAGGTAGAGCCAAAATAATTCGAGACGCGAACGGCTGTCTGGTCACAGAAACTAACAATATCGTAATCAAATGGAAGCATTACTTTGAAAACTTGCTCAATGTACGTACCCATCAAGCAGAAATTAACGCACCAGACGTACATACAGCCAAGCATCAGATCCCAGAGCCCTCTTTCAATGAAGTCGGAGATGCAATAAATCGATTGAAAAACATCAAGGCTCCCGGAGTCGACTGCATACCGGCATAGCTTGTGAAACACGGAGGACAGGCAACCGCTCGAAAGATCCACCAACTCATCGAAACAATATGGGATAAGCAATTCACTCCGGAAGAATGGAAAACCTCAATAGTCGTCGCCATCTACAAAAAAGGCGACAGAGCTGATTGCGAAAACTACAGAGAAATATCATTGCTCCCAACCACATACAAAATACTAACAAATGCCATACTGGCAAGAATCACACCATACGCAGAAGAAATAGTGGGAAACTACCAGTGCGGATTCACTAGGAACCGGTCAACGAGCGTCCAAATGTTCACAGTAAGGCAACTGTTGGAAAAGAAGTGGGAATACGGAGAGACGGTACACCAACTGTTCGTTGACTTCAAAAAAGCCTACGACTCAGTCGTAAGGCAAAGACTCTACCGTATTGTAGTTGAACTGGGAATCCTGAAAAAATATGCCACCCTCATTCATATCTGCATGGACGAAAACAAAGGGCGACTTAGAATAGAAAACCACCTCTCAGAACTATTTGATATCCGGGACGGACTACAACAGGGGGATGGTCTCTCACCATGTCTTTTTAACCTTGTGCTCGAGTATGTTATCAGAAAGGTACAAGACGACAACATGGCCGGATCATTCCTGAATGGGGCGGATGACATCGCCGTGCTGGGCGATAATCTAGAAACTGTAAGTAAAACAGTGAAATCATCATGCAGGCGGCAGAAATGGTCGGGAGAAATCCCTGGCCATCTTTCGGAGCTTGGCGGATGGACCGGTTCGAGGAAAGGTTGGTTAGGTGGTAGTCGGTCCCAAGGTGAGATACCACCCCGTCACACTGTACATTCCGCGATATCGCCGAGAGAAATCTTCGACGGTATTCCGGATGTGTGGCTGATGGCCCGGACTGACACGGGGATTGTCATGATGGTACCTTCTGATATAAACAATTCCGGAGGTAAACTAGTCTCCCATTCGGATCTCTAGGGGGGGATTATGTCAGGGGGAACATCATGCAGATATCATAATAAATAATGGAACCTTAAGCGGTTCGTCATCGCATAATACGCTCACTCTCGAGGCTCGACCCACGCTCCACTGCTGACGGCATTTGGTAACATCAGGGGCATCGGTTTCACCAATACCAATGTAAACGCCGTCCACCAGGTCGATTCGTCAACTGATTCGACATATCTTCTTTGCTCAGAATACGACTTACATTCGAGATTCCGTTTTAAAGGCGGAGTCTGCGTCTTCGCGCGGTCCAATCTGGCTTGCCAGAGGATAGAGGCGTTGGAACCGAATAATAGGGACATCATATGGTTGAGGGTCGTGCTGAGGAATTCCGTTAAATTTCTTTGTTGTCTTTACCGCTCCCCGAATGACGATCGACCGGCGACATTTTTCGAACATCTTTCATATACCGTCGACTGGATACAGATCAACCACCCAGCTTCTGAAATTGTTGTCCTTGGCGATTTTAATGTGCACAATTCCGGCTGGTTGTTACATTCTAACAGAACCGACGAGGCTGGGAGGCTGAGGGAGATGTTTGCTGTATGCCACAACTTGACTCAACTCGTGGGGGAGCCAACGCGAGTGTCGGATGCCCAAGGCGATTATGCGAACACCCTGGATCTGTTTTTGACATCCGAAACGAGTATTTATACCGTAGAGGTTTCTGCGCCACTGGGAAACTCAGATCACTGCTTGGTATCCGTCGCGCAAGCACTTGTATATCAAGAGAACAACCGGCATAGGCAGCTTCGCCATCTATGGAAGTATGGGGCCGCTAACTAGGACGATTTGCGAGATTTCTTCGCATCCTTACCATGGTCTGAGGTGTGCTTCGGAAACTCGGATGTTAACGCATGCGCGGAGTCGGTATCAGAGATTATTCTTCTGGGGATGGAGATGTATATTCCACATTCCATCAAACGAAGTTCGTCTGGTAAACCTTGGTTTGATAAAAAATGCGAGCAAATTACAGCGGCAAAAAAAAGAGCTTTTAACCAATGGCGCTCCAATCCCACCGATGGTAACAGAATGAATTTTGTTATAATCAGAAACGCGTGCAACCAGGCGATTGATGCCGCGAAGAAGGCTCACAACGACAGGGTGATCAATAAGCTCCTTCGGTGCCCAACTGGTTCGCGCTCCTTCTGGTCAATGGCAAAAGTTGTCAGCGGTAACTTCGCATCTTCCTCTTTCCCTCTGTTGGTGACAGACAGCGGGACGTTAGTCACGAATCCAAAGGATAAAGCTAATGTGTTCCCGAATTTATTTTCGGCGAATTCAAACCTCGATCCCGGCCTTTTGGAGCCACCTGTGATCTCGCCGGTACAGTCTTCCATGTGGGATGTGAGATTTCGACCGCGCACTATTCAACGCATTCTACGTGAACTGGATTGTAGGAAGACAACCGGCCCGGACGGAATACCAGCAATAGTCCTTAAGAACTGGGCTCCAGAAGTATCGCCGGTTCTTGGCAGGCTATTCCGCTTATCTTATGCACGGAGGACCTTTCCTTCCTGGTGGAAAATCGCCCGAGTTCAGCCAATCCCAAAGACGGGAAAAAAGTGTCTCCCACAAAATTACCGTCCGATAGCATTACTGTCTATTTTATCTAAGGTAATGGAAAAGGTCATCAATACAGAGTTGGTTAAGTATTTGGAATGCAACGGACTTCTGAATGATCGTCAATACGGATTCCGTGGCAGGCGGTCCACAGGAGACCTTTTGACATTTATAACCGATATATGGACATCTGCGATTGAACGGCATGGTGAATCAAGGGCGGTCGCATTGGATATCTCCAAGGCTTTTGACCGCGTCTGGCACGGGGCATTGCTGAGCAAACTTCGTTCATATGGACTTTCCCAACAGCTTTGCGACTGGACGAGGAGCTTCCTCGAGAATCGATCGATCCGGGTTGTTGTGGACGGCGAGTGTTCGGATCTGTATCCTGTTAATTCGGGGGTGCCCCAAGGTTCTATATTGGCTCCAACCTTGTTCTTGCTTCACATAAATGATTTGTTGGAGACAACGGATAACAAAGTGTTCAGTTTTGCGAATGATAGTACGCTCGTTTCCTCCTTTTCGAGTGATCGGCCAATTGGTGCATCAACGTCACACCAGCTGAGATGTAGACAGATTGACTCTCTGAATCGGGATCTGGATAAAGTCCTGCAGTGGGGAAAGGCCAATCTTGTCGACTTCAATGCAACGAAGACCCAGTATACAACATTCACAAAGAAAACTGGATCATCAGTTCCACAGCTGATGATGAATGGCCGGGCCCTCGAGGCTGGGGAAAGTTTGAAATTGCTCGGCGTCACGGTCTGTGGGAATGTATCATGGTATAAACACGTGTCGAGTATCGTCCGGTCAGCCTCAGGAAAACTGAGTTATCTTTTTAGAGCCAAGAAATATTTTACTCCGGCCCAACTTCTTCTCCTATATAAATCCCAAATTAGACCCGCGCTCGAATATTGCTCTCATGTTTGGAGCTCGGCTCCTAAACATACCCTCGACCTACTTGAGAGCATACAGAGACGAGCGATCCGCCTTATCGGGAACTCGGCGCTGACGTCGGGACTACAGTCGCTATCACATCGAAGGCGCGTAACCGACCTCTGCATGTTTGACAGATTTGATCACGGGTACTGTTCTTCGGGAATTCGTGATATTGTGCCACGCAATTCGGCTTATATGCGCTCCACAAGACAATCCGACGGATGGCACCCGTTTGTGGTTCATCTCCCGACGGCGCGAACATCCCTGCATCAGAACTCGTTCCGTTACAGAGCGGGGAAGCTGTGGAACTCATTTCCCACACGAGTGTTCCCGGAGCGTTACAACCTGCAATTGTTCAAACAGAACTGCAACAGTTATTTGATGGCATCTCGGGGCGCCCAATCGGCGCTATAGGTTCGCCTCTCCCGAGAGAAGTCTAATAAAAAAAAAAAAGAAAAAAAAGGTGGGCCTAGAAATAAATGAACACAAAACAAAATACATGATTACGACGAGAGCAGGTGGACCTCAGAGAACACATATAAATATATAAATATAATATAAATGTCAGAGGCAAGATATTTGAATAAGTTAAAGAATTTAAATATTAAATGTCGAAGGTAATTAACAAAAGACTACATTGCCGCGATGGTAGTTGGCACGCAGTCAGTAAACTGCTGAAATCCAGACTGCTATCACGTAACATAAAGCTTCGTGCCTATAGAACCATAATCATGCCGATTGCTCTATACGGATGCGAAACTTGGGCTCTCACAAAACGGGAAGAAAACAAACTCCGCGTATTCCAGAATAAAGTTTTAAGGAGTATCTTTGGAGGTAAATATGACGAGGAGGCAGGACAATGGAGGAAACTCCACAACCACGAATTGGAAGAGCTATATCGCAAACCTACAATAGTGAGAGTAATCAAGTCGCGAAGATTAAGATGGGCCGGATATGCGGCGCGAAAGGGCAACGATGCGTAGAATTCTTGACGGTAGACCAACGGGAAAGAGACCGGCAGGTCGGAGATGAGAGGACAATGTAAGGTTTGACCTTGAGGAGATCGGATCGGATGGTCAAGCGTGAAAGGAGAGTGCACAGGACAGGGAACGATAGCGGAGTCGAGTCGACGAGGTCATGAACTTCCGGGTTCCTACAGGCCAATAGATAGTAATAGTAGTAATGGATGCGTTTATCGATCATATTTTGGTACAGTACAAATTCTTTTCCCAACTGAGTCATGTTATGTAGTAACGCTCTCATCGCCTTGGTCCCAGCGAAAACATAAATTAGATTACATTACATATAAAACCTTTAAATGATTTAAGGGTACATTCTCATCAGTAAGACCGAAAAATAAGCTATTTTCATGTTTTTTTTTGTTGAGGAAAGTAATAAATCTAGACACTCGCGGTATTTCGGGTATATTTATTGTACTTTTAAGTAGCTTTTAAAAAATGTTCAATTAATTTCATGATAACCCCGAGGTAGGGGCACGTTGCGCCGTAGACCGCTGCGAAATAAAGGACCTCGATGGCGACTGTCCTACAGCTCATATTACGAGTATTTATCTGAAACAAAAAATCGAAAAAGTTTACTTGTTTAGTATGAGTGTGGTTAGGCATGAACCACGAAAAATGAAATCTATCCAAAAATAACAAAATGGCGACGTTTTGAAATTTATGTGCGTGTTGTATTCCAGAATACTACCCTTTATAATACAACCCTTTATTAAATTTAACACTGAATCTCCTTACACATCCTTAAAAACTTCACTTAACATATATTACATTCTCACTTAATACATACCATTCATAAACATTCACAATATTGCCAGTTACAGCACACTTAATAACCTGCACCTTTTTATTTATTCAAAACATAGTAACTTGGATTTTCGTCCAAATTGATTAATGTGAAAAGTCACAGAGAAAAAATAGAAATAGAAAAAATTCAGTTCCGAACGAGTTGAGTTCGGAAGCTAGTTTGAGATTTGAGTTTGAGAAGTAAATTTCGTTTTGATTTAAAGTAAATATTTTCTGAGTATAAGGTTAATTGTAGAATGTTTTATAATTACATAAAAAGTACTATTATTATTTGTAAAAAGATACATAGATAAAATAATAAATAAAAAATAAAAGGTCCCCGCTCTTCCCTCAACCGAGGAAGCACGGCGCCGGACATATAACACTGGTGGCAGCGGTGGGATGATCCAACCAAAGGATCCCAAATAGAAAGAAAATAAGAAGAAGAAAAAAACAAGAAAAAAAAATTTTTAAACAGAAAACAAAATTTAAAACAAAAAAAAATGTTTATAAGAAGAAAAGAGAACACAAGAGAAATAACCAAATAAGAAGAAGAAAAAAAAAAGTAAACATAAAACAACGAAAAACAAAGTAAACAAAAAATTTAAAACAACAAAAAAAAATTGATTATAAGAAGAAAAGAGAACACAAGAGAAATAACCAAATAAGAAGAAAAAAATTTTTTCAAGAAGAAAAGAGAAAAAAAAAAACAGGAGAAATAACCAAACCAAAATAAGAAAAAAAAAAAAACCCCGACATAAAACAACGAAATAAAAAGAAAAAAAAAGGAAAGCAGCCAAGACCAGGATGAGCAATCAACTTTAGGACGTGAAGTCTGCCTGGCGGAAAAGAAAAAAAAATCTAAAAAGAAAAAAAAAACACAGAGGAAACAACTAAGGAAAACTGAAGACAAAAAAAAACAAAACAGCAACACTCAAGACTGCTATCAACAGTACAACGACAACATTTAGTAGAGTAAGCATTTTTTTTAATAGCGACTTTTCTCTCTACTTTTTTTTAGGAATATTTTCTACTTGGAAGCTCTCCTTTTCACAAAAAAAAATTTTTTTTTTGGATAGAAATTTCTATCTATATTTTGAAAATTCTCATTTCAGTATTTCGACGATATTTCCGATTTTTTCTTTCTCGTCGTTTCTTTCTTTGCAGCTTTGGGACCAATTTATTTTTCTTTCCTATATATATATATATATTGAATAACAAAAAGAAAGGCCAGTTTTTCCATAACCATATTTTTAAGAATTAACCATATATTTTAAGAATTGATAACAAATTTTCGCCTTTTATTTTAAACTTTCACTATTAAGAGTCCATATTACACGAGACAGGCGGCTAGGCAGGGGGAAGAACAAATCCACTATCAACAGATACACATTAAACCCCCTGAAATGGCTCTTTCTGTCGGAATTTCTGATGTTTTCAGAATCGTCCCTACCTTTGACGGGAAACCCTGCGACTTAGGTAAATTTATTTCCGGGGGAGACGTTTTATTTAGATCCATAAAGAAGGGAGACCCGGATATGTACGAGACATTTTTAGAGCTAGTCAAAAATAGACTAGAGGGTCATGCTTACGATCTGATTAGGTATAGCCAAATCGCTAAGTGGGAGGATATAAAAGAAAAATTAGAATCGGAATATAAAGAGGAGCAATCTCGGTCGACGGCACACAATGAGTTGAAACAACGCTACAGAGAAACCGTCCGGGAATATGGCGATAGAGTCGCGAATGCTCTAAGGACTCTAAGCTCTGCCACGTGTGAAATAACAGCAGACGCGGTGGTTAGGGAATTCTTAATGGAAGAAAACAAAAAATTGGCCGTACAAACATTTGAGGATGGACTAAACAACGAACAGCTAAAGATACTAGCTAAAGTCCATGGGGGAACCAATTTAAAACAGTCGATTGCACATGTAGTGTCACATGCGGCTCGCATGGACAACTCTCCCAGGTCATATCAATATAACGAAAAACCTACATTCAATCGTATAGTCTGCCAAACCTGTGGTAAGTCAGGGCATACACAGGACACATGTTATCGAAACATGCAGTCCACTTTTCCGAATAGACAACCCATAAAAAGGGAATATAACATTTTATGCAATTTCTGTGGACGGAATAATCACACAGAGAATGAGTGTAGATACAAGATATCTAGGAATGGAGCGTCTTCAACAAATTACCAACAAGGTACCACAACGCGTAACCCATTCCGAAACAATCCTACAAACTCTAAAAATCGTTTTGGTGAAAATTCTAGGACCACCAATAGACAAAACGATCGGCAAAATGTTCACTTTTCTCGGGTGCAAGAGTCGGAAAACGAGGCCTGACGCCAACCAAAATTTATGGACGACAAACAAAATTTTTCTATTTACACCATTAGATCTTTGGAAATAGATAACGACCATTTTAATGAAGCTCCTGAGCCCACATACTCCTATAAACCTAGACATATAAACAAAGATAACCCTGCCCCTAATATAAAGACTCCGATTCATACTCCCATTCTGGAAAATAATTCAGCAACACAAACTGAAAATTCGAAATTTTCAGCAGTATTAAAGACTGAAATCCCTAATATCTCAGCTATCCCTATTGACAACGCAGACACTTCAGCAACCAAGACTGAAAACTCAGCAGTATTAAAGACTGAAAATTCGGATCCTGCAGAAAATATACAAACAGAAATCCCTAATATTCCGGCTATCCCAATAGACAACCCCGACACTTCAGCAACAAAGACTGAAAATTCAGCAGTGTTAAAGACTGAAGACCCAAAAGTTGCAATAAAAATCGAAACCCAAGTCAATCCAGCAGCTAATACTGATGAACAAATCTTTTCTGCAGCAAAGACTGAAGGATTGAATGTTTCTACAGCAGATATAACTGAAGAAATAGTTCAAACAGCAAATAGGACTGGGAACCAAGATGTTCTAACAGCTAATAAGTCTGAAGAACTATGCGAATCAGTAAATGAGACTGAGAAACTAAACGATTCATCAGCAGTGAGTAAGACTGAAAAGGTAGACGTTCCGACAGCGGTTAAAGCTATGGACAATGACAACACTAAGCCGAAAACAATAAATATTTTAAACAACGAAAACAAACACAAACGCTTACTCAAACACGATATAATAAATAATGAAAATAATAATTTATCTAAAATAGGTACGGAAAAGGAAAACCATATAAGTACATTACAAATTTTCTTTTTCAACGATAAACATTTATTCAAACACAAAATACAAAAAAATAAAAAGTTACACAGCCATTTAGGACATTTGAAATCATTTCTTAAGAAGATTTTTGGTATTATGCATTTCTATAGAATCATCATAATACTAGGCCCAAAAAAGTTTTGGAAACTTTTCCATAAATTTAAGGAAATATAAACACATAACAAATGGCCTTTGTTTTTTTATTTAATATATATGAACTAATCAAACAATTGTAGGAATTGACGAAAACGAAAAAAAAAAAAAAAAAAAAAGTTAAAGAGGGGGAATAACGAAAGACAACTTTAGAGGTAATATGTATTGGAAATTTTGGAATTAATATATATTCGAACGGAAAAGGAAAGAAAGAAAATTTTATTGGTAATATATATATTGGAAATTTTGGAATATATATACGGAAATGAGAATTTTGAAACAATAATATTAATATTATATAATTAATATAATAAGTAATAATAATTTTTGGATAAGAAAAGAAAAGGTACCAAGGAGAAGTATTTAAATTTAGTTAATATATAATGTAAATAGACTATTTTGGACTATTTTTCTAGTGTTAAGAACTTTTTGATTATTGGAAAAATTTAGTTAATATATAATGTAAATAGACTATATTTGGGACTATTTTTCTAGTGTCAAGAGCTTTTTGATTATTGGAAAATTTTAGTTAATATATAATGTAAATGGATTATTTTTCTAGTATTAAGAACTTTTTGATTATTGTAACCTTTGATGAAAGATTAATTTTGAAAACCATTGTAATGTAATTGAACGAAAATCCAAGTCTTTAATTAATCTTAATCTAACCTATAGTTACTAGAAAATTATTCTCTTCAAGGATAATTTTCTTTCTCGAAGAAGGGTGGGATGTTGTATTCCAGAATACTACCCTTTATAATACAACCCTTTATTAAATTTAACACTGAATCTCCTTACACATCCTTAAAAACTTCACTTAACATATATTACATTCTCACTTAATACATACCATTCATAAACATTCACAATATTGCCAGTTACAGCACACTTAATAACCTGCACCTTTTTATTTATTCAAAACATAGTAACTTGGATTTTCGTCCAAATTGATTAATGTGAAAAGTCACAGAGAAAAAATAGAAACAGAAAAAATTCAGTTCCGAACGAGTTGAGTTCGGAAGCTAGTTTGAGATTTGAGTTTGAGAAGTAAATTTCGTTTTGATTTAAAGTAAATATTTTCTGAGTATAAGGTTAATTGTAGAATGTTTTATAATTACATAAAAAGTACTATTATTATTTGTAAAAAGATACATAGATAAAATAATAAATAAAAAATAAAAGGTCCCCGCTCTTCCCTCAACCGAGGAAGCACGGCGGGACACTTCAACATGCGCTTTTAATGAATGTTTTCCTTCTTTTTTTTGTTTATAAAAAAATAAATTTACAACGTATCGGCATAATTATGGTTCATGCGATAGAGAGTTCAATTACGCGTATTTGAAAAGAAAAATATTCAGGTTCGTTGAAAACTGATGGAGTTATCACAGTCGCCAGCTCGAAAAAACGTTGTTTTCGAGAAAACGCGTTTAAAGTTTACTACTTGCTAAGCTACCTGCTTTGACTCAGTCGGCTCGAAGGCTCATAACTTTTTAACCGTTACGAATTTCGATTGAATTGACTAAAATTTGACCCAGCTGATGAGAATGTACCCTTAAAAAATTTAACACATACATTGCAAACGATTAAAGTTTAAATACCATTATAGTACTACAACGGGGGATGGGAGCGAACATACAGGGCAAAGTCTATGCTTTCAACCCGGCGAAGACCAGTACGATCCTTGTCTCTTTTCAATCCAAGTTGACATGCAGTCTCCACGTGACACCCCTGGATAGAAATGCCGAGCATTTAAAAACGCGATGTCCAATCTTCTCAATAAAAATGGACAGGTTTAAGTGCATTCAAATCAACTTAAACCACTTTGAAGTAGCACAAGATCTCCTTTCTCAAACGGTTAAGGAATATGGTGCCGACGTGGTACTCAGCAATGAACAGTACAGGATGCCTGGCACTAGTACTATTACATGTGAGGAAGACAGCAGTGGAACAGCGGCCATCTGGACAAGTGGAAGTTCACCCATGGAATGTAGAAGTGTCCAGCGGCTGGAAGGAATTGCCTATGCGAAGATCAGAGGAATTCATTTCTACTGTTGTTACGCTCCGCCAAGGTGGGAAATAGAATATTTCAAATGCTTTTTAGACAGAATAACACGAGAAGCTAGAGATAAGAGCCCACTTATAGTTGCTGGAGATTTCAACGTTTGGGCAGTAGAATGGGAAAGCACAAGGGCCAACAGTAGAGGACAGGCACTACTTGAAGCCTTCGCAGTCCTAGATGTGGTGTTGCTTAATGAGGGTATCGATGACACCTTCATAAACGAGAGACGCCGGTCCAAAATCGACATCACATTTGCCAGCTCCATGTTGGCAAGAAGTATGGAGTGGCGAGTTTTGGACACCTACACCCACAGTGACCACCATGCCGTGATGTACGAAATATTACCGCACAGGGGATTCATCACTGGCAAATTGGCGAAGAGAGCCCAAAAAATGGGTGGAAAGAGAGGGAATTATATACTGGAAGACCAAATCGCACAGTTTGACGTCGGTGCGAACAGGCAGGCTGGAAAAGTCATGAAGTGCCTAACTACCGCATGTGATGCTTCTATGCCACGACAAAGACAACCAGCAGGGGCTATGAAACCAGTCTATTGGTGGAACTCATTCCATTAAATAACAACCCATGGGGCAGCGCTTACGGGATAGTCATGAAGAGACTACAGAACAACAGTAGTCAAATGCAAAGAAGTAAAACTGACATGGCAAGAATCGTTGCTGTTCTCTTCCCACAGTGTGATGAGTTGTTAAGAGTGCAAGAGGAGTGGAGTATCGCTGAAGGAGAGACACCTCCCGTGACTCCCGAATAGGTGCTCTTGGCTGCAAGGGCTGTCAAAAAAAACAACACCCCGGGACTGGATGGTATCCCTAACGCTGTAGTGAAGAGTGCTTTAACAAAAAACCCGGAAGTCTTCAGCAGTCTCTTCACAACCTGCCTTCAAACAGGACAATTTCCCAAACGATGGAAAAAACAGCGGCTTGTGCTTATTCCAAAAGGAGTCAAGAATCCAGAGGCGCCGTCGTCTTATCGTCCGTTGTGCATGTTGGACACGACAGGAAAACTGCTTGAGCGCGTAATTGCCACTCACCTGGAACAATTCACTGAGGGGACATCGGGGCTCTCTGAATCGCAGTATGGATTCCGGAAAAGAAGATCAACCGGTAAGGCACTATCTGTGGTCTGCGACATCGCTCGCAATGCGATAGCTGGAGCATGATGGCTAGGCTGTACAAAGAGATATTGCGCGGTGGTGACGCTAGATGTTAAAAATGCGTTTAACTCGGTGAATTGGAATCGGATTCTAGAAGCGTTGTGCGATCTACAAGTCTCACCCTACTTGGTACGTATACTAGCAAACTATATCTCGGATCGAAGACTGCTCTATGACACAGATGAGCGACCACAGGAATATAGAATAACAGCCAGTGTACCTCAAGGATCTGTATTAGTTCCACTGTTATGGAATATCATGTATGATGGTGTGCTTGGGGTCAATGTACCAGAAGGAGTTAAAATCATTGGGTACGCAGATGATTTGGCAATAGTGGCCGTAGCTAAACATCTAGATGATCTGGAGAATATTTGCTCCCAAGCAATCCAGAGCATTAAATGCTGGCTAGATATAGCCGGACTAAAACTAGCTAGACATAAGACGGAAGCAGTTTTAATAAGCAGCCGCAAGAAAGTTGAACACCTTGATTTGGAAATAGAAGGACAAATAATCACATCCAGTCCTTATATTAAATATCTTGGTGTGATACTCGACAACTGGTTGGACTTCAAGGAACACCTGAGGAAAACGAGTGAAAAAACGGCAAAAATATGCAAAGTTTTAGCGAGACTACTACCCAATGTTGGAGGACCCCGGCCCCACACAAGGAAACTCATAACCAGTGCCAACACCTCCATTATAATGTATGCAGTTCACATATGGACAGAAGCCGCACAGTATAAGTCGTACATGAGAGGAGTGAACTCCGCACATAGACTAGCGTCACTAAGAGTATGTTGTGCATTCCGAACGGTATCCGAAGGAGCTATAAATATTCTGGCCGGGAGGACGCCACCTGCCATTGCAGCTAAAGAAAACGCTGCATTGCATAAGGTCTCTTAAGAGAATCGTCGGAGAATGCGGTCACAATTAGAGCTCTCAAGCCTAAGAGAATGGCAACGAAGGTGGGATTCTTCCACCAAAGGAAGATGGACCCACACCATGATACCTGATATAGAAACATGGGTGAAAAGAAAACATGGCGAGCTGAATTACCACCTGACTCAGCTAATATCGGGACATGGATGCTTTCGGCAATACTTGCACAAGTTAAAGCATGTAAATCACCCATACTGCTTGTATTGCGAAGGCAATAGTTAAACTAAATTTTGTGAATTATTCATTGTTGTCTTATTAAAAAAATCAAGTTTTACATTTAAAGTGTCTTATTGAAATACATCCTTAAGGGAAACACAACTTTTTTCCATCGTTCCCAAATCTATAAATCAATTTGACCATGAAATTGCTTTCTTTTTTTTTTAACTATAACATCGATTTAAAATTGTTTGAATCACCACTTATGCAAAAAAAAAAATGTTGTTCAGTATTTTTTTTATTTTTCCGGGATTATTGTTTAATTGGCAAATTGTTAACTATACGCCACAGGATGATTAATCGTTTGATTAATCTTTTTTGAAAATTTTATTTCAGATGTCGATGGAATTTAATGCAATTTCTGAATAGTTACCTTGATACTGTGACCAACAAATTCCTGAGTGGTTTTAGATTGTTTAGTGAGAACAATTCGGATATATCAATAAATACATTTTTTTTAAGAATGTCATTCCTATTTTACTCGAAAATCTATGGAAGTTTGCTATACAAGCAGGTCACACTGTTTTTTAAATATAATCCAAACATTGTTTTCAAACATTCATAAAATGATTTGTTTTTTTGTTTTTTACTAAACATTACCACTCTTTCCTTTTGGAAAAGGTTATTGACAATCCTAGACATTATAAAAATGGAGAGAAACAAAAAATTCTTCACATGGTTTTTACCTGCATTCAAAATGGCGGGGTAGGTAGGTAGCTGACTGTTTCCTCAAAATTGAATAGCACCAAATAAAATCATTAAACTCGTGACTTTGTAAATATGAAAACTCATTAAAAACATAAATATCATTGTTTTGTAGTCCGGATATTCACAGATATAATCAGGAAATCTCCTTTCTTTCTCAATTTGCTCGTTAACAAAAGTGTACTTTTTCCTTTCAACCATAAAATATATTGACAATAACAAAACAATTCAAAACGCAGAGTATTAAGGCTTAAGACGCAATCTCTCGGGTATCCTAAATAGGTAATTGGAAACATGTGTCTTATTGTGTGTCCTAAATTTGCATTTTTTGGCAGTGCAACTAAGTGTCTGCTTTGTAAAGTTGTAAAGTAATTTTCCGAAAGGTGTGCGGCTGTAGAACTGAATTAGGACTGCAACAATTAAGCATGTTTCCCGGAGCGACGGTAAAGGCAAATATCTCTATTTTCAGGAATTTTTTTTTGTTGAGATGACAAATTTTTTAATTACATATTCATTGAAATGGCTTTCCTTTTTTATTATCAATCGTACAAGTGCTGTGTGTTGTATTATTACTTTAGTATAGAACCGATTTTTTTTAATATGTCGCATGCGCAAAGAGGGACGAAGTATAGAAATATCAGAACCCTTAAGTACACATATTTTCAGCGCTTTTCCGCTTGTTGATTACTTGCAATGACATAATGGGCAGTATTAAGGTTTAATTGTAACAATCCACTCGCTACCTCAATAATAAAAGCACAAATTCTTTATATGGTGTCTGGTGTAGAAGACAACCCTCTAAATACGCATCATCATCATCGGCACTACAACCGGGATCCGGTCTTGGCCTTATTTAACAAGTCTGAGGCTTGTTAAATTTTCCATAATAATTAAACTCGTCAATGATAAATGTAAACCTGATGGTTACCCCACATTGTTTACCTTGAATTCTCGAAAATCATCTGATCCTGTTACTATTGCTAAAATCTTCGCCACTCACTTCAATTAGTCACTCACTAATAACTGCTTTGTTCCTGAACCGTCTACTTCAACGATGTTACCTATCTAACTTTTCCCCTGGGCCCTTCCTTTGAGTTGCGGAAAATCCTTTGATCCGCCCTTAATTGAATCTAAGCTAATGCAATTCAAAGACAAGTTTACACCGGGCCCTGATGGTATCCCTGCAATCCTCCTCAAAAAATGCTTATCCATTCTCTCTGCCCCCATCTCACTGATCTTCAATCTCTCACCCACTCAAGGCGTATTCCTCCACAGTTCGTCACCCCCATCCACAAGAAGAGTCCCCAAAAACGATATCGGGAACTGCCGCCCCATCGCCAAACTATACCACTTGCCCAAGATTTTCGAAAGCATTCTATACGATTCTCTTAGTTTTCGTTGCAAATCTTTTATTTCACCAAGGCAACATGGTTTTCTCAATGGATAGGCTTTATTCCGTTCGGTTCAGTTCCATGATATCCAACCCCTTCCTTGCCGCCTCTGGGGACCCTAAGGGAACCCACCTGGGCCCTCACCTATTTATATTTGCCACTAATGACATCGATAAGGTCATTAAGAATTCCAGCTTGTCCCTATGCGCTGATGACACCAAGATAGACAAAATCATCGAGTCAAGACTTGATTCTGCACTGCTGCAATCAGACCTTGACAACTTTTCCACTTGGTATGACAAAAATTGCTTTGTACTTAACATCGCCTAGCGCCAATCTATAATCTTTTCGTGGGGGCGGATTCATTCATCCTCGCGTCCCTATTCGCTTCATAACCAACCCTTAACCATTGTCCAATCTATTCGAGACCTAGGGATCCTTTGCAACAGGGAACTTACTTAACTTCCTCTCTCACATTGACGAGACGATCCGGAAAGCCAACTATGCCCTCGCGTTTGTTAAACGACGGGCCAAGGAATTCTCTGACCCCTACGTAATTCGATCCCTTTACCATATCTTCGTACGTCCATTGCTTGAATATGCTAGCCAGGTATGGTCTCCTTATCACAAAACCCATTTCCGTAGAATCGAAACTATTCAGCGTCGCTTCCTTCGGTTCGCTCTCCGAGGACTAGGATGGGAAAACCCTTTCATCCTGCCCCCGTACATTAAAAAGCTCAAACTACTCAACCTCAGAATCGTTGAGGAGTGCACGATCCCGGCTGACACTGTGTTCATTCATCTGGACCTCTCTGGCTCGATCGACTGCACCTACCTCCTTAACTTCATACCTCTGAACACAAACCCTCGAAATATGCGCAATCCCCGCCTTCTCTGCATTCCCCTCACCGGGCCTCTTATGGTATCAACGAATCCGATTCGTGGATACTTGAAAATGTCAACTCCACCTTGTTCGACTTCGACCTTTCTGCCCATACTCTCAAGCACCGCCTCCTAAACCATTCTCATCACCAATGTTAAGCGGCGCTTGTACACTTTACTATAACCTGCCCCCACTCCTGCCTTCTTAATTTGTCCTGGTTAACTTAGGTTAAGCCTAGTTAAGATAGTTTTCATGCTCTCTAGTTTGTAACTTATATATATTTTAGATGTAGGTAATTATATTGTTTGAATTAAGCCAATAAATGGGGTGGTAGCCCCACTAAACTTCAGATCAGGTGAAGACTGCATCCTTAAAACGAGACGATAATAACTCGTATCTTTGGCAAGGGAGATATGTTGTTTCATCTGACGAGTCAACCTGAGTTTCAGTTAGGGCTAGAATATAATTCCCAGTCGAACGTTGACAGTATTTCGTGGGTGAATCCGACTACGTGGTACGAGTTGTTTACAGTTTGGTTTCTTGTCAAAATATATGCAAGATGTTCTCCCTGAGAATCCGAATAGGCGAGTAGTTAACACTTGGAATTTTTCATCTCTGGAGGTGCCGGCATGGCTTATCTCAACTTCAGTGCGAGTCATCAGCCAAAGAGCCGAAACGTAACCAAAGATTTCTCCCAACCATGTCACGGGACGTACAGTGCGAGGGAATGGTTTTTCATCTTGACACCGACTTACCACCTACATGTACCGGGTCTGTGGGGGGTACGAAGTCGTGGTGTCGGCGTACGACACTGGGTTCTACCTCCTCCCCACAAATAACTAAAAGTTCCGCCGAAAAATTGTTCACAAAAATTGGTCGCCAAAGGAAGAGAAACTGTTCACCACATCCAGCACTTTGAATAAAACACACGGGTAGTTGTTATTTTTTTGTAACTATTGTCTTTTATTTGGTGTTCAGTAAAGGTGGCCAAGTAGACCGTGGAATAATTTATCGTTTGTAAACACAAGTTATTTTCAATTAATTTAATTAGGGCACATTTTTTAAGTGATGTTGAATAACTGATACAAAGCAATAATGTTAACAAAAACCGCACCGAAATAAAGACAACGCTTATAAAAAAACTTGGATCCTGGTTGTAAAACGACTCTAATATGAACGCGTCCCCGGCGGTACGGGGAGCGGAAGACGAACCGACCGGCTCGGTCGAGTGATGGTAAACGACTCAGCGATATCAATTCGCTGGCAAAGGAAATTCGGCCAGTGGTACTGGCTCTCTTAACTTAGGGGTACATTTCCTATCCCAAGAGAAACGTGAAGTCTATCTTTGGGGGTAGGTAACCGGATCTCATAGAGAAGATCATAGCGGTACGCATGGATGTGTGCACATTGGTTCTTTCATGGGACACAGCCCTGAGAACGAATCTGAAAGATCGACAGGGATAATGGGCATCAATGCGATGTGAGTTTGGCTAAGTAAATAAGCCGGATCTCATTAGGTGCTAATTGGATTTCTGTTTGCTCGTGCCGCGAGGTCATGAGAAGCGGATCCAGAAATATTGGAAGACAAAGAGATCGTATAGATCATTGTCTATAATGTGCATTGCAGCTGTATTGATACACCGCAATGCCTCATGAACATGGTGCTAATTGGTTTTGGGTTATTTGGTGAGAATTGTTGTTTATGGCATCGCTGCCAAGGATAAGTACACAATTCCTATTTGCATTTGGTTTCAGCGTCGTTTGCGCCAATTGTGTGCAGCTGCGTTGGATTGTTTATAGTAGGGAGAAAAAGGTCACCAGCCTGTGTGTATGTAAAGGAATTTATTGTACGCATGATGAGGCTGGGAATAGGCGACGCAATGTTTATTATTCCTGGTTATGATGGCTACAATATATGTAAACCGAATTGTTTCGTTTTCAGGAATTCCTCTACGGAAAATGCATGTGGTAAGTTTGGGATTTGCCTGGCAACCGAAATTGGGCTTGGGATTTATGATAAGGTTGGACACAATTCTTGTAGGGAATTTAAAATGCGAATTGATGCATGAAGGTAAGAATTCCCTTCCAAGAGCTTTTAGATAAATACATTAGATAAACTTGATGCGTGAAGTATTTACAGGTGCTAATGCGATTGCATTAGCGGGAACTATGGAAGTTGGGTTGTAGTTATGGGGGGTTCTTCGTGTAAGTAGACAGTGGCGTTTGGTGGAACTGCCACAGGTCTGTGGCGGGGAAGTATGGTGCGCCGGCGTACGACGCTGATTCACTTCCTTCCGCCAACGTCACTATAAGGTTCCACCAAATGAAAACCAGAACTCAGACACTGTTCACGGATGAAACACATGGAGAGGCACCGAATATCCAAGCAACGATCACCAGGAAGAGGAAAAACCACAAATAAAAAGCACAGTTTTAATGTTCGAATGAAACACACGGCTTATTAATTAATTTTTATTGTTTTCGATTACACTTCACGATCGGTTACATGTTGAACAGGTTTACGAGCTATCAAGTCAACCAGCACTTCACAAACGACTCGTTATAAACGCATCTCCGCAGACGGCGGAGAGCGGGAGTGAACCGACCGTCACGAACGGTGGTTGTAATTAGACTCAACGATATTCAATCGTTTGGGGTGAAGATCGTTGGTAGTATACATGTACATGTGTACATGGGTTCTTTCATGGACACACCATATCAACGAATCTGAAACACCAAGAAGGGGCATAATGTGCATCCATGAGAAGTGAATTCGGCTAAGCAAACAAGCCGAATCTCATTGGATGCTAATTGGGTTTGTGTTTGGTTATACTGCTGCTGATGAGAAGCAGATGCCGAAATATGAAAAGACAAAGCAAACGTTTGGGTCTTTGTCTGAGATGTGCATTGCGGCTAAATAAATAGGTGGCAATGCAATGTGGAAATGTGCTAATGGGTTTCAGATATATTACCGTCGATTGCATCGCCGCCAAGGGTAAGTATACCATACCTATTTGCATTTGGTTATGCAGTAGGATTCCATGTGTATGTATGGTGATTTATGATACCCTTGGTGGGGACGGGAAATAGGCGACGCAATGTGTATGGTCCCCGTTATGATGGTTACATTGTATGCAAACCAAATCATCTTGTTTTCAGGAATTCGTCTGGGGGGATTTGTCTGGCAACGTAGATGCCGAAATTGGTTTGGAATTCCTGATAAGCTAATAAAGAAATCTTACAGAGAATTGGTATGCGTAGAGAATGCATGAAAGGTAAGTTTTCTTTACAGGGACTTAAAGATCATAGATTTGATCTCTTTAATGCGTGAAGCATTTTCAGGTGGCTAATGCGATTGCATTGGCGAAAACTTATGCGTCTTGGGATGAGGTGATGGAAGTTTTTAGGTAAGTGTACCGTGGGGTTTCGCGGCACCGCCACAGGTCCATCAACCAAGCTTCTAAAAATGGCCCGGAATTTCTCTCGGCTATTCCACAGAATCTATAGCTTGATGGGGTGGTATTTCACTAGATGGCAGGGCGTTGGGACCCCTACCCGTCGATACATGAAGATGAGACCATAGGTCCCGTTTTTCACTACTCTGTCCCGGTGTCCACAGAAACCCTTCACCCTCAATTTAGGCCTCTAGCCATTCATTTGTTAGGAGTTCATTATAACTGACATCAACAAAGCTTTTATAGGAGCTGACATATTAAAAGATATAACTTGCTTGTAGATTAGGTGCATAAGAGATTACTTGAGCAGCAAACGTTAGTTTCATAGTCCGTTCGCTGACATTTTGAAAGAATTTATAGATATCACGAATCCTTTTGATAAACCTTTACGTACCAAAACTGGTGTTTTTCATCACATTCAACCACACGTTCCTCTGGTAATTCAACATCCCTTCATCCCCAAAGAAAGTGTGCGAAACTCGAGAAGCATTCGATTACATGCTCTAATACGGATTTGTCAGCCTTCCAATGGCCTTTGGGCAGGCTCTCTTCAAGAGCCCTCCAAAAGAACTATGGAAAGTGGTGAACATCTGTCGACCAGAGGATGCCGAACGCACTTCCAATACCAGATCGTTACCTATTAGCAATTGCAAGGTTCCACTATCCTCACGACGTTAGACCTCACTAAGGCAAATCAACTAATTCAAGTGGCCAATTATGGTATTCCAAAAACAGCTGTCACTACACCGTTTCGACCTTTCGAAACTTATTACAACCAACTGGACGAGCTACTGCCGCAGTAGTCCAACGTAAATTTATCTAGCTACACTTGGGTAAAAACCTTACAAATTGGACTCGAACTAGTTTACGATGTTAGCAAGCTAAAACAACTAGGCACAACGTTTTGAAACCAGTCCATTTTTTTTAGCCATGCTTCACCCATGTCCACATTGACATAGTATGACCACTATCGGCATCAAGTAGATAGAACTGGGACGTGGCCGGAAGCAATACCATTGCGACCAGTGACAGCTGAGAGTCGTAAAAGCGCTTTTTAATCTGGGTTGCACGTTTCGGAGTTCCATCAACGCTCACATCTGACAGGGGACCACAGTTCGAGGGCAACATATTTAAACAAATAACAAATTTACTCGGTTGGCACAAAAGTCAGACAACAGCTTTCATCCGGCAGCGAATGGACTGATCAAAGGTTGGAACAGATCACTAAAAGCCTCAATAATGTGTCACAACAACAGCGTATGGCTAGACGGTGTACCTACTATTCTCCTGGGCTTAAGAACAAACATCAAAAAGGATTTCGGAGCGTCAACAGCAGAGTCAACGTTTGGTTCTAAAATGTTTCACCGGGAATTCTGTGCATTAGCTCATGACTAAGTACAATGTGTTGCTGATTTACTCGTACTCATGCCCTTTTGTAGCTAGACATGGCTATAGGAAGTTATTTTTCACTCTAGTTTGAAAAATTGATGGCACGTTTTCGTTAGGGTGGATAAAGTGAACGTCCTTACGACGGTCTGTACTAACTTCACTTCACCACTTCAGCCAATGAGTGGTTGAGATTTTTTGATGTTGACGAAAGAGCAATCACAGTGAGAATTGAAAGACTCAAACCTGGTTTCTTTGAAGACGAAGCACCTAGAGAAGAACCTTCAAACCCGCTAATCGAATCGGACATATCGGATGATCTTTCGATCAGGCAAGATATACAAAATAAACTAGAAGAGGCAGTCGTTGACATATCCATCATCATCATCATCATCAACGGCACTACAACCGGGAACCGATCTTGGCCTTATTTAGCAAGTCCTGAGCCTTGTTAAATTTTCCATGATAATTTGTTTTTCCGGGCAAGGTTATTAGTCTTGCGCCAGAGGCGATACTAACGACTGTACTATCGAGGAGCCCGTTGACATATCTACTCCATACATATTTCACTCCAACCAACCTGGCCACTATTTAAAAAGCGTACATTCGTCCCAAAATAGAGTTCAACTCCTATATTTGGTCAGGCGCATACAAAACTGCGTTACCATTCCTCAATAGGATGCAAAAACGAGCTGTCCCCACTTATTGGAGACGCAGCCGAAAGTTGTTCAGTTTCGTCATTAGAATATAGGCACAACGTATCATACCCATCTCTTCTCTATAGCTATTATCGCGGTCATTACTCGACTCAACAAAATGTGTTCCGCCTCTTCAGACATTTTCCGGCGATATCCGTCAATCTGAGATTGCGTATCAGTTCACAATGTAAGTCAACTTCAGGCGCAGCAATAATAATAACATAGGGATTACTTCTTTAGCCGAACCACACGAATGTTTTTTTTTAAATATACTTCTCTCCGGAGAGCCCAACCTATAGCGCAGACACGGCATCCCGAGATTCTACCATATAACCGTTGCAGTTCTTCTTGAACAGTTGCAGGTTGTAACGCTCCGGGAGCACTCGCGCAGAGAGGTATTTGTATAGTTTCCCTGGGCTGTAATGGAATGAGTTCTCCTGCAGAGATTTCGCGCCGTCGGGAGATGAACCGCAAAGTGGTGTTATTCGTCGGTCTGTCTTGTGGAACGCGAATAAACCGAATTGCGCGGAACAATACCACGAATCTCCGGAGAACAGTACCCGTGATAATATCTGTAAGCAGACAGAGGTCGGCAACGCGCCTTCGTTGTGATAGCGACTGAGGTCCCGACGCCAGCGCCCTGTCCCCGATCAGGCGGGTCGCTCGTCTCTGTATGTTCTCAAGTATATCGAGGTCATTTTTAGGAGCAGAGCTCCAAACATAAGAGCAATATTCGAGCACGGGTCTAATTTGGAATTTATAAAGGAGAACAAGTTGGGCCGGAGTAAAATATTTCTTGGGTTTAAAAAGATAACTCAGTTTTTCTGAGGCTGACCTGGCGATGTTCGACACGTGTTTATACCATATTGGCATACGTTTCCATAGACCGTGACGCCGAGCAATTTCAACCTTTCCCCAGATGCGATGGCCTGACCATTCATCATGTGGTGTGGAACCGATGATCCACTTTTCTTTGTGAATGTTGTATACTGAGTCTTCCTTGCATTGAAGTCGACGAGATTGGCCTTTCCCCATTACGGGACTTTATCGAGACCCCGACTTAGAGAGTCGATATGTCCACATCTCAGTTGGTGCGACGTTGATGCACTAATCGACCGATAACTCGAAAAAGAGGAAACAAACGCACTATCATCCACAAAACTGAACACTCGATTATCCGTTGACTCCAACAAATCATTCCTATGAAGCAAAAACAAGGTTGTAGCCAAAATAGACCCGGGAGGCACCCCCGAATTAGCAGGATACAGATCCGAACGCTCACCGTCCACAACAACCCGGAGCGACGGATCTTCGAGGAAGCTCTTCGTCCAGTCCGAAAGTGCATATGAACGAAGTTTGCTCAGCAATGCTCCGTGCCAGATGCAGTCAAAAGCGTTGGTATTATCCAATGCGACCGCCTTTCCCGTGGAGCGCCTGACTTTTTCCATTACCTTAGATAACGTAGACAGTAAGCCTATCGGTCGGTAATTTTGTGGGAGACACTTTCTCCCCTTCTTTGGGATTAGCTGAACTTGAGCCACCTTCCAGCAGGTAGGAAATGTACTCCGTACATAAGATACGCGGAAGAGCCTGTGGGGTGATATTTCGTTGTGTGCCAGCACGGGACGGGTTCAAGTATACCACCACAGTATTCCGCCGCTATCGGTCAAATGGTGGCCAATGAAACTACAGATATAGTTTGAATTAATTTTATTGATATTAATATAAACAGACTAAAGGTTCTTGGTAACAATTTATTTTCTTAATTTCATATAAATATAAACGGACGAAAGGTTCTATGTAACACTTGATTTTGATATTAACATAAACAGTCATGAAAGGTCCTTTGTAACAATTTATTTTCTTAATTTCATATTATTATAAACGGACGAAAGGTTCTATGTAACACTTTATTTCGACATTAATGTAAGCGAACGACATTTTGGGGGATGAAACTCGACTCGGGTGTGTGCGCACTCAGCTCAACCACGAACACGACCGACTCCTTTGGTGGTTAAATTTCGACTCATTGACTCTTGCAAAGTCGACCCTTGGTTGGGGGTGAGTTTGGGTTCTCAAAAGAAACGTGAAGGAGAGGATCTCTCCGAGTTGGTCACGGCGAGATTACATGTTTTATCCATGTTGCCAGGTGACGGGCAAACGAAAACGAGAAAAGAGAATGAGACAAAGGTGTGCCTGCAGCTGTGTAAATAGTCTGCCTGCCATTAGCGAAACTTGTGCCACAAGCAAATTAGATACTTGCACAATGATGATTGAGCACAGTATCCAAGCCGGCGGAACGGGTCGAATTCTTTGTGTGCGTGTTTACATGCTCGAGAATTCGGTTTTTGGCGGCTAGACGTGAGATGCGTAAACTGCTTTTGTCGGTTGGGCGAAAGGCTGGTGTGCATGTAGGTAAGCCAGGGAAACTCTGTTTCGCACATGTGTGGCAGGGTACGCTGGCTGGCAGGGGCGCCCAAATTGTGATGCTTGCATGTTTTGTTTTCAGGGAATTTTTGGTTCTGCATTAAATGCATGCAACGATACCCTTGGGTAGGAGAATGTTTGCAGGTTGGCGAAAGGAGTTGGGGTAGAAGTAGTGGTTGGAATTGTGGGTAGGTGCTTGCCCAGGTTTAAACAACCTCCACAAGCCTACCAAGAACCGGCGATAGTTCTGGAGCACAGTTCTTAAGGACTACTACTGGTGTTCAGTCTGGGCTGGTAGCCCTCTTACAGCCCAGTTCACGAAGAATGCGTTGAGTAGCACGCGGGCGGTTCCCCACATCCCGCACCGAAGAGAGTACCGGCGATATCACAGGTCGATCCAAAAACCCGGCATCCGGGTTTGAATAAATACGCGAACACATTAGATTTATCTTTTGAATTTGTGACCACTGCCCGTCACTAATGGAGGGAAGCAGGTGGAAATGAAGTTATTGCTGACAGCGCTTGGCATTGACCAGAAGAGAAGCGAACCAGTTGCGCACACAAAGAGTTTATTGGTCATCTTGTCGTTGTATACCTTCTTCGCAGTATTAATCGCCGGGTTGCACGCATTTGTGATTCTAACAAACTTCGTTCTGTTAACATTAACGGGCTTGGAGCACCACCGTTTAAAAGCTCTATTTTTTGTAGCTGTAATTTGGTCGAATTTTGTATCATACCAAAGTTTATCGGATGAACTTCGTTTGATGCAATGCGGATTCTTACCACTGGAATTCCTTTTCTTTCTTCCGACCATTTCACGGAGCCTATGGCTTGATGTGATGGTATTTCACCGGGCGACAGGGCGTTGAGACCCCACCTACCATCATCATCATCATCGGCACTACAACCGGGATCCGGTCTTGGCCTTATTTAACAAATCTCTCCACAGGTCCCGATTTCGAGCCGATGTCATTCAGTTTGGCACTTCCAGGCTCTGATCGTCCTGCTCTACGCCATCCCTCCATCGCAGACAAGGTTTGCAGCGCTGTCTCCTTCCACACATCCTGCCACAAAGGACTTTCGAGGCAGGCTCCTACCGAGCTTGATTTTTCTTACAACATTCGCTTCAAAGTAGATCGCGTACAACTCATGGTTGTAGCGTCTCCAGAATCGTCCTCCCTCACCTACGGGGCCAACAATTCTCCTTAAGACCTTCCTCTGGAGCACGGCTAAGAGTTCAGAGTGCCTTTTATTGAGCACCCAGGTCTCGCATCCATACATGAGTACTGGGAAGACCATGGCCTTGTAGAGTAGTAGCTTGGATGTTCTGGATAAATTTCGGGATTTAAAGAGATTTAATAGACCATAGTAGGCTTTTTTGGATTTAACACCCGTTCGTGTATTTCTTCTTCCATATTGTTATCGGTTGATACTATTGACCCGAGGTAGTTAGAGGATTGCACTATTTTAAATTCGTGTTCCACTACTCTGATAGTTTGACCAACGTTGGGTTTTCACTTCGCAGAAGTCGCCAGCATGTACTTAGTTTGTCCCTCATTAATGTGCAGTCTAAGCTTTTTTGCCGCCTGCTCGAGATGTGTGAAGGAGTCCTGTACGGTCGAATCGGACCTACTGATGATGTCGATGTTATCTGCGAAGGCAAGTGCCTGGCAGGACTTGGTGACAATAGTCCCTCTAGTTGTAACGCCAGAGTCACGGATTGCTTTCTCCAACGCCAGGTTGAAGAGGAGGCAGGCCAGACCGTCTCCTTGTCGGAGTCCATTAAAGATGTTTATTGGTTTGGACAGCAATCCCACAATTTTTACTTGACTAGTTACGTGCATCATGGTCAACCTACAAAGTCGTGTCAATTTATTTGGAGTGCTGAACTCTCTCATGGCATTATAAGGTTGTACCCTGGCTATGCTGTCGTAGGCGGCCTTAAAGTCCATAAATATATAATAGAATGGAATTTTACTTCCAGACATTTCTCCATCGTCTGCCTAGGGGTGAATATCTGATCAATTGCTGATTTGCCTGGGATGGAGCCACACTGATATTGACCAATGATGGCTTAAGCGTGTGGGGCTATCCGATCTTGTAAGATCGAGGAGAGTATCTTATAGGCGGTACTGAGCAATCTTATACCCCTATAGTTGCTTCACACTGTCATATCTCCCTTCTTATGTATGGGGCAAATTATTCCACGACGCCAATATTCCGGCATCTCCTCTTGATCCCACACATGTACCACCATCTTATGAACCGCGTGTTGTTTGATCAGCTCAGCTGGTATGCCATCAGCTGCGGGGGCTGTATTTGGTTTATGCTTTCTTATGGCTTTTAATGTTTCCTCAATGCTTGGTGACGGCATCATTTGGTCTTGATTTTGCATTAGTGGAGCCTTCAACTCTTCTGTGAGCTGACCATTTAGCAATTAATTGAAGTGCACTTCCCATCGCTCCAGAATGCCTTCAGGATCGGTGATCAGATTACTCTCCATATCCTTGAAGTAAGTGAAGCGTGGCGTGTACCGCGCCATACTGTGGCTTATTTGGTAGATTTCCGCTCCTAGTGCGGACCTTGCTCTATACTTTTCTCTATTTCACAGACAAGGTTTTTTTCCCAGGCACTTTTCTTTTGTCTGTGAACTCTTTTTTTCTGATCTCTTTCTATTTCTCCTCGCGTACCCACGTCCTATGAGATTGCTGCAGTGCCCGGTATGCAGCTTTCTTACGTTCAGTCCCTAGTTTGCACTCATCATCAAATCAGTCGCTCCGATCTCTACGACTACTGCCGATGATGGAGTTGGCAGTACTAATGACAGTATTCTTAAGGCGCGTCCATTTGTCTTCTACGCCCGGCATTCTGGCCCCAGGACTTACTCTTCCCCCACCCAGCTCTTCGAGGGCGAGTGGCTCCATCAGATGTTACCCAGATGGCTTTGTGGATATCTTTACGCGGAAACCTGGTACTTACCACAACCAAGTTTTTTGATGCTGCCAGTTCGATGACTCGTAGTCTATTGTCATTAGTGTTCTCTTGCAAACTATGGGAACCGGTTCCCGACCATTTGCGCGTTCAAATCACCAAGAACGAATTTCGCATCGTATCTTGGACAGGCATTGAGGCATTCGACGTTCTAGTAGAATTCATCCTTTTCCTCGTCACGGGACTCCTCTGTAGGTCCGTGAACGTTTATGAGGCTTATGTTCTTAAACTCGCCTCGTCCGACGTGCTCACAGTATTCTTCTTTTTCGTCGTCACGGGACTCCTCTGTAGGTCCGTGAACGTTTATGAGGCTTATGTTCTTAAACTTGCCTCGTCCGGCGTGCTCACAGTATTCTTCTTTTTCGTCGTCAGGGGACTCCTCTGTAGGACCGTGAACGTTATGGGGCTTATGTTCTTAAACTTACCTCGCACGCGAAGAGCACATAGCCTTTCGTTTATTGCATTAAAGCCGATAATGGCAGGCTTCAGTTTTCGGTTGACTAAAAAGCCTACCCCGAGCAGATGGTGTTTTGCATGACAGCTGTAATAAATGTCATACTCGTTTCTTTGAATAACACCACTTCCTGTTCATCTTATTTCTTGTAATGCTGTTATGTCAGCCTTATATTCGTACAGGGCATCGACTAGTTGCTGTGGAGCTCGAGCTCTGTATAGTGAGCGGACGTTCCATGAGAAAATTCTTAAATCGCTTAGCCATTTCCGTTTCCGAGGTCGTCGTCGTGTATGGGTTCCATTTCCGAGGCTTGTTAAATTTTCCATAATAATTTGTTTTTTCGGGCAAGGTTATTAGCCTTTTTCAGGATGAGACCCCCTACCACCCGACCTTTAGTCGCCTCTTACGACAAACTGGCGTAGCTGTGAGTATATTCTAACTCCCTACTCGCAGGGCTATGTGGAATGCGAAATGCTCTACCTGATTATGGGTTTCCTCGTCGTTGTATTGTCGAGGCTTTTAAGACCAATGTACATACATCGATATCTTCTTTCCTTGTCCACTTCCTCTCCTTCCGCTCGGACTGTGCTGTGACATATAAGGGTACTCCAAAATCCCAGTTTGTATAGATATCCGCTATGAACAATCCAGTAGTTTCGTTTACCCCACCCAAAGCTCTGCACAGACCAACAACACGGCGTCAGGTGTTTCAAGAAGTCAGCTGTAAAAAAAATATTTTTGTCAGATCCCGAAAAATCTGGTGTGACTCAACTAATAATAATGAACTTAAATGAAGACAGAAAAGTAGAAGGGAAAAAAATGGAACTCTAATGGGGCAAGATCTCGACTATACGTCGGATATTGAAACATATGAGCAAGTACCTGGAAAGCCATCAATATAGTGAAAATCTACTTGTATGGGATATTCCTCCTTCAGTACAAATCGGAAAAAACACCCTATCCTATTCTTCCCTATAGTGGTGGTTTATTGGGCCCATCTTGTAGGGTCTGCTATTGACACGCATAGACTATAAGATACTAAAAAAAACACCCACACTCACTGACAAAAAGGCAGATTATCAAACGTCAAAAACACAAGGATAATTCAATGATTTCCTTCTTACCATCCCATCACCTTTGAGGTTCGAAACCTCATCTGCATTAATCTAGTAGAAACTGTGAATGCAGTTAACCCTTCCCCGTTTCAGTTATCTCAAGATCGTGCCTACCAATCTCAAACATGTGAGTAACTACAGTAGTCGCAAAATAATAAGAAAACAAAGACCTACCACTGCCCTCAACGTTCACTACTCCAATTGATATCTTTAATTGTTCACCACCAAATGTCAAGAAAGATCTCTTAAGAAGTTTAGACCATTGTTGACCGAAGGAAAAAGATAAATCCAAACACCAAAAATCTCCCAACTGTTTGTTGTGGATTCTCTAAATCCAAATAGTTTGCAAATTTCGTCCTACTTACTTACAATTATAAGCCACAAATGTAAGCTTGTTCATGCTTGACCAGCGTTCCAGTTCACGAGCGGTTAAGCATTTCGGAATGCGCTTACGAAAATCCTCTTACGTCGAGACACACTAGAATCAAATTTCTTAATCCCCCTTCATTTCAAACAATGCATCCACCGACCAAGTATCGATTTCAATTACAATTCTGTTTTGGAATACAAAAGATAAATCTATTATGCTCGTTCTGAACGGATTGAGTAGGTATTGGTTCGAAAACTAGGAACGGGCCGACAATGTGCAGGCTGCTCGACTTAAAGACTTTCTTTAATTAAGGAGAATTGAAATCCTTTAACGCAAAAAGGATCATATATGAATACCCGGAGGCTCGACATCCTTTGTTCAGCAACAGAAAATTGGTACACTGTCTATATGCAAAAGACTGCCGACGACTCAAAATATTTTCGAAACTGCCGTGTAATCCTTTCGACAACACCGGTAGAAGAAATGAGAGAATACAAACATATTCGTTTCCATGGAATTTATGTGATGCACTTTACTTACACCGTCGTGCACTTGGTTAACTGCGTGGATTATGTGTGTCACAACTAAAGGGTCCTTAAGTGTTCGTTGTGAAACTAAAACTGCTTCAATAACACAAGCACTGCGTCCAGCCGGAACCTTTGAAGTGAAACCGGAGAACTTTCAGGACGTTTTCTTAGTAATATTCCCCATCGTTGCACGGTCATCATAACGTACACTGCCCACAAGGTGTTTGCAGCAATATCAACAAGCAACACATATTGGGTTGCTCCAGGGTGAGAATACATAGTCAAACATGTGTCCTTTGATATCTCGAATTACATAAGCATGCAGGGCACCAGCTGAATGAGAAATATCACTGCAAGGTGCATCAGGTTCCAGCCTCTTGCCATGATTCCGATGAAGTCATCGGACTGACTGGACTTGACAGTGACTCGACTACTCGATTTTGCTATTGAGTCATTGTTCTCTAAGCAGATTGTCGACCCGTTTTCGACCACTTTGGCAACTGCCGCAACAATAAGATCAAAACAGCACCGCTGCCAATGGTGACAAGAAAGTGCAACCGCACCAAGTCAACTAAGTGAGATATCAAAATAGAAATATCTCAGGATTACGGACACCGATACCCCGGGGTTGATCAATTAAATCAAAGAAATGGTCATAATGACTATTGAAGAAAGGACACGTTTAATGTTTCCGAACGTTTTGATCCGCAGTCATTGTTAATACCTGCCGCATTCGATTGAATGCGTTTGAAAAGAACCAGCAATTGGTTTTTTATCCTCCCCTTGGTCTCGATCTAAAGGACATACCGTGGCACACAATTAAAACCCCTACTGGGCAACACACAATTTTCATTCCATTTTTTGTTTTTTTCCTGACTTTTTTTGTACATCTTTCACTCCGAACGGAGAAAAACATAGAGACAAAACTATGAAAACAAATGCATTGCGGAACGGACTTCAAACGACAACCAGGACAAGCAGGACAAGCGGGACGTCTCAATTTCAACTTTCGGCGGCGTCCCTTCTGTTTTGTTGACAATCCTAGCTCGACCAATTACATGTCCAAATGGTGACAATAATTTATTTTAGTTTTGTATTATTTTTTTGGTCCTTTGTGTTTTTCTCTTTTTGATTGAAGATCCGCCTGGCGAATGAGAAACATGTGTCGGTGGAGTGTGTGCTCTTTTAGGACACGCAAGGATATGGATGGGTCTGGACTGGGTCTACCATTCGAGCGGAAAATGTTCAAAGAGTTTTTGGTCAGGAAGTGTCGCCAAACTCCGACGCCCATCACAAAGTGACATTGCGAAAATGTGTCTATTTAGATGCTAGACGGATTGGTTATAGAAACTCTTATACTTTTGTAAATGCGGAGTAACACTGGTAGTCAGGTTTTTAATGGTAGAAGTCAGAACTTCCTGTTAAAGATATCCTAGATTAATAAGAACGGTTTCAGCTCATTGTTGGAAACAGCAGGTGGAGCAGTACTTCCAGTTCGTGACAGAGAATGAGGCATTAATAGAATGAATTGTTGAAGGGCAGACTTGAGCAGCTTTTGTGTTTTTAAATATTGTATATCGAGCAAGTTCTTTTCTACATGAGAACTCTGATTGATTTAGTGTCAGACTGACCTGGCAAATTAAAGTTATTGACAAAGGAAAAACAAAGAGAGCTAGAGCGATAGAGGAAGAGGACGATAGAGAAAGAGAGCGATGGAAAAAGAAAGTGACAAACAATCAGAGCGATAGAGGACCAGAGTGTTAGATATAAGGCGATAGAGAGAGACATTAATGGAAAATGAGGGCGATAAATAAAGACAGCCATGGTGAAAGAGAGTGATAGAGAAAGATAGTAATAGCGAATGAGATGCATTGAGAAGGAGAGTGACATAGGGGGCCGATAGAGAAGCAGAGCATTAGATCAAGGACGATAGAGAAAAAGAGCGATAGCAAATAAGAGCAATCGAGAATGAGAGCCATAGAGAAAGAGAGTGACAAAGAATGTGAGCGTTAGATAATAGGCAATAGAGAAAGAGAGTAATGGAAAAAGAGGGCGATAAAGAAAGGCGGCAATAACGCAAGAGAGCGTTGGAGAATATGTGGAAGAGGGACGGAGAGAGAGAGAGAGAGAGAGAGCGAGATACGTGAGAAGAACCTACAAGACATGGGATATATTGATCTAAAACAAAAACATATTTCAAAACCACGTCTGCATGCGTCTCTTTAATAAGGAACCTACCATTGCGGTGAGCCTGGAGTTTGAAAAGGCTTTTAACACAACCTGGATCCAAGGTCTCATTTTCAAATTACTGAATACTGGCATCAGCAGAGCGCTGTGTAATATCATCTACCAGTTCGTTCTAAACAGAATCTTCCAAGTTCGAGTGAATGGAAAGCTATCTCGAACTTTCAACACCGCTGCAGGCGTACCACAGGGCTTCATTCTAGGCCCCATCTTATTTATTTAATATCTACACCTCAGATATTCCTCACCCTGTGGACGGGAGAGTAAACCAGATATGCTATGCGGATGACGTCCTACTGTACACGTCATCTAAAAACCCAAAACTCGAAACAAACCGACTCAACCGTCACCTAGATGAACTGTATCAGTATTACAGTCGATAGAAAATTCGACGTAACCCATCCAAACCAGTAGCTATAACTCTGACTAGTAAACACTCCCAACCCACTTCTCGATATTCACAAAATATCCGAATACAAATAGGAGGTACTACGATCAGACCACAGGACAGGATGAAATATCTTGGGGTCAAAAATGAATTTCATCAAACATGTGACCCACATTCTTCAAAGGGGCATCGGTCGGTCTAAGCAACTGCACAACATCTTGAAGTGGAGCTTTGGCAGAACGTGCGCTTGTCGGTTTGGGATCTTGCGAGGAATTTATGGTGCTAATTGCTATTAGCTACATGAGGAGATTATTCTGTTTGTTTTCAGAAAAATGCGTTTAATGGATGAATCGAATGGATGCATTGAATGGATGCGTTGAATTCAATATTAGGAAATTTTGAACGTTAAGTTCGATTGGTTTTTACTATTGAATTCAATGTTGGGGTATTTGGAATGTTACCTTTTGTTTCAGGCGGAAGTAAGGACTTTTGGGGAAACGTATCTGTGGGCACGTGTAATGGATATAGGGGAGTATGTTCCTTTGGTGGAACGATGATATCTCAACCTATAGTGGGTTGTGTGGTTCTTAGAACCGCCACAGAGCAACAAAGTTGACACCAAAGTTAAGCTTCCTGCTATAAGCAGCTAATCCGATCTGGAATATCGTACGCCTTTCCCATATGGTCGTGCATATCTTCGGCTCAAATGGAAAGACTTCGGGTTTTCGAAAGGAAACTCCTCAGAAGATGCACCAATCATTCTAGAAGGCCTGACGGTCGTCATTACCCCAACTCTCACCTATACGAAGGCGCCTCCATTACCCCTATCGACGAGTACTTGCTTCAATTAGCATATAAGTACCTCGAAAACATTCAGAACAGCGAGAACCTACTTGTACGGGACTCTTGCGTTCTTGACCCTTCCCTCTCTCGATCTCTTCGGATCAAACCCCCACAATTTCTTCTTCGGTACAAAACTGAAGAAAGCACCCTTCCCAACGACATTCTCTTCTATAATAGAGGATTCCTGGACCCATCCTATAGGATCTACTGCTGACACACTACAAACACGCACGCACGGTACAAGACAGAACAACCACACACTCACGCACAGACCAAAGCGTAGATTATCAGACGCCTAAGACGTGATCTGCGTTTACTACCGCACTCAAGACCCACCGGTCTTGTGTGATTTCTTTCCCACCATCCCTTCATCCAAGTAATTAGAGAACACCTGGACTAACCCTGTCCATACTATCCTTAGATACCTCCCTTTCTTTTTCAGATATCTCGAGACCGAGCCCAACATCCTCACGGATGCGGGTGATTCTGATTATCGCAAGATGACCAGAGGCCAGAGACAAGATGAAGGACACATCTATCCTTGGCTCGCCAAAGTCGGCCTCTCGTCACCCATTTGTTTTTTTTTTTAATTTTTATTTATTTATTTATTTATTTATTTATTTATTTTCTTTTCTCTAAAACATAAAGGAAAGGAAGGTAATCTACCTTAGAAGAGGCGGTATTGGTTTTCTGTGTAGGGACATTTCAATGGGACGGGTATTTCGCGTTGATTTTTGTAACATTCGCGGCTTGAGATGCAATTTCTCTTCTGTGTCTGCCCACATTTCTAACCAGAAACCAACTATCCTTGCACTTAGCGAAACCCAGGTAATTACTAATACCGATATTTCCGATTTTAGTCTAGGTGGGTATAACTTAGTGCCACTGTTCTTTCCACATCGTGGTATAGCCACATACATACGAAATGATATTGCTTATCAGCTTTTGAATTTCTCTTGGCTAAAACTTCACGTTCGTAAGCACATCATACATTACTGCTTTCTTAACAGAAGCCCAAACTCGGATAGAAACGCATCCTTTAACGAATTTGATGCTCTGTCTGATTCTTTCGATAGGATCTGGACCCCATATCCGCACACTGAGATCGTTATTGTGGGAGATTTTATTGTGCATAACTCTCAGTGGCTTCTACACTCCAGACACACAACACCTGAAGGCAATATATCCACATCTTTGCTGATTTAAATAGTTTAAATCAACGCCAAAACGGGTACCAGACATATATGGTCATTTCGCTAACACACTGGACCTGTTTCTCACCTCCCACCCAAACAAAAACACAATTGAAGTTTCTTCGCCCTTGGGCACTTCAGACCACTGTGTCGTGTCAGCTAAATTTCCTCTAACCAACAGTAACGTTAATGGAAAACACCCAAAAGAACAGAATGGTTCCCTCTTGAAGGGGTGTTCGTCTTCACTCGCTAAACCCCTGCGGAAACTCTTCCATCCGTCTTATTGTAGTGGTCGGTTCCCAAATAGATGAAAGCCAGCGAACATTCAGGCAATTCCCAAAAAGGGTGACAAATCATCCCTTTCTTCTTATCGGCCTATAGCACTAACTTCTATTCTCTCCAAGGTAATGGAATCACTTATATTGGAATAATATTGGAATCAAATGACCTCGCCAATGATCTCCAATATCGCTTTCGTAGCAACCGGTCCACAGCAGATTTGATGCCGTAAAGTGTAGCCTTACCGAAAAGTGTAGCCATTCCATCCACTACCTCGGTGAAAGCAAGGTAGTCGCATTGGATATTTCAAAAGCCTTCGACAGAGTTTGGCATCCAGCCCTCTTATCAAAATTGCTTTCCTATGGAGTGGGCAATTCCCCGATTCAATGGATAAGAGACTATCATTCTGACCGTTCAATTCAAGTGGTTCTTGATGGTGTCAAATCTGTCTTCCATCAAATTAATGCAGGTGTTCCCATGGTTCGCTACTCTCACCCACTCTCTTCCTGATCTTTATAAATGATCTCTTGCCAATTACTCACAACCCAATTCAGTCGTTTGCTGATGATACCACGTTGAGTTTCTAATACTCATACGAACACTCCCGTCCAAACTCTTCGAACGTCACTACCAACCAGCAACTTATGCTTGATACATTGAATTCAGACCTCAACAAGGTATATCAGAGGGGATTATCTAACCGAGTAGAATTCAATAACTTAAAAACTCAGTGCTGCCTCTTGTCGTCAAAGGCGAACCCAAAAGTAAATACACTGTCTATGAACGGCACTTGCATCGACGAAGCCAATGAACTATCAATCCTCGGTACTCGAATTAATTCGACACTTATTTTGAATGAACACATATTTGAAGCTGCGAAAAGTGCAGCCAAATGTATGGGGTTCCTTAAGAGATGCAAAAGATACTTCACTCCATCCAACCTGGCCACTTTTTACAATGCGTATATTCGTCCAAAAATGGAATTGAACTCCCATATTTGGTCAGGCGCATCCAAAACTGCACTACACGTGCTCGACAGGATGCAACAGCGAGCAGTGAAACTTGTTGGGGAATCAACCGTAAGTCGATCAATTCCGTCGTTATAACACAGGCGCAAGCTATCATGCCAATCTCTTTTCTATAGGTATTATCACGGTCGTTGCTCAATTGAACTTTCTGAATGTGTTCCGCCCATTCAAACATTTTCCCACGATACTCGTCAATCTGTGCATGCGCATCAGTTCACGTTGAAAGTGAACTTCAGGCGCACAAATAAACATAGGGAGTCATTCTTTAGCCGAACAACACAAATGTGTAATGTTCTGCCTGATCATGTGTTTCCTGATCGTTGTGATGTCCAGACATTCAAAACCAATATACATCGACACCTCCTTTCCTTATCTACTTCCACTCCATCCGTTCGCACTGTACTCTGACATTTAAGGGTACTTCAAAACCTCCTTTTGGGGGCGCGTTAGTGTATAAAAGAAGAAAGCTTTCCTTTGCAACCTGTAGGTAGTTATTTTCAAAAGATGTAGGTGGTCCCTGTCCTTTCATACTTTACTTACTTCATCTTTTGGCAATGTGGTATCGTTTTGCAACGACCCTCACAATCAAAAGGAAATTTAAAACATTCGGCGGCTTTATTTTTAATATTTAATATATTTTAATAATGCAAAATTAACAAACTAGTATTATAATAAAATTATTTAAGAAAGATACAGATGCTTAAATATAACTTTGTAACAAATATTAAATATACAATGCTGCCTCTTGTCATCAAAGGCGAACCCCAAAGTAAATACACTGTCGATGAATGGTACTTGCAACGACGAAACTAAGCAACTATCAATCCTCACCACTCGAATTAATTCGACTCTTATTTGGAATGAACACATATTTGAAGCTGCGAAAAATGCAGCCAAATGTATGGGGTTCCTTAAGAGATGCATAAAATACTTCACTCGATACAATCTGGCTATTATTTACAAGCCGCATATTCGTCCCAAAATGGAGTTCAACTCCCACATTTGGTCAGGCGCATCAAAAACTGAGCTACACATTTTCGATATGATAGAAAAACTAGCAGTGAAACTTATTAGGGAGCCAGCCGTAAGTCTATCAATTCCGTCGTTAGAACATAGGTACAACGTATCATGCCGGTCTCTATTCTATAGGTATGTTCAACTGAGCTTGCTGAATGTATTCCGCCTCTTCAGACATTTTTCCGCGATACCCGTCATCTGAGAATGCGCATCAATTCACGTTGAATGTCAACTTCAAACGCACAAATAAACATAGAGAGTCATTCTTTAGCCGAACATCACGAATGTGTAATGTTCTGCCTGATCATGTGTTTCCTGATCGTTGTGATGTCCAAACATTAAAAACCAATATACATCGACACCTCCTTTCCTAATCCACTTCCTCTCCATCCACTGCACTGTGCTCTAACAGTTAAGGGTACTTCAAAATCCCATTTTGTGCACGAGTTAATGTACTCCAAATATTATACTTTGTTGCCACAAATATTATAAATCTCATTAACCTTTGTAACCCCAAAGTTATCTCTATTATCTCAAATATCAAATATTTATCAACCTTTGAAACATCTCAAATACTGTAATCATCCTAACTAATAATCGAAGACCAACAACAACCAGTATCATCAAAAAATACATACCGACGACCCAACGCCAATCATAAACACACACGACTCCTCCCAGCTATACATATTGCCAAACAGACTTATCAACGAGGAGTGCATTCCCAAGAAAACTCTTATCAGAGGGCTGGATTCCGGGCACAGTTTTATCACCATATTCAACGAAACAAGCCGTTCTCCTCCTCTGCACTCTTGAAAAGAAACACCCACGTCACCAATAAAACATATCTTTAGCTTTAAAGCTAATGAAACATATTTTTAGGTTAAAACAATTATAAGTGTTTTATTAACTGGCTATCCTGCCAGAAGTTGCTCTCATTATATAAAGTCTCATTTGAATAGTACTTTTTATAGTCGGATTCTGGTGTTCGATAGAGTCTGAGACAACTTCTGAGACACTTCCTTTCGAACACTCGAAACTTTTCTTTCAAATTTGGATCCATGTTAAACCTTACTGGACAACCATATATTGACCTGATTAGCGTCATGTAGCATATGACTTTTACCGTACTGTCAAGTTGGCTACTGTAAACAATTCCAAGTCGATCAGACAGGCACCTGTGCATTGGTTCCTACATGGTATCTCGGAGACCAGTTTAGCTGCGGAATGTGTGGTTTCATGATCCGTCTTAAAGCCAAACTGGTTATTTAGAATAATGTTGTTGTCGTCTACCCATTTTAGCAGATGTTTGTAAATAGTCTTTTCAAATACCTTACTGATGCTTGGGAGTAAACTTATCGAACGCATGTTCATTGGGTTTGTACAGTCTTTGCGCTTTTTTGGATGGGCTGTATGATTGCCGTTTTCCAATGCGCGGGAAAATATGCATTATTCAATGCGTTGTTAAACAGGACCGTGTATATATCTATTGCCATTGGGGGCAGGTTCATGAGTACGATGTTAAGTACTACATCTATTCCCACTGACTTTTTGCTTCTTAATGAGTCGAAGATACTCTGGATTCCTTTCCTCGCAATTAAAAGGCTATTAGCCCCACCCTTGGCATTAATGTCATTTGACAGATTATCGTCACTGAATTCAGTAAAACGGGGATTCTCCGATTGCCACAGTAAAATTTCATTTCGGAATTGCATGTGATTCAGTAGAACTCTGTCCTCCAAGTGGTGATTTCGGTGAATGCTTTCATTCAGCTTGTACATTTCCTGAAAGACAGGCCCCACCGCGTTCGCCTTTTCCAAAGGAATTTCGATCACGAAGGGCTCACAATTGAGAATCGTGTTCTCTGTATCTATGCCAGTCTTGATTAGCAGCTACTTGTTTACGTCAGTATGTGGAATTTGGAGACACCGACTCTCGTTTTGATTATTTCTCCTGAATATTTTATGTATTTGTGGGAACATATTCGGGTTATTAGTTTTTATAGCTCGAATTCTGTTGTTCCAATACAAATTAGTTGCTAATCTGTAGTTTATTTTTCAGTTTTCAGTAGGAAGGTGGAAATATTCAAAAGATACCTCTGACCGATCCAGAGGCATGCCGGACTTTTGTCGACTAAAACCACCTCCCGCCAAGCACATACTCCCGTTGATCCCCGCGGAACTTTCTTTTAGATATTCCGTCGCGGGGCGGGTTGGAGTTTACCCGTTACTCCGCTCGTCGCGTCCCAACTGCTGCATCATGTCTGTAGTTAGGTTTAAGTAATTGTTGGGCGTTTTTTAATCGGGATTTCAGTAATATTATCTGCTGGTCTTGTCTGTCTGTAAACTGTCCGTGTAATAGTTTTAGTTTCAATAGCAGTCTGCTCTTTTTCTTGTGGAGTGCGTTTATTGTTGTGTTGTACATGTTCATGTGATCTGTAACTGTTGTTTTGGGAATTGTTTTGTCCATTGTTCGCTTTACGGTTTCGTCCATTTGTTGAATGTATTTGTCGATTTCGTCATTTAGACGTTTATGTTTATTAGCAGATTAAAGTCATTCGAACGAAGTTCTCGTGTTAATGATCTTGTGAACCGCGGCCATCGCATTGATGTAGGGTTGCGGTATCACGAATTTCTCCAGATCTGCCAGATCGCTCGGAAGCTTTATTATTGCCGTGAATGCACAGTGGTCACTATCGTATTCAATTGTCGCTAAACAGTTTCTATTTCGCCATTTGTGTGAAGTAGTCTCAGTTGTGAGTCAATTAGCAAGATATCTATCTAACTACTACTACCTCTAGCGAACGATGGATATTCCGTACCTAGCAGGTCAGTTCTATATTCTATATGATAGTGAACTAACCAACCAGCCAGCTTATTTCCTCTGGCATTAGATATATAATTTCCCAAATTTTTATGCTTGGCGTTGATATCTCCACGTAGGATTAAATAGTTTATGTCCAAGTGCAATTGTGAGCATCGAAAGAGTGTCTTTAGCTCTGTTATAAGGAGGTTATGTTGCTGCTCCTCGGGTGCATAGACCGCAATCGCATACAAACCGCTTCCTTGCTGAAGGGGCATGTGTACGATGCAGGCTTCCAACACCCGGGACCTGTGCACTTCTCCACTATATATAACTTTATGATGGATTCCTTTTCTAATAAAGATTGCGACACCTTCCCCATTGAGAGGAGTTAGATCGATCTCCTCGTATAATATCGTAGTTTTATGCCCTATCTTATGTCTCTTATGTTTAACAAATCCACATCAGTCGAATGTACTTGAGTTTAAAAATCGAATTCGTACACACGGCGGTGGCCTGATGGGTTGCGCTTTGGTTCAATTTTTGATGATTCTAACTTCACTATCAAACCCAAACGCTATAATTGGTGACTACGACGTGATCTGTGTACACACAGCACACACTTTCCCGTAGTAAAACAGTTCTTCACGAGACGATCACGACTTCCGCATAGAGCACCGGCAAACTCGCCTGCTCCGACGATCCCTCGCTCGCTCCGTCGTTCGCACACGAAACTGATCGTAACAAAGTTACTGAGGAGGGAATAGTGTGGCGTTTGTAACAGACACACACAATACACAAGCAAATAGTGAAGAACACTGAACGAAAATCGAATAAAAAGATGCATCAGAGCCGTATACCATAGCGATAACATAACAAATTCACATCAGTCGAATGTACTTAAATTTTGAAATCGAATTCGTACACACGTCGGTGGCCTGATGGGTTGCGCTTTCGTTCAATTTTTGGTGATTCTATCTGTCATAGCGTCAGTTCAAATCACACGTTCTTCACTATCGTCCCAAACGCTATAGACTCATAGGACGTGGCTACGCGAGGCTCAGAAGTTCTGAAAAAAGGCTTCACAGACAAAAGAAACGTGCCTGGGAAAAAACCTTGTCTGCGAAAAAGAGAAAAGTGGAGGGCGTGGTCCGCACCAGGCGCGGAAGTTCTACCAAATAATCCGCAGTATGATGCGGTACACACAGAGCTGCACTTACTCCAAGGATAAAGACGGTAATCTGATCACCGATCCTAAAGGCGTTCTGGAGCGATGGGAAGTGGATTGAATTGCTAAATGGTCAGCTCACAGAAGAATTGGAGGCTCCGCCAATGCAAAATCAAGACCAAATGCTGCCGTCACCAAGCATTGAGGAAACATTAAAAGCCATAAGACAGCTCAAATCAAATAAAGCCCCCGGAGCTGATGGCATAACAACTGAGCTGATCAAACAAGGAGGGACAGCGTTACATCACGCAATTCATGAGATCGTGGTGCACATATGGGCGTAAGAGGAGATACCGGAAGATTGGCGTCTTGGAATAATTTGTCCCATACATACGAAGGTAGATATCACACTGTGCAGCAAATATACGGGTATAACTTTGCTGAATACCGCCTATAAGATACTCTCCACTATCCTACAAGATCGGATATCCCCATACGCTAAAGTCATCATTGGTCAATATCAGTGTGGTTTCATCCCAGGCAATTGATCAGATATTCACCCTTAGGCAGGCGATGGAAAAATGTCTGGAATTTAAGATTCCATTATATCATCTATTTATAGACTTTAAGGCCGCCTACGAGAGCATAGCCAGTGTAGAACTTTATAATCCCATGAGAGAGTTCAGCATTCCAAACAAGTTGACACGACTTTGTAGGTTGACCATTATGCACGTAACTAGTCAAGTAAAAATTGTGGGATTGCTGTCCAAACCAATAAACATCTTTAATGGACTCCAACAAGGGGACAGTCTGGCCTGCCTCCTTTTCAAGCTGGCGTTGGAGAAAGCAATCCGTGACTCTGGCTTCACAACTAGAGGGACTACTATCACCAAGTCCAGCCAGATACTTGCCTACGCAGACGACATCGACATCATCGGTAGATCCGATTCGGCTGTACAGGACTCCTTCGCCCAGATCGAGCAGCCGGCACAAAAACTGGGACTGCATATTAATGAGGGGAAAACTAAGTACATGGTGGCAACTTCTGCGAAGAGAAGACCTAAGTTTGGTCAAACTATCAGGGTGGAGCACGAATTTAAAGTAGCGCAATCCTTTGACTACCTTGGGTCAATAGTATCAGCCGATAACAATATGGAAGGAGAAATACGCGAACGGCTGATCAAAGCAAACAAAGCCTACTATAGTCTATCAAGGCTCTTTAAATCCCGACATTCATCCAGAACATGAAAGGTACTACTGCACAAGACCATGGTTTTACCAGTACTCATGTATGAATCCGAGACTTGGGTGCTCAATAAAAGGCACTCTGAACTCTTAGCCGCGTTCGAGAGGAAGGTCGTAAGGAGAATTGTTGGTCGCGTATGTGAGGGAGGACGATTCCGGAGACGCTACAACCTCGAGTTTTACGCAATCTACCTTAAAGATAATGTTGTAAGAAAAATCAAGCTCGATAGACTCCGGTGGGCGAAACACCTAGCTCGAATCAGCGAAAAGGAGCCTGTCCGGAAAGACCTTTGTGGCAGGATGTATGGAAGGAGACAGCGCGGCAGACCCTGTCTGCAATGGAGAGATGGCGTAGACCAGGACGCCCAGAACCTGGGAGTGCCAAACTGGATGACATCAGCTCGAAATCGGGATCGGTGGAGAGATATGTTAAATAAGGCCAAGACCGGATCCCGGTTGTAGTGCCGACGATGAGGACATTCTTCCTAAACTGGGATTAAATTCGTATATTTGATCCGAAATGGTACGGCACCTGCTCAATAGAATGAATAAATGCACCTCCAGACACAAATCGGTGAACATAGGATCAATGTACCATGCCCATTCCTTTTCTATAGGTGCGCGTCTTGTTCGACTGTAGTTTCTGATCATTCCATGTCTCTCTATTTTCTCGTGTTGTTCTTCGATCAAAGTGTATGTGCCGGCTTATGTTTTACACAATTGCCTAAATTTTAGTATTTTAGGTATTACGTTTTTATTGACAACCTATCGGCTTCATCGCTGCCACAGTACAACCGCAAAATTCCCTATTTACGAAAGAAGGGGAATGAGCTATGGGAGACTTTTCTAGGAACAGGTTCTATCCGGAACTACTCCAACTATCTCAGCTCCTATTTTCATTCCACCGCACTTTATAGTTCTCTCTAACACAATTAACTCATTAAGACACAAGCCAACTTAGTAAATAACTCCAATAGTCTTTTTTACTTTTCGACCCCACCTCACTTCTCTATATGTTACATCGAATAACCGATTCACAAACCACCGATTCACAAACCACCGATTCACAAACTACTGATCCACAAGCTACCGATCTACAAACTACCGAATAAAGATCCACAAACTTCAACCGATCCACAAACAACCACCAATTTTTCGCCACATTCTTCAAACAATCCTTCACTGATGACTCTTGTGTACCTGACTCCTCGCATATCCAAAGCTTACCCCTTCATTTCTAAACTTATTCAACAACATCAAATTGAAAATAAATTAATGATGAATCTCTGTTACATTTTTCAAAAAATGCCTATTCACGCTCGCTTTTCTCCTCTTGATGAATTTAATCTATTCCTTTTTGAAGGTGAATTCTCTAATATTTGGAAAATCCTTTCTCTCAACCCTATACATAACATCATCATCATCATCATCATGATCGGCACTACAACCGGCATCCGGTCTTGTCCTTATTTATCAAAGCTCGTGGTCGTCGTCGTGTATCCGGCCCATATCCCAGGCTTGTTAAATTTTCAATAATATTTTGTTTTTCCGGGCAAGGTTATTAGCCTTGCGCCGACCAACCCTATACATAAAGGGGGACGTAATCAGTCTCAAACTATCGTCCTATTGCTAATATTTCCCTAATTCTAAAACTATTCGAAATTCTATATGAAATGCTGAAAATGCCTCGTTTCACTCAATCAAGATGGCTTGCTTACTGGTAGGTCTAACACCACTAATCTAATAGAATTCTCGTCCAATACATTTCATGCCTCAGAGATTGGCAATTAAGTCGAAGTTATCATAACCGATTTCAGTAAGGTCATCGACAACATTTTCAACTAGCACATACTTTTTAAATTATCTTCCCTTGGCTTCAAACACCTACTGATTAAGTGAAATTCATCCAACCCAAAAATCGGCTCTACGAGATTAGATTCAGATCTGTCCCATATAATCATTTTCTCTTCACCCCAGATGTCCCTCGGGGCAGTCATTTTGGTACCATTCTATTTCCGCCACCCAGTATCGAACAACCCAGTATCGAGCAACCCAGTATCAAGCAACCCAGTATCAACCAACCCAGTATCAAGCATCCATCTATCTCTCCTTAGGCTGGATGCAAAGCTTTCTTCAAATATACCTCAACAGCTTTTAGCTTCCTAAGCTTTGCCCCCCGATGACTAAGATGGAAACGCCCCGTGCCCCCCCCCCCCCCCCCCACCCCCCCACCCCCACTTGCACAATCCCTCTGTAACTAATTAACCTAAAAACACGGTTAAAGATCATATAATTCACACTGACATTCCCTTCATACACTTTCTTCCCTAGGCTCTGATCGATTCTCCATTCTTTCTTTTTCCATCCCATTTGAAACCATCTAACGAAATTTACGGGACCCTCATATTTTTTTATTTGGCTGCTCGTACAACAATTATGGCTCCAACGAACCCATCTCACAAACGGTACGGAGTGTCAACTCTTATCTCACCTCCTTTGACTTTAACATCAGCACTTCACTCTGTCTCAGATCTATAGTTATCAAAAGCATCGTTCTTCAGCCGAACTACTCGAATATGGAATACTCTGCCGTACCATGTGTTTACTCGTCATTGTAATCTTTGGAGCATTCAAGACCAATGTACATCGAAACTTCCTTTGCGTCTCCTCAACCCGGTTTTGCCCACCCTCTGCTTGGACATTTCAAAGTTCCTTTTTAATACCCATTCTGTAAACAAAATTCGATCAAAATACATTTTCTTTTTTTTTTTTTTTTGAATAATTTAACGCTGGTTTTCAACCACCTATTGTTCAGGGGGATGTACTGGTAAAAATTAACATATTACTTCCAGCAAAGAGCCAGTAAATTAAATTTTGAACCAATGTTGTAATTTAAAGATTTGGTTTCAAACTTCAAGTATTCAACACTTCTCGTCCGGTTTTTAATTTAGCACTTTATTGCGTTTGCTCTCCGTTTTGCATGCAATTGTGAAACACAAAAAGAACTAAAACGACATATATCCTCATTTAAAGGACATTTCCAAACCCCCAGGTTTTAGAATACTTTCTAAAATCCCTAATTTCAGTAGTAAACACGGATTATCGGTTTCCCAGGTCCATGTCCACAGCTGGAAGTTGGCCTTACTACCTGACAAAACATACTGCGAACAAAAGGACGAAAATGTCCTGGTGACGTCTTGTAAATTATGTCAATAACACAAATGTCAGCACAGTTGGATCCAAAGTGCTAAATGTATATTTCAAAAACACCTAACAGCACATTAGTTCTCGTCGTCCGTGTCGAATCCGGACTGAATGCTTCGCTTCGAGTCGTCTCCAATAATGCGCAACCAACAGAGATCTTCATCTTCGACAATTTATAACTAATCTACAGGAAGTGACATCCTTATTGGCTGTGCCCCTCGGCACGGGGCACATTGTACAATTGGTATGTTTGTCCTTTGTCAGAATATGATACAGACATCAGAGATGGATCGTATCTCTCTCAATTGTAGTGGCCTTGATGGACGTTCTTGGTCCTTTTCTTTCTAAACCAAAAAGCCATTTCTCCTCCCTTAACCTTGACTTGGACTGGGGTGACCGCGATCGTTATGTTTAGATATTTGGTTAACCAGAGTTTTGGTTTCCAACAGGACCATGATGAATTTCGTTTTATTACTAAGACGGCCTTGATGTTGGTAAGCCTTGTTCACTTCATGAACAACAATCCTTCGCTGGTTAGATGAAGGACACTTGTGTTGGTGTGTCGGTTGGAAGTATTAATCTTCGCAGCCGGACCTGGTGGCTCGAAAATATCAGGGTGTGCTTGAACAATGTGTGCAGTTGATTGGAATTAAAAGCCAAACCCAATTCAGGCCACAAGTTGACTAGTTTCCTGTGAAGAAATGCTGCCATTTGTGCGCTTGCGATTTCGTACCGTTGGCGCAACCTCTGTCGTAAACAATACGCCTATTGGGTGGCAGTAATGTCCTGATATTGTTTCATACTCACTGCCGTCGAACCATTATGTGCAGCTTATCAAACGAAAAAAATATTTTCAAAATAAATTCAGAGTTTCGAAACAATAAGGACAAAAAAAAAACAATAATAATAATGATGATGCTGATGAAAGAAAAAAGGACCAAGTAAAATCAATGATCGGAACCCACCCCTGACGTGCTAGGGAGGAAAATTTTGCGGAAAATAAACTTGAAATGAAATGAACGCCGGTACTTGGTGTTGTTATTATAAAACTTTATTATTCGTGTTAATGCCTTCCTCCTGCAGGGAACTTATGTCCTCCTTCTCCTGTCCCGCCTGCTTCGTTATGCTCCTTGAAATACCTTCAGGGTAAAAGAATCTTTCCGAGTATGCAGTGTACCACCACGTATTCGCAACGATTTTATTTGCTCCTTCCTTGTTTTTTAGTTTCTGTCTACTGTGTTCGATCTTACTAACGACGAGGCGAGGGGAAAAGGAAGCTGCACGAGTGTATGCCACAAAACGTGACATTAAACAAAAGAAGCCACTTTTGTTGAGCTGCTATCCGCCAACTGCTCTGTTGATAGAGAACTGAAGTCTACGTTGCTTATTGTTTCCTGCAAAGTGTGCATCTCTGCGTTCCAGAAAAAGAAGGAAATAACTTTTTAACTAAAAATATTGGGAGTAAATTTAAAACCGGAAGGGTCCACTTTATTTGTTTCCCCCCAGGACTATGAGTATACGAACTTCTTTGCTCTATTGAAATGACTCCGGTTTCAATACAGGAACATCTTTTGATGATTCCAATCACTCTTCAAATCGATTTTGAGGTGACGTTTTATTTGATGGGGTTGGTTGATGAGCTCAGAACTGGAAGAGGCATATTTATTGCTGAAGTGGTGTTCTTGAAGGTGCTAAGGTCTCAAATTTAACATACGTTCGCTCAGGCTGAAGTACCATTTGTACCGGTTTAAAGGAAATTCGCCACGTGTGGTAATGACATTAGTGTTGAGGGTATCTGCATGAGGAAGGACTGAACTCATATTGGCACTGCAAGGTTGCTCCTCGGTTGAAAACGTTTACAAAGATATTTAACTACTAGCAGTCGAACATCCTACTTTCATGGGTAATTGTACTACGATTATTAAGATCTAAGTACGGGAACCTGCCCCTCGAAAGATTTAAATACCGATAACAGAACTTACTGTCTAGTACCCATTTACATACTAATCTGGTCCATCACCTATGATTTCATCTTCACCTCCAGTGGTGATCCGTCCCAGTCGTCCCTATTTCAAGCCAATATCATCCAGTAGGTCGTAAGTGTTCCCACTATCATTCACACTTAAACCTATCTCAAAGGACTGCCCCGACTGATCCTATTTCACTTGTGCGAACCCACTATCTGGAGCCTAAAAAATTGCGTCGTTCATAACGAAAACCAATTGTAATCGCAACTGTACACAAACATATATTTTGAAAGTAGGCAGTAGGAAATCGAGTTAACTACTCTATGCTGCCATTACATTCATAAAAAAAAATGTAACTAATATTATTTAAAACCACCAACATTTTGTCAAAAGAAAATAAGATGGTCAATGGAATAATGGGATGATGAACACAACCCGATAAATATCTTGATTTTAAAGCAAATGCGCTTAAGCCTCTTTCAAAACGAACGACTCATTTTGTGTGCACTCCAAATTCACTTATAGATTTTCTAGCACATTTCAAATAAGGATATCTGTGGCGTTTCCAAGAGATACATACAATGCACAAACCATAGTGAAGAACAGCACCGAAAAAAGAAAGCACACCATCAGAGCCGTATACCATAGCAATTAAATTAATTTTAGTGGGGCTACGGCCCATTTATTGGCTAAGAGCAATCTTACAAAAGAGTCTTAGATAAAACTTATGTAGTATTTACTGGCCTGTAGGAACCCGGAAGTTCATGACCTCACCGACTCGACTCCGCCAGCGTTCCCTGTACTGTGCGTTCTCCTTCCACGCTTGACCAGCCGATCAGATCTCCTCAAGGTCAAACCTAACATTGTGCTCCCATCTCCGTCGCGGCCGTCCTGTCGGTCTCTTTCCCGTTGGTCTACCGTCAAGAATTCTACGCACGTTCTATCGTTACCCATTCGAACCGCATGTCCGGCCCATCTTAATCTTCACGACTTGATTACTCTCACTCTTGTAGGTTTGCGGCATACCTCTTCCAATTCGTGGTTGTGGAGTTTTCTCCATTGTCCTGCCTCCTCGTCATATTTACCTCCAAAGATACCCCTTAAAACGTTATTGTCGAATACGCGGAATTTGTTTTCTTACCGTTTTGTAAGAGCCCATGTTTCTCAGCCGTATAGAACAATCGGCATGGTTATGGTTCTATAGAGACGGTGCTTTATGTTACGTGATAACAGTTTACTGACTGCGTGCTAACTAGCGTTGCCAGAGTGTAATCTTGTCTTAATTTCCTTCGACATTTCGTTACTGGCAGATACAACTTATGAACTAACTTAATTAATAACTTAACTACGATGGTGGGGGATAAGACGGGAGATGAAAATAAGTAAGAGGGAGACATTCGGGAGGCGCTGTTTAAGAGTGCGGGTGCTAATATTGAAATCAAAGATGGACTTGGAATTGATGCTTCCTAGAATTCGGGAGATGGGTTCATGTGAGCCGCAAACGCATCATGGGGCGAAATGAACGGGCGGGGACTGGATATGTTGTGTGAGTTTGTGTTGAACAAAGTTGAGTTGGAAAAATTGGAACAATCAATGGAGCCAGATAGACGTTTATGAACGAATAGAATATCGGCCAGGGTTCTGCGTACCGGTGGCAGACCACGAAAAATAAAATAGGTCTTTAAAAAAATCCGCTGGGGAATTTTACTCATTCACACCGAAACAAACAAAAACCATAACAGTTCTATTGAAGAGCGTCGACCCTGAAACGGACCCGAGGTTGTGCTTGAAATGCTTCAAAAGCAGAAGCATTAGGTTCTCAAGTTTATCACGGTAATCACCGCAGCCAACTCAAGAAGGGAAAACTGAAAGCTGCCCTTCTTTTTGGTCCAATTAAGACCGAGCAGCAGAATTGGTGGTCTAACGAAAATAACATACCTGGATCATCAAATTACCACATGACACAAATTAAAAGAAGGCAGAGACATTCTGCAATCTGTCCCCTGCCAAAGCTTTGGTCACGCAGCGGCGAATTATGAAATGCAGCAGCGTTGCGTAGATAGAAGTCAAAGCCCTTCTAAAGTGTGCAGTATGTCGAAATGAGAGACACCCCGCTAACTATCGAGGATGTCCTAAATTCCGAGAATTAATGTCGATATGTGTGGCTCGGCCAAAAAAAAAGAACAGACAACTGGAACAACGACAATGCCCGTAACATCGCAGCGATTGTATGCACAAATTGCGTCGGGTGGAGAATAACAAAACAGGCTACAACACTGGTAGTCACAAATACTCCCAGACTGAAACAACAGCAGAAAAAAATCATCTAAAGAAGCTATCTGCGTCGGCTGAAGGAAGCGGTGGAAGCTTGCAAATCCAACGAAACCAAAACTCGCCCATAGAGATAAGCAGGGTTCGGTGGCTTAATGATGAGTCAGCCAATTACAATTGGTTTACAATAGCCTAGAAAGAAAAGAAGAGGGATGCGAGGTTGGAGGGTGAAGAGGCTCCAAAAAATGAGACCAGGAAAGTCAACATTATAAAAAAAACGGCCACGCCCGGACGCTATAATAATATCCAAAACCGGGGAAAAACATATGCGGATATATTGAAGTTCATGAAGGCCAAGCCCGGGCTATGTTAACTGGGAAACAATGTGAATAAAGGTCGAAAGACAGCAAACGGGGAATTGCTGCTAGAACTGAAACGCCCTCCAGAGGCCACTACCGAGACACTGAAAGCAAAAGTACAACAAGTATTAAAGAAATATGCCATTGGGAAAACAGTGTCACAGGAAACCACGGTCGACTGTCGTGATTATGATGAGATTACAACTGTAGAGGAAATCCTGACAGCGATCGCTGCGAGTTCCCTGCACTGAACGCGATCCCAAAGGAAGCGGTGAAGACCTTAAGAAGGAAAGCACATGACACGCAGGCAGCCTGTTATATAATTAATACCGGTTTAAGTTTACAATTGGAAAACTCGCGTCACGTACATCCCCCTGCAGTGGAAGTCACCGACATATCAGGGGTACGTTTTGTTGACCCAAGGGCATAAAAATAATTGTTAAAAGATACATAACATGACTCGCTTACCAAGAGAAATGGCTAGCATATGGCTGGCTACAGATTTCCTACGGGTCGGATGGGTGAGATGCAGACTATGTGAACACATCACACCGACACGATGTTTCAGATGTTGGCAATACGGTCATGTGGCGAAATCCTGCAAATCCGAAGAAGATCGTTCGAAAAACTGTTCGAAATGCGGTAGAAAAAGCCCCAAAGCGCTGAGCTCTAATGCGCAACCCAAATACATACTCTGCGGATCAAGGTGCGAAGGTAACGAACACTCAACAAGAAGTTACAAATGCCGAGCATATAAAAAGCTCGATGTCCAATCTTCTGAAAAAAAAGGCAGGCTTAAGTGCATTAAAATTAACCTAAACCATTGTAGAGCCGCACAAGATCTCTTTTCGCAAACGGTTAAGGAATATGGGGCCGACGTGGTACTTATCAATGAACAGTATAGAATGCCTGGCGCTGGTACTATTACATGGGAAGAAAACAGCAAGGAAACAGCGGCCATCTGGACAACTGGAAATTCGCCCATAGAACACAGAAGTGTCCACCGGCAGAAAGGAGCCGCCTATGCTAAGATCAGAGGAGTTCATTTCTACTGTTGTTACGCTCCGCCAAGGTGGGTAATAGAAGAATTCAAATGCTTTTTGGACAGGGTAACACAAGAAGCTAGATATAAGAGCCCTTTATAGTTGCTAGACTTTTCAACGCTTGACCGGTAGACTGGCGAAGCACACGGACCAACAGTAGAGGCCAGGCACTATAGAAGCCTTCGCAGTCCTAGATGTGGTGTTACTTAATGATGGTGTTGGTGACACCTTCATAAACAAGAGAGGCCGATTCAAAATCGACCCCACATTTGCCAGCTCCATGTTGGTAAGAAATATGGAGTGCCGAGTTTTGGACACCTACACCCATAGTGTCCACCAAGGCGCGATGTACGAAATCTTACCACACAGAGGATTCATCACTGGCAAATTGGCGAAGAAAGCCCAGAAAAATCGGTGGAAAGATAAGGTCCTCGATGCGGAACTGCTCGATTATATACTGGAAGACCAAATCCGAACAGTTTGAAGTAGAGGTCAATGCGAACACACAGGCTGGAAAAGTCATGAAGTGGATAATTAACGCATGTGATGCTTCTATGCCATGACAAAAACAACAAGCAAGGGCTATCAAACCTGTGTATTGGTGGATCGCAGTGCAACAGGTTACGACGCTTGCAACAGAGAAAAAGAAACCGTAACACCTACCCACATTTATAACCGGAATTCGCCAACAAACGGAAGGAGTTGACGAATGTGATCCACAAGAGTAAATATGACGCGTTCTGTGACCTTAGGAATGAATTAAATAACAACCCATGAGGCAGCACCTACAGGTTAGCCATGAAAAGACTACACATGAGTAGTCAAATGCAAAAAAGTAAAAGTGACATGGCCAGAATCGTTGCTGTCCTCTTTCACAGCGTGGTGAGGTGTTGAGAGCGCAAGAGTAATCGAACATCACCGAAGAGGTGCTCTTGGCTGAAAGGGTTGTAAAAAAAAAAAAAGATCCCGGGACTGGATGGTATTCCTAACGCTGTAGTGAAGACTGCTTTAACAAAAAAGCCGGAAGTCTTCCAGCTGTCTCTTCACGACCTGCCTTCAAACAGGACAATTTCCTCAACGATGGAAAAAACAACGACTTGTGCTTATACCAAAAGGACTAAAGAATTCAGAAGCGCCGTCGTCCTACCGCCCATTGTGCATGCTGGACACAACGGGGAAACTACTTGACCGAGTAATTGCCACTTACCTAGAACAATTCACCGGCGGAATATCGGGGCTCTCTAAATGGCAGTATGGGTACCAGAAAGGTAGATCAACCAATAAGGCACTATCTGTGGTCTGCGACATCGCTCGCAATGCGTTAACTGGAGCACGATCGCTAAGAGGTACTAAAAAATATTGCGCGGTGATGACACTAGATGTTACAAACGCATTTAACTCTGTGAACTGGAATTGAATTCTAGCAGCGTTGGGCGATCTACAAGTCTCACCCTACTTCGTGCGTATACTAGCAAACTATCTCTCGGATAGAAGACTGCTATATAACACAGATGAGCGACCACAGGAATATAAAATAACAGCCGGTGTAGCTCAAGGATCTGTATTAGTTTCGCTGTTATGGAATATCATGTACGATGGTGTACTCAGGGTCAATGTCAGAACGGGTTGGAATCATTGGGTACGCAGTTGATTTGGCAATAGTACGGCCACTAAACGGCTAAACATCTAGATGAGCTCGAGAATATTTGCTCTCAATCAATCCAGAGCATTAAATGTTGACTAGATATGGCCGGACTGAAACTAGCTAGACATAAGACGGAGACAGTTTGAATAAGCAGTCGCAAGAAAGTTGAACACCTTGATTTGGAAATAGAAGGACAAATCAGAACCAGTCCCTATATTAAATATTGTGACGCATATGACAATCAGTACTGGAATCTTCGAGAAAGTCCGAAACAAAGTACTAGATTATTTTAGGAAGTACTGGAAAACTGGAATAGAACATTCAAGACTATGGAACGGACGGAAACGATACACCAAATCAGAATGAGGAAAAACGGTATAAATACGTCGCACGCAGAGCGGAAGTTAAGTTAGAGATAAGTAAGACAGTGAAGCAAGCGATACGTCTCGAGTGAGAAGTAAGCAGTAAAAGACGCGATAAGTACGGAAGCGATAATAAAGAAATCGTTAAGTGTACGGTATAAGTAACGGTTGTATTACGGACTAATAAAATGTCACATTAATTCAGAATCGATTTAACGGCTCTTATTTATTTACAAATAATTAATCCAGCGAACCCTAAGCTCGCTACAATTGGTGTCAGAAGTGGGATTAATTATTGTTTAAGTGAATAAGTGTGTGAAAGTGTATTGTGACGATGGCAGATCGACATTCGGAGACGAGTTTGCAACCGTTGGACATTTCGGAGATGTTCAGGATTATGATGGCAAAATTGGACGCGCAAGCTATCGATATTAACTCAAAATTGGACGCGTGAGCTGCAAAATTGGATGCGCGAACTGCTAAATTGGATGCGTGGGCTGCAGACGTTAATTCAAAATTGGATGCGCAAGCTGCAAAATTGGATGCGCGAGCTGTAAAATTAGACGCGCGAGCTGCAGAGGTTAATGCAAAATTGGATGTCCAAAGGCAGTGTATGAAAGAATTCTGGGACTCGGAAGCGGAAGAAGCTGAGGATGAGGAGGAATTAGAGCCACATGAAATGAAGAAACTCAGGAAGAGCAAAGCTATGGCCGACAGCAGTGAGGAAGAGGAGGAAAATGACGATGATGTGTTACGTGAAGAACTGAAGGATTTCATCGATGATAACCCGACTGAAGAGGACGGCAGTGATGATGAAGACACTGATGCTTCAGGCCGTTCCCTGAAACGGATTTACAATGATGATTACGAGTTGGACGACCGACTGGAAGACGACGACTGTGACCTTATTGAAGAGAATCTTGGTTTGAAAGTCGAGGGCAGAAAGCGTCCCAAGCGTCTGCGTCGTACACAGGACGAAGAAAGTGATGGAGAGGAAGACGACGACTGTGACCTTATTGAAGAGAATCTTGGTTTGAAAGTTGAAGGCAGAAAGCGTTCCAAGTGTCTGCGTCGTACACAGGATAAGGAAAGTGATGGAGAGGAAACGCACGCCGATGAAGGTTCAGCACGTGAGGCTATAGACGAACAGCTATTCGACGACGAAGACGATGTTGAACGCCGCTCTGAACGAAGTCACAGGGAAACTGAGGCGGCAAAACATTTCAATGATGAATTGGAAAGGGGTCACTTTATTGATTTGGACAATGAAATCCGTAAAACAGATATTCCTGAGCGAATGCAATTGCGCGAAGTTCTGGTTACGCCTGTTCCAGAGGGACCCAATGAACTACAAGATGAAGCTGAATGGATTTACAAACATGCGTTTTGTAAATCAACTGTTTCCGACCAAGAGAGATCAACGGATGTTGGAGGTCGAGACCGCTATTGTAAGCCACCACATACGGGGGGAAAGATCAAGCAAGCCCTAGATTGTAGGCGTAATCAACAGCCAGAGGTGCCGTTCATTACGTTCTATAGAGAAGAACACGTGAAACCAGAATTAACGTGCGACGATCTATGGAAAGTCTATTACTACGACGCACGATGGTGTTTACTGTCAGCTCCAAAGAACAAACCGCTCCAGTTATTTGAAAAGATGCGGAACTACCAGTTGGATACGGTTATGAAATCGACAGATGCTCCAATACCAGATGATATGCGTGTAATTAAAGATGAAGATCTAGATCGCTTACGTGATGCGCAAACTCCAGAAGAACTTAAGGGTGTGCACATGCATTTTCTCTTATACTGTTCGCATGAGATCCCTAAAATGCAAGAGGAATTCCGTCGTCAGGAAAAGAAAGAATGGCGGCAGGCTAGAGCTGACGCGAAAAGGAGAGCAGTAGAAAAATTGGATGAAGGTCAAGAACTTCCACCGCCGAACGCCAAGATGAAAGTGGTGCATCGCGACCGACTGGCGGCTTTTGTTGGCCCGGGAGACCAGTGAACTTAGTTCGGGACGAACTAATCTAGGCGGAGGGTAGTGTGACGCATATGACAATCAGTACTGGAATCTTCGAGAAAGTCCGAAACAAAGTACTAGATTATTTTAGGAAGTACTGGAAAACTGGAATAGAACATTCAAGACTATGGAACGGACGGAAACGATACACCAAATCAGAATGAGGAAAAACGGTATAAATACGTCGCACGCAGAGCGGAAGTTAAGTTAGAGATAAGTAAGACAGTGAAGCAAGCGATACGTCTCGAGTGAGAAGTAAGCAGTAAAAGACGCGATAAGTACGGAAGCGATAATAAAGAAATCGTTAAGTGTACGGTATAAGTAACGGTTGTATTACGGACTAATAAAATGTCACATTAATTCAGAATCGATTTAATGGCTCTTATTTATTTACAAATAATTAATCCAGCGAAACCTAAGCTCGCTACAATATATTGGTTTTTACTTGACAGCTGGTTGACCTTCAATGAACACCTGGGTAAACGAGTGAAAAAAGGGCAAGTGTATACAAAGTTCTGGTGAGACTGCTACCCAATGTTGGAGGATCCCGGCCCCAGATAAGGAAACTGATAAGCAGGGTCAACATCTCAATTATAATGTATACGAGGGTTGCCTTTTATATTTCGGGATTAGAGAACAAAAACAAATATTGATCATCGAAAATCACTTTATTGTTTTTCAAAATATTCCCCATGAAGATCTATACACTTTTGCATGCGTTTGAACCAATTGTCGAAGCGCTTTTGCCACTCTGATTGAGGCATCTCCAACACATGCATTCTGAATGCAGCAACCGCTTCTTCAGGTGTCGAAAAACGTTGACCTCTCAGTTTGTGTTTTACGTACGGGATTAAAAAGAAGTCATTCGGTGCCAAGTCAGGACTATACGGCGGATGACCCATCAAATCGATGTTTTGGGTGCTCAAAAATGCAGTTGTCGCAGCCGATGTGTGAGAGCTCGCATTGTCGTGGTGAAGAGTGATGCGTCTTCGGCGGTTGGTTTTCCTGATTTCTTGGAAGACAACTTGCAAACAAATGGTTGTGTACCACTCAGAATTGACTGTTCTGCGTTCTAGTGGTACGGTTGCGACATGTCCAGTTTTTCCGAAAAAACAGCCGACCATTTTCTTGTTTTGTTGGATTTGGCTCATCTTGAAACACCCAGACAGTCGACTGCTGTTTACTTTCGGGCTCAAACGCGTAAATCCACCATTCATCACCTGTCACGATGTCATAGACGTGTTTCGAAGCACCGCGACCGTATTTTTTGAGCATTTCTTTCGACCAATTGACACGAGCCTTTTTTTGGGCGATTGACAAATTGTGTGGGATCAAACGCGAACAAATTTTTTTGACAGTCAAATGTTTATGCAATATTGAATGTATGCTGGTCCCACTAACGCCTAAGGTTGTCTCAATCTTACGATAGGTCACATGACGATCTTCCAATATCAGTTCGCGCACAGCATCAATGGTTTTCGGAACAACAACTGATTTTGGACGACGTTCACGAAATTCATCTTGGAGTGAACTACGACCACGATTGAATTCACCATACCATCGATAAACACTGGTCCTTGATGGACCTTCATCGCCAAAAGTTGAATTAAGTTCATCCATGCACTGTTGCTGAGTTAGTCCACGCCGAAAGTTGTAAAAAATAAACGCACGAAAATGTTGACGATTTAATTCCATTTTTGGGCCGAGATGAATCTTTTAAGTTACTGTAAACAACACAAATAGCGCTCGTATGTCAAAACGTTCTGAGTGCGTATGACCTCAAAAATGTCCAACTTTACGACAGAGCTGTCAATTGCCGGATTGCAACACTAGGGTTGCCAAATCCCGAAACATAAGAGGCAACCCTCGTATTCGAAAAAGAACGCCTCAGGCCATTTGTCATCTACTTCATGGTCGCCATTGCCATAGCTATCGCCTATATGAAGGTACTTCTATTACTCCTATCGATGAGTATTTGTTACAATTAGCATACAAGTACCTCGAAAGCATTCAAAACAGAGAGAACCTACTTGTACCGGATCATTCTCCCCTCCAAATCTCTTCGAATGCGATCAGCACAATACTTTTTCCAGTATAAAACTGAAGAAAGCATTCTTCTAATATTAATTCCCTCTATAATGGAAGATTCTTGGACCCATATGTTAGGGTCTGCCATGGACTCAACGAGATAATCCACGATCGTTTCCACAACAGGAGATCGAAACATCCTAAAAGGGATTTTTTCATTTCAGAATAAGGGGATTTTTTGATCTCACTACAACTTCAGCGATTAAACCATACATTGTAACGAACAGGAACTCTGCTACAAGTCTTACACAATCAAAGTGAGACAAATGCCACTAGAAATCTGGCAGTTTCTCTATTTAATAACCACTCACATATGTGTGCAATTCTGGCTTCGTAAGAACCTAGGTTCGAATCCATTGGACCTCCATATATAGAACACAGACACGATCACGAACAAGTCCGGACATCCAAGCTATACGACAAGCCCTGTCGATTCGTAACTAATTAAATTTATGGCCCTACCAAGAAGTGGTGAAAAATGCTATGAACTTCTTCATTCTGCAATAAATAATATGTTTAGAACACAGAAATATGTAGCTTATCCGGATGTTGAGGCCGCATCCCCTTTAAGCAACTTAGTAAAAAAATATAAATATGTAACAGTGATTGACGTGGCTATTCCACTCACCGAGAAACTTTCTAGGTATTTTAAAACTTTCGGCCACTAATCTCTAGTTCTTCCTTAGATTGGTAGTTTCGATGTATTGGTAGGTCGTAGGCTTGAGTAGATCAATATTTGGCACTTCAGTGACATATAAAAGGAAAAACTATATTTAAGAGAAAGGTGTTTATTTTTAAACTGCATTTTTTTCTTCAATTCGGTAAGAAAGCTTAGAAAGGTTACAAACAATCAAACATTACAATTTCCAAATCAAATTTTATCATGAAGTACGTTTCGCGAAGTGAATAGGGGCGATGCAGAACAAATGTATTTCATCTTATTGTTGCCAAATCTTGTTTATTGTCCAGCAGCAAAAGCATTGAAATCAGCCATTATAAGTGTTATTCGGGACGTTTCCTTGTAAAAGTGGTCAGAAATAGAAACTGACAAGGTTTCCTTTGTTGCCAATCTCGCCATCTACCCGGGTCTCAGTCAAACTGTAAATATCAATAGCAGGTAATTAAATAAAAACCATCATAAGATTATTTCGTAATTAATATGCCATAAGTCTACACGGTGATCTAAGTAAATCTCAGTATTTTAAAGACATATTGACAATTTAAATAAATAAATTATTTGGTAGTGACTAGCCTACGGGCAAACGTACAATTCGATAAGATGCCAAATAATCGACCCGTGATTGATTCCTGTGTACCCCGAGGGCCAGGTACGTCACCTTTCAAATCCGATAAAATAACCAGAAGCATATCTATACCATACACCGAATTAGGTCCCAATTACTCACCTTGGGATGAGGTTTCTAGAAAACTTCTCAAGGAATCCCACAGCATATTCCACTAAATCCCCATAAGAGCTCTTCACAGTAACAATTTCAAGGATTGTACTCATAGTGTGTCATCTTTATGCGACCGATTAAGACATCATAATCTCGTCAACTGAAATGAGTCCTCCGATAAAAGGGTATCATACACTTCCAGTTCCTTGACAGAAACATATGTCATTAATACGGGATATAGATGGCCAATTACTCAGTAGCTCCCGGCTGCTCAGGCCTGCTCTTCACAATTTATGCCACAATAAACTATTGTGATCCGAGGGAGCTTATGACACGCACACACACACACATTCTACGGTGTCTTTTCTATCCTAGACCCAACAGCGTTGATCCTTAACACAATTCAAAGCAATGAAACTATTTCGGGTCTGTGTGTGCGCACGTTGCCGTGAAACGTTCGAAACGCTTGTGAAGCACTTATCAGCGTCACCGTGCTCAACGATTACCACCAACATGGTGGTGCACTAATTGTTTCCTGGTTTTGAGTACTCGGCTCTCAGTTTTTGGTTTTCGGCTTTCGGTTTCTGGGTTTAGGGCCTGCTTAGTATTAATGGGGTGCATCCACTGGTGGTGTGTTCCGCGCGCTTTCTCTTCTGCCATTTGAATCGGATTACCCTGCCGGGTGTTGACATGCGATGTGATAATTGTGTGTTCGGTCGCTGTTAACGAGGGGCCACCATTAATTCATTTAAAGTTATAGCCCTCGTAAAAGGTCCCCCACCTCCTGTCAGCGTGGGCCGTGTAGGGAAGTGAACATTTTGGGGAAATTATTAAATATGTGGCAACAAATTTATATCTCTCGAAAACAATAAACTGGAATTTCGAATGAGTGATGGGCTATTTAATTAAATGTGTAGAATATTCGATTAGATCTGTTCGCAGGATGATCAAGAAGATTTGTGAAGTAGACGGAGATACCTCAAACTGTCAACTTTTGGGATATAATTTTTCGATTGTTATTAGATGGAATGTAAGTTTATAAAAAGTGACAAAAATACAATTTCATCTCAGGAGTCACCCTAGTGGCTGTAAGTGTTTGAATAGAAGATTAAGATGTTTGCCGTAGTTTTCATTTCTTTCGGAAGCGTTTAGCTTTCTTATTCTCTAAAGAAGAAGTTCTTGATTTTTTACATCTTGATTTTCGAGTGCATCAGATTCTGTAATGCTTAGACAGTCCTTTTCTTGATTACAATATGTGAGATCGTTACATTTCAACATTATTTAAACGGCCACAGTATTTTGTGTTTAATTACACAAATCGTTTAGTTAATTGCGTATTTCGTTTAGCGTACGACTGAAATGGTGGACACATACTTTTTTTTAATAAGATCCTTTATTGGATATGAATATGTTATATTCCTTCCCCCAGGGGGACTTCTACGGTTACCTGGTTTTTTTTGGAATGACAACGCCGACTGTTGGGTTGGTTTTATTGAAACTTTATTTAATTCCGGCTTGGTTAGCCCGTCTAGTTTGGATCTTCCGGCTGTGTTAGCCCGTCTAGTTTGGATGGATCTTCCGGGTGGGTTAGCCCGTCTAGTTTGGATCTTCCGGCTGGGTTAGCCCGTTTAGGTTTGGACCTTCTGGCTGGGTTAGCCCGTCTAGTTTGGAACTTCGGGCTGGGTTAGCCCCTCTAGTTTGGATCTTCCGGCCGGGTTAGCCCGTCTAGTTTGGATCTTCCGGCTGGGTTAGCCCGTTTAGGTTTGGATCTTCTGGCTGGGTTAGCCCGTCTAGTTTGGAACTTCGGGCTGGGTTAGCCCCTCTAGTTTGGATCTTCCGGCTGGGTTAGCCCGTCTAGTTTGGATGGATCTTCCGGGTGGGTTAGCCCGTCTAGTTTGGATCTTCCGGCTGGGTTAGCCCGTTTAAGTTTGGATCTTCTGGCTGGGTTAGCCCGTCTAGTTTGGATCTTCCGGCTGGGTTAGCCCGTCTAGTTTGGATCTTCCGACTGGGTTAGCCCTTCTCCTTTGGAACCTGGTGGCGCCTCCTGCGTTTATTTTTATTCTTTTCTACTATAATTAATTTATACCAGTACCGCGACACTTCGGCTGTCGGATTCTGATTGAATTAGGTGGTGCGTGATGCACTCCTGTCGGTGTTCTGATCCTAATTAAAAAAATTCCTAACGGAACTCTCTATTTGTACCTGTAAACCCGAATTAAAAAGTACATTCCTTCCCACGGTCATGGCTGTCCTCCAGACAGCCACCTGATGCCAGTCGCAGTCGAAGGCCAAGCCAACCACGGAAAATCGCAAATTTTGCAAGTCTGCAAATTCTTCACCATGAGAACATTTCGATTCTCGGTGACGTGAATCTGATTTGTTCATGGCGAAAGCGATACAGATAGAATTACCTGTGCAAGGATGAGGTGTTGGGTTGTTTTTTCATCTAGGTGATGAGACTGTGGGAATTGCAGAATTGCGATCTTGACGTGGCTTATGGGCTTATGATAATGCATGCACTTCAAGGTAAGTTGTTCGGAAATAGAAAAAATGTGGGGAAATGCAAGATTGCAAGTTTAGGTATGGGATATGGAATGCGTTTAGCAATAGGTAGACATCTGATAAGGTTTCACATGCTACACCGAAAACCTATGGGTTGTAGGAAGAATTTTTTGATGCTACACTGAGAGAATTCTTTCGGTTTTAACATTAATTAATGCATGTAATATCATGGTTCTTTGCAGAATAAATGTTAGGGTTATTTGTTAGATTATAAAGAGGGTATTGGCAGTTTGCGTGCAGCAAAGTGCAATGTTATGTTTAACAGATTTTTATATAGAGGGTATTGGCAGTTTGCGTACAGCAAAGTGCAATGTTATGTGTAACAAATAGTACAAACTTAACTAGTTAATTGAATACTGTTTGAAGTGTACTTAATTTAGTTTAATTAAGTAAAACGTGTGAGGGTGTACTGGACCAGTGCTAGGCGCCTAAGTGGATTTTATTATTGTATATTTTAGATTTTAACATGTGACTTCTGAATGATCCTCAATACGGATTCTGTGGCACGCGGTCCACGGGAGACCTTTTGACACCTATAACCGATATATGGCCATCTGCGATTGAGCGGAATGGTGAATCAAGGGCGGTCGCATTGGATATCTCCAAGGCTTTTGACCGCGTCTGGCACGAGGCATTGCTGAGCATACTTCGCTCATATGGACTTTCCCAGCAGCTTTGCTACTGGACGAAGAGCTTCCTCGAAAATCGATCGATCCGGGTTGTTGTGGACGGCGAATGTTCGGATTTGTATCCTGTTAATTTGATGGTGTCCCAGGTTCAATTTTGGCTCCAACCATGTTTTTGCTTTACGTAAATGATTTGTTGGAGACAACGGATAACAAAGTGTTCAGTTTTGCGGATGATAGTACGTTTGTTTCCTCCTTTTCGAGTGTTCGGCCGATTAGTGCATCTATGTCGCACCAGCTGAGATGTAGACAGATTGACTCTCTCAATCAGGATCTAGATAAGGTCCTGCAGTGGGGAAGGGCCAATCTCGTCGGTTTCAATACAGCGAAAACACAACTGGATCCTGTTAATTCCGGTGTGCCACAATGTTCTATTTTGGCTCCAACCTTGTTTTTGTTTCACATGAGTGGTTTGTTGTAGTCAACGGATAACAAAGTGTTCAGTTTTGCGGATATTAGTACAAGTCTTTTTCGAGTGATCGGCCGATTAGTGCATCAACGTCGCATCAGCTAAGATGTAGCCAGATCGACTCTCTGAATCGGGATGTGGATAAGGTCCTGCAATGGGAAAAGGCGAATCTTGTCGACTTCAATGCAACGAAGACGCAATATACAACATTCACAAAGAAAAGTGGATCATTGGCTTCACAGCTGAGGATGAATGGCCAGGCGTCGTAACTTGTGTTTATTTTAGAGTCATATACCGAACTATAAGTTTAACTAGATTTTAATGATTTTATGTGCAGGTAATAACAAAAAAATAAAAGAATAGTACAACTAAACCCTGTGCAGATTTTATGTTCAGGTAATAACAAAAAAAATAAAAGAATAGTAAAACTAAACCCTGTGCAGATTGGCAATAATATGTCATTAAATCACTTAGTAATAAACTTAGTGTTCAGTAAACCCACTCTCACATATGCATGCCCGATATGGTACCATATCACACCCGCCCAAATGGAGAAGCTACGCATCTTCGAAAGGAAATGCTTCAGACTTATCACTGGCCTCAACCGACATCCCAACTCCCACAAATATTACTACAGTAGTTCTCTCTACTATGCCGCTAATATTGAACGTATAGATCGACGCTTCTCGAACTTTCCATCAAATTTATCGAAAATCTTCCCAATAATCCCAACCCGATAATAAATGCGCTCACATCGACTCCGTCAGATAACCGAACTGCCTACCCGAACTGTCTCCACATCAGAACGTTCTTCACCTCTGGCAGGTTGGTTAATAACTCTAATGAGATTGTATACCACAATACAGAACTTTCACCTCACCAATTTAAATATAGTAATATTCAACCCTTCTCCAATATTTTGCGTTTCAACGAACAAACGGAAAGTAGTTCCCCAACCCACATCCTTGACTGACAATATCCTCACTAACCCATTGGTCACTATGCTACCCTCTTCCACACCACACTAACTTATTTCCATAATAATTAGGTAACTAGACTAAGTTAAGATAAGTTAAGTTAAGTTAAGTAAATTAGCATAGGTTAAGTAAATAACTATATCCTGGTTTTCTGACCTTTTCCAGGAAGCTCTACTCACTAAAATCTTAATCCATAACCAATATATAACTTTTATCATATTGTTTGAAAAATGTACTAGTAAGTATATGTAAACTATTATAGCTAAGGTATCATAAGTTATTTGTATTGCCTATTGTAAAAATTATTTACAGTAAAAATAAATACAGAAATGTAAAAAAAAAAAAAAATAAAATAAAACTAATTAATTGTTTATGAATTATATCATGCAATTCATTTTATTGTATAGTATTGCAATTCAATTCAATTTCAATTATCGGGAACAAATTTTTTTAAAGTAAATATCACTCAAGATATATTTGCAACGATGGGAAAGGGTTTCAGTTAAACCCAATTTAGTTATTTAATCACTTAAGGGTCGGGCCCATTAACCCCGTAATGGGTGTAAGAAGGGATCGGGGTCAAGGCGATGTTTTATAGCGGTAAACAGCCAAATAGGGCGTTACGTGATTTACGGACGACCTTTTAAATGGCGTCAGCGTATTGGCGTATCAAGTTTACGCAAACAAAACAGCGTTCCGCTTATTAATATTTATTCATGTTTTCACGTACCTTAATAGATCACTAGTGCAGAAGAGCAATGGCTATCACAAGTCCTGTGATATAATCTCTGTTTAAAATACCCCCTGTCTTCATCAGTGCACATGGGAAATTCTTTTTACCACCAAAGAAGATTCGACAAGGCATTCATGTTGAATGATTACTTTCTTGTGTGCCTGCAAAAAAATGTTAAAATTTATTTTAAAAAAAGGTTTTTTCTTCTCTGCATAGAATCGAATTCCAATTCAAGTCGGAGATATTTCCAAGCAGGTAAACCTGAACACTGCAAATTATAGCAGATCGGCTTGGGAAATGTTTACAGAAATCCTTTTACTCAGATTAGCCACTTCCGATGTCCTTTCCAAACAGTTTCCGGAGTGCATACAATTCATCATGTTCGTCCTTGCACCCGTAAATCCGATCGCATTGATTTGTATAAATATTTATGGATTCACTGGCAGGCGGGTTTATTTGCTTAACATTATTCGGATGTAGTGTTTTCCTCTTGAGTTATTTCACCGGTATCGTTTGTTATTTTTTAATTTTTCTTATTTTTCTTATATGTTATTTCGAAAAGAAATTGTGTTTGTGTTTTGGGATAAGTAAACGGAGTAGATCACGAAAGAGCATTTTCTGATTCTTCAACACATTTTCTGGTTTAAAAATGTGGTTTATTTAATTTAGGTGAAAGATGTCGCATTTTTAGTTGAGGGATGGTTTACACATTTCTTAATTTTTTTTTCATATTTACTAATTCAATACATTTATAAATTTATTTTAAATTTGTATTAGAAGACATTACACAATCTAGGTACACAAAATTCAATCTTAATGTGATCTTTTAGGAAATTGTACAAAATCCTTTTTATCAACCTTTTGAGTCCCACTACACTGATTTAATGTGTATAAGTACGCATCCCGTATTCAAAGTATTACGCTGTAGCGGCACTACATTTAGAATAGGATTACAGCTAATTGATTGGAAAGAAGGCGATTGGACCTGCACCCAACTTTAACGAAATCCAACTATATACCGTGTGAACCGTGTACGAGTACTCATATAAAATATGGCCTCTTAAATTTGGTGATTACTGCGTTATGCAATAAATTGTTTTGTTTGGGTGGGATAACATCTACCAACACTTGTAAAGGGTTGCGTACGACATTTAATAATGTTACGATGAGTAAACAATTGTGATCTTGAGGAAATTGGATTAAGTTAATAAGATCACGTACTTTCGGAAACCAACAAATAGAATAGAATATGTCAAATTGAAATAATACGAATTAGTAAAATGATTGACAAATCTGGATTTCTTATGGGGTTTGTCCACCACTAGAGTCTATTACCATGGGACACACAATTGACAATGTAAAGTAAATGCAATTGTGTGTAAGTTTATTTAACACACTTACCTTTTTTATAAGATTAACGCGATTAATCCTTTAAAAAAATACAAAAACATTGAGAAATGTATAAAAGTATTTTGATTATTAAGGTAATTATTAATTTAATTTAAGCTTGGATTAAGCCTAATAAATGAGGGTTCTGCCCTCACTAAACTAAAACTAAACTATAGTATCACCAATACTGTTAGGTCTGATATAAAATACGAGAAGTGTTCAATTAGGACTGACAATGCTTTCGTTATGGCGAAAGGGGTTTTGCGAGAAACCTCGATGTTAAGCACTTCGTCGGTGATATGAACCACTGATATGAAAAAGTAATCTACGGTAGGAAGACTTACTGCAATGTTAACGACAACCTCAAAGCAAAGGCTTTGTGGAGGTTCTTTAAGGGTGGCCCGAAGAACCACCCATCGTCGTCCTAACCCAACTCCCCTTTCCCAAGCGCAATGTCATATCCTACCGTTGCCTCTTACCTGCATATGAGCAATCCAAAGCTCTTCCCCAATCATTTCTCACCACGGCATCAACCAATACATACCGACCAAAACACCTCGGGTCATCTTACAGGAATCATTTAGGAACCTGATCGGTTCCTCTGGGTGGCAACATGTCAATCAAACATACACCAATCCTCCTGTGTCTTTTTGTTCCAACAATCCATTGGTCCAAAAACACACGTCGGGCAACTTGCTTGCTTGCACATCTGCAAGCCAAATTTCCAATGATCGATCGCCTAAGCCGATAACCGATCATTGAGCTGGACACGACCATAATTGTTGTCCAAACAATCAAATCAACGACCGTGTCCCACGATCCGTTTCTAAACCAAACACACAGTAATCTCACTGTGTTAATTTTTTTTCCTACCATCCATTGGTCCATAACCACCCTGGGTAAATTGTACGCTTGTACATCTGCAAGTCAAATTTCCTATGATCAGTCGCCTAACCGACAACCGATCATCGAATAGGACACGACCATGGTTGTTATTCAAACAAGCATGCGAATGATCAAGTCCCACGGTATATTTCTCTAAAGCACCATCCATCCTGGGTCCCTTGCCATCGTAAGCGAAGTTTCTGTTGAATTAACGTCAACAGACAGATCTATCCTCTATCGTTTACGACGGCAATACAGCCAGCCTCCGCACACGATCATCTATTTGATCAGCTGCGTATTTCGATTTTCTTTTGTGCACCCTTCGCATCGTCGTTTGTCCTGGCTTCCAGTGAATGGGTTTTCAACCAGACCTGTACGGTCACCAGGGAAATTCTCCCCACAAAACTCAAATCGATCGTTCATTGGTCGTCACCAAAGAAAAGATCGAATTTGCTCCTCACACATCGGTGGAGATCCACCCCCAGTTGCGACTGGTGGTAGGTTTCGTACAACATTACCAGAGAGTCAGATTTCAATCCCCATAGCGGACGGTCCCGCCTTTTAACGTTAATTTGCATCCCTCGCCACGTTACAAGGAGTCAGTTTTTAACCGCGATCAAGATACACGAGTTCAGAATGCGAGTTAGCGCCTAGTGTTTTTAGTTATTGAGTCAATAAATCCGTTTGGTTTCTTTTTAAAGTGAAATTGGTACGATACTTTTGGCGATCCTGAAGGAGTTGCCGGCGTTTATCACCAAAGGATTATGCGCACTTAGTTGTCAACAGTTCTGAGCTGGTGAACACTGGAACAGATTAAGACTTCCTGGAGTTTTGTAGTGAATCATTTTTCTAAGCCAGTAAACACCCTATATTGTTAACTTCCAGTTCTATGCGCATGTGCCGATGCCATAATATAAATAAAATAAAGAACACTTAATCAACTAAATAACTTTCGTGCCTTTTCATTTTGCTGTTTACTTGGAGTTCGGTTTATTGGTGAACAATTGACAGTGAAACAAACGGTAAGTGTGGGGAGTTGGGAGGATCTAGTTCCCATGTCTGGTACATATCCACACCCCCACAGCTTCTGATAGGTGCTCAATAAAGGCACTACCGTCGTTGTAGATGTGTACGTACCATTCGCGACATCTTGTGATATGCAACTGAACAAACATTGCAAATAACAGTTGCAGTTCTTTTTTAATAGTAGCAGGCTATAACGCTCCGGAAACACTCGCGCGTGGAAGGAAATCCACGGTTTTTCCACTCTGTAATGGAAGGAACCCTAATGCAGAGAAGTACGCGCCGTAGAGAGATGAAGCGCAAACTGGTGCGATCCGTCGGACTGTCTGTGGAGCGCAAATAAACCGAATTGCGCGGAACAATACCACGAATCTCCGAAGAGCTGTCCCGTGAAAAAATCTGCAAAACTGACAAGGGTCAGCTACACGCCTTCGAGGTTACAGCGACTGCAGCCCCGACGTCAGCGCCGTGTCCCAGATCAAGCGGATCGTTCGTCTCTGTATGCTCTCAAGTAGATCGGTCAGGGGTATGGTTAAGAGCAAAGCAATATTCGAGCGCGGATCTAATTTGGGATTTATACAGGAGAAGAAGTTGAGCCAGAGTAAAATACCTTTTGGCTCTGAAAAGGTAACTCAGTTTTCCAGAAGTGTCACATTCGAAGTCGATACATTCCTATAGTACCATGATGGCGGGCATTTTCATGCTTTGTATAGAATCGAGGGCCTAGCCATTCGTCATCAGCCGTGCAACCGATGATCCACTTTTCTTTGTGAATGTTGTATGTTCTGTCTTCGTTGCATTAAAGTCGACGAGATTAGCCTTTCCCCACTGTAGGACCTTATCCAGATCCCGATTCAGACTCGATCTGCCTACATCTCAGCTGATGCGACTTTGATGCACTAATCGGCCGATCCCTCGAGAAAGAGGAAACAAACCTACTATATCCGCAAAACTGAAAACTCGGTTATCCGTTGACAAATCATTTATGTGAAGCAAAAACAATATTGGAGCCAAAATAGAACCTTGAGGGACCCCTGAATTAACAGGATACAGATCCGAAGACCCGCCGTCCACAACAACCCAGATCAATCGATGCTCGAGGAAGATCTTCGCCCAGTCGCAAAGCGGCTGGGAAAGTCCGCGCAAGTCAAAAAGCTTGGAGATATCCAATGTGACCGCTTTTGACTCATCATGCCCCTCAATCGCAGATGTGCGATGATGATGGTATATCGGTTGTAAGGGTCAAAAGGTCTCCCGTGGACCGCCAATCACGGCATCGGTATTGACAATCATTCAGAAGTCCGTTGCACTCCAAGTACTGAATTAATTCGGCATTGATGACCTTTTCCATCACCTTAGATAACATAGATAGTAATGCTATCAGTCGGTAATTTTGCGGGAGAAACTTTTTCCCCTTCTTTGGGATTGGCTGAACTCGAGCCACCTTCCACCAGGTAGCAAATGTCCTCCGTGCATAAGATAAGCGGAAGAGTCTTCCAAGAACTGGCGATAATTCTGGAGCACAGTCCTTAAGAACTATTGCTGGTATTCCGTCGAGGCCGATTGCCCTCTTACAGTCCACTTCACGTAGAACGGGTTAAATAGTACGCGGGCGGAACCTCACATCTCACATCGAAGACCGTTCCGGCGCCATCACAGGTGATTCCAAAAGGCCGGCATCGAGGTTTGAATCGCGGAAAATAAATTCGGGAACACATTAACTTTTTGCTTTGAATTTGTGACTAACGCCCTGCAGCCCGTCATTAACGGAGGAAAAGAGGAGGGACCAAAGCTATTGCTTATAGCCTTTGTTATTGACCAGAAGGGACGCGAACCAGGTGGGCAGTCAATGAGTTTATTTGCCATTTTGTCATTATAAGCCTTCTTCACGGTATCAATCGTCTGGCTGCACGCGTTTCTGATTGTAACAAAGTTCGTTCTGTTGGCCTCCGTGGGATTGGGGCGCCATTGCTTAAAGCTCTATTTTCTGCCGGTGTAATCTGCTCGTATTTTTTACCACACCAAGGTTTATCAGATGAATTTCGTTTGATAGAATGCGGAATGTAGATCTCCATCCCGAGAAGAATAATCTCCGTGACCGACTGCGCGCATCTGTTAACATCGGAGTCTCCAAAGCACACCCGACCACAGAGAGGGCGCGAAGAAATCCCGCATATCGTCCCAGTTACCAGCCCCATATCTCCATACATGGCGAAGTTGCCTGGGGCGGTTATTCGTTTGAAATGCAAGTGGTTACGTGAGCGAAACCAAGCAGAGATCTGAATTTCCCCGTAGGGCAGCAACCTCCACGATATAAATGCTCGTCTTGGATGTCAAAAACAGATCCAAGGTGTTGTATAGTCACCTCGGGTATCCGGCACTCACGTAGGTTTATTGGGTATTGCGACGATAGTGAAGAACGTGTGATTCGATCTGACGGTGACTGTTAGAATCACTAAAAAATGTAACCGATGCTCAACATATCAGGCCACTGCCGCGTGTACGAATTCGATTTCTAAACTCAAGTAGACTCAACTGATGTGGAATTGCTATGTTATTATTGCATGGCATTCGGCTGTTGCATTTCTTATTAGATTTTCTTTCGATGTTCTTCACTATTTGCTTGTATATTGTGCGTTTCTGTTCGAAACAGCGAATATCTTCACGTCTCGGTTGTTCTCTTAGACTGTACCAACTAGTAGAAGCTGTGTACATTAAAATCGCTAAGGACGACCATTTCAGAAGCCGGGTGGTTGTTCTGTATCCTTCCAACAAGAATTGAAAGTGAAAGATGTGGGAAAAGTGTCACCAAACGATCGTCATTCGGGGAGCGGTAAAGACAACAAAGAAATTTAACAGAATTGCCCAGCACGACCTTCAACCACATGCTGTCCAAGTTATTGGGTTGTAACGCCTTCATCCCTTGGCTAGCCAGATCGGCCGCGTGAAGACGCAGGCTCCGCCCTTAAAACGAAACCTCGAAAGCAAGTTGTATCCTGTGCAACGAAGATTTGTGGAATAAGTTGACGAATCGATCTGGGTCCCAGTTAAGGTAAGGATATCAGATTTCGCTGTTTGCAAATATTGGTGGACGGCGTTTGCATTCGTATTGGTGAAACCGATGCCACTGATGTTACAAAATGCCATCATCAGTCGAACGTCGACAGAGTTTCGAGAACGAACCCGATTACCCCATGCCGATTTTCTTAAAGTTCGGTTATTTATCAAAATATCTGCATGATGTGCCCCCTGACATTGCCTCCCACCCGGCGATCCGAATGGGAAATTAGTTTACCTCCGGAATTTGTTATCTCAAAAAGCACCATCATGACATATTTCCGTGTCAGTCCGGACCAAGCCAGAAATTAGATGAATGTTTCAAATAGGAGGAGTCGGGAACAAGTCAGTGAAGGATTGCTTTACGCAGGAGGCAAAATAGTTTGCAATGACATTTGAATCCCATGAGGTATCCATATTAAAGGAAAGGGGGGTGGGATAACTATCGGATTTACGTTTGTGATTATCAAACTCGAAGAAAAGACATTCGGGTCGTTTATCGAATGGCTTGTGTTTTATTAGGTAGTTCCATAGAGGGGGTTATAAAGTTAGATAGGACCCTAGATAATTGGAGTAGTCGTAGACAGAGCGACTACGAGGGAAAGTACCCCAAAACTTATTCCAATCTTTTTATCCCAACCTCGCGGGTTCCTCATGACAATCATGTTGGCCACCTCCTATTTATTCAAACCATTAACGATATAGACTCTAGTATCAAGCACTCCTCCATCTCACCCCACGCGAATGATACTAAACTTTTCAGGACGATACGCTCTCCTCTCCACTCCCCACTTCTTCAAAGTGACCTCGATAGGTTTTCTATTTGCTGTCAAAACAACTGTCACCCGATCACCTTCACCCGGAAGCACCCCCGTTCTCCGTGGCGTTCCTATTTCTTACTTAACCAACCGTAAACGTCTGTATAATCATCTTATGTGACAAGGAGCTTAGTTTCATTCCACATATCGACGACATAATTTTCAAGGCCAATGCTGCCCTTGGTTTTGTGAAACGCTGGTCGAAAGAATTCTCGAATCTCTACGTTACCCGACCACTCTACGTAATCTTTGTCTTCTCCTAAGATAAACAACTCAGTTCTGTTTCCGTTATCATTCGTTCCACATCCGCAGGATCGAAAGCGTTCAACGTCGTTTCTTGCGTTTTGCCCTCCGAGGATTGAATTAGAAAAATCCTTTTTCTTTTATTACGTAATGAGCGAAGCTTTCAATTATACCATGGAGGTGAGGAAAGGGGAAATTGATTTGAAGATTTCCTTCTAGAGATTTGAAATAGCTTCTACTGCAGTTAGGTGTTTATGAAAACCGAATGAATTGAAATATGAATAATGATCTTGGGGCAGGGTGGCCTGCAACGGCGATTTATGAAAAAAGGACAGAAAGCAGCTATTAATGGATCACATCTCGAAATGGATGTGGATATGGCTCCTCGTAGAATAGTGGTTAGTATACTCGCCTGTCACGCGGGAGACCGAGTTTCGGTTCCCCGTCGGGGAGCCTCTGGAGCAAAACTAATGACCTTGCCCGGAAAAAACAAATCATTATGGAAAATTTAACAAGACTTGCTAAATAAGGCCAAGACCGATTACCGGTTGTAGTGCCGATGATGATGATGATGATGATGATGATATGATGATGAAGTGAGGATATAATAACTTTAGAAATGGTTTTGAAGGTGTTCTCCGAGTCTGGCTTTTAACGTCCCGTTCCCAACGTATGAACAGGGGCGTTTAAATAGTTTGTAGAACGGATCATCAATTTGTTCTCCTTCTAAGTAAATCAACCTGTGCAAGTATAAAGTAAACTACATAACAAAGGATTAAACTACATACCAGGCCTGGACATGCATCGTATGATGCCGGAGAAGTTGACTTCAATGGTAGAAATTGTTTTAATGGTAAAATTGATTAATCACTCAAAAGTCAAAAAGTTCAGAAGCTCTAAATCAAAAACATGACACAATTCGAATTGATCCAAATCAAAAACAGGAAAAGCTTTGGCATTTTTACAATCAATATTTACTGTCATCACCCCTGTCTCTGCCTCTTCTGTAGTGCTTCTCTATAACACAACCACAAAAGTCTCATTTCTATATCAGATTACCCTGTTTGACTTCATAAAACAAACCTTCCAAGCAATTACACCTCGACTTTCGAGTCCCTCAACGAAGTTTCCTGAAATAAGATTCCTCACATTTCGCGGTTTCATTAGAGTACACAGTAAGACGACGCTGGGCAATATGATTCCAGATATCCAATCGAACACGAATATAGTACAAAATATATAAAAACCGACACAACGAAGAACAGGAAGATAATGTGAACCCTGCGGCTTTCCCGCATGAAACTGACAGACACGATAACCTTCCTCTTGTGCCAGGGGACACAACTTTATTCGGTGTTGGCTTTCAATAAAAACTAATGAGCATCATGTTCAATGCTCAAATGGCCAGCACGCATTTGTTTCGATGAACACAAACTGTTACGCGACAAATATCCTTAAATAAGTTACTCTATTCTGTTCTGTCACATCAGCTACCCTTGTTATGCGCTTTGCACCCCCTATACGGGTGGCCGGATGCTCGAATGGCACGTGCATGCTGGACGTGTTTGTCGCATAAAATACACAAATGCGAACACAGTTTCAAATTGCAAGGACAGCACTCTCCAATTAAGAGAAGTTTTCAAAACATTACACTCGCAAAGTGTGTACACGTGCTCCTGACAAACAGGTTACAGGATTCACGCGTTGATCCGTGATTACACAAGGCAGCATGCGATGTTATTTGCCGGGGTGAGTGGGGTAAATAAACACCCCGCCGCGCATACATAACATTCATTATCGGTGTGTTCTCGCGGTGGATCAGCCGGCGACCGTTGCGGTGGATAAATCAAAGGAATTGTGATTCTAATTATCTGTTAGTAAACAAACAAAAGATAAAAAGCAATTCCACGCCGATTACGATCCGCGAGGGTTGTTCAATAAGGCGACTGAAAGATTAAACACATAATTACCTAGAATTGCTCGTTGTTAGATGGCCTTTCAAACAAACCATTCATCACACGCGAGGCGGCGCGTTCTCATAGAATGATGAATACATCTTCAAGTCGCGACATGGCATAGCAAAGCCCATTGAAACCGAGGGGGTGGTGTGCGTGTATGTTCGATTTATGTGTGTAAAACTACTTAAGCCGGAATCCTCTGTCAAACAACGATCAACTCGCGCTCTTGTCGGCGGCGCTCTTACATCAAACTCCCCGGGACTTGAAGCAATGGATAGACAAGTGTTTCGCTTTCAATTGCGCCCCTGTGCCGCTTTGAGCACGTTGGGAAATAGCAAAAATATTTGGAGCCAAACAAATGTGTTTCCTCATCCCTACCGAATAGTTCTTGTTCTTGCTTCATTATCACTATCGGATTTCAAAAAGTGACGAGCAACTCTTTCGCGTCACCGCCACTGCCGACAATTTCGATTTAGTGCAGCATGCACCTCTTCTGGTCCCATTGTTGATTGGGCGGCCTTTTGACTTTGGCCTGATTCTTTTGATCAGTGAATCCTGTCAGAATTTTCACTTCAAAGGAATGTCCTTCCCTTTTGTCACTCGGCACGCAGTACGACCGAAGTGTGTTAAACAATCTGCTCCTGAAAAGAAGAATTCGAACGAAGTGTCGTCTATCAATGTCCATCGATCTCTAGATGGTGCCAACATGTGGTGACAGATGAGAGTACACTGAGGAATCCTTAAGAAGGCCAAGGCTACCTAGGGTGCTAACATCGGACGAATTTTCCAAAGGCTGTCTATTGTCTTTGGTTTGTCGAAGATCGAGTATATCTCTGGATTTTTGTTTGTTGTTCACGAAAAAAAGGGAACAGACGTCATCAAATGACCGATCATCAGAGCATAGGGGGTGTTTGTGATGAACAAATTTTCGCAATAATCGGTTAACCTCAGGGGTCCAGGACAATTGATTCATTAGATAGTGTTTGCTGCTCACACCTGCCTTCCTTGGGCAACTCTTTAAAAGAAATGTCCCATACAATGCTAAAACAGTTTGTGTCGTTCATCTTAAGATTTAACAATCAGTTACATGCAATGGGTGCAGTATTTCCTTTAGCGATGATCCTGTTAAATGCAAATAGGGATTACGCATCCAACTACCTATGGTGCACGCCCGGGTAATCGTCTTATATGTATCATGACCCAGTCTCCTTGATAAATCTTAAATGTCCCTTTGTTGTTCGAAATAGAATCAGTGGCTGAAAAGTGTCAGATCAGTAATTTCGTTTGATTGTTTTACGGGACCCAGATTTGCTTCAGGACGTAATAGGGACATTCGTTCGGTGTCGTTTCCTGGAAGTAATCTGGCTCATAAATTGTGGCGCGAATGCCTGCATCCATATGGTCCAAGTGGCGTATAGTCCCACAGAGAGGGACAAATATTAATATCCTAATCTGCGGCTGTCGAAGTTGAATATCCACAAGTGCGGGAGATGTCGGATTTATTTTATGGGTTTTTTAGAAATCGGTCACTTCCGAGTTTTCGAACGACATAAATACGTCACTGCTTATTTATAGGTATTTAGACGTGTTTCTGTCGATGGCACTAGTTGTTCTTATTTTTTGAATATAAACTACACAGAAGGATTTTTTACAAGCAAAGGTGAAAAGACAATACACAAGTAGTGAGCATTTTAACTGAATGTTTTATTTATGACATTTTTATTTTATCATACTGGCAAATCGATCAGGCAAGCAATGATTGGGTTATTGTATTTAACTTACTGACGCATTGGGCATAAAACACATTGTTTAAAAAAATATTTTGTTTAAAAATATATTGTTTCAAAAATATATTATTTCAAAACTATATTATTTCAAAAATACATTATTTCAAAAATATATTATTTCAAAAATACATTATTTCAAAATTATATTATTTTAGAAATATATTGTTTCAAAAATATATTATTTAAAAATCATATTATTTCAAAAATTTATTATTTCAAAATTATATTATTTCAAAAATGTGTTGTTCGGCTGATGTTTGATTAACAGAACATTAACATTGTATCTATTAGGAGACATTTTGTATACTGTTCATCATTTCAGGAACATTATATATTATTTCAAAAATACATTATTTCAAAAATATATTCTTTCAAAAATATATAATTTCAAGAATACATTATTTCAAAATTATATTATTTCAAAAATGTGTTGTTCGGCTGATGTTTGATTAACAGAACATTAACATTGTATCTATTAGGAGACATTTTGAATACTGTTCATCATTTCAGGAACATTATATATTTTTTCAAAGATACATTATTTCAAAAATATATTCTTTCAAAAATATATAATTTCAAGAATACATTATTTCAAAATTATATTATTTCAAAAATGTGTTGTTCGGCTGATGTTTGATTAACAGAACATTAACATTGTATCTATTAGGAGACATTTTGTATACTGTTCATCATTTCAGGAACATTATATATTATTTCAAAAATACATTATTTCAAAAATATATTCTTTCAAAAATATATAATTTCAAGAATACATTATTTCAAAATTAGATTATTTCAAAAATAAATCACCGCGTCTTCAAATCGATGAGATGAGACTTTCCCTATTGTAAGATTTTAATCGGATCCTCATTCAAAGAATCGATCTGGCTACCGCATAGCTGGTATGACGCTAGTGCGCTAATGATCATTCGAAAATGAGGTAATAACTGTAATACCTGTGAGTAGGGCGTTAGAAAATACTCACAGCTAGGCTGGCTTGTCGTAAGAGTCGACGAAAGGTCGAGTGGTATCTGGGATTGTGAGGGTTCTCTATATTACACTGAGAACCAACCCATGACCCTAACCACATTTTCGCCCACAATCCTTGCACATGGGTACGCCACCCACAATTCTACCCGCAATTACAACCACAATTTCGCCCGCAGACCGCGCATAACGCCAACCTCAATCCCTTTCGTTGGCCTATCCCACCTGTAAAAGGTACCTTTCCAAAGGGCATAAGTCACGTAAGGGATGCATCACCTGAATTCATCATTCCATGCAGATAATGCATCACAGAATTCAGCAGCATTCAAATTCCTGAAATCTAAAACACTGTACATGCATTTACAGCATCGCTATAGGGCATCATCCATATCATCAGAAAAGAAAAAGCCGTTCGCTTAAATGTTTCATAACAATTTTTCCCTAAAATGAATTACAAATATGCAACATACATCGGGAATCAACGGCGCCCCATGTTAACTGCCTTGCCCGGCCACACACGTGCGCAGTACATTTCTTTGATTTATTCAAAGTCACCCCAAGTTTTGTCCAACCGACAAAAGTTGTCTGCGCATCTCGCGCCCAATAGCCGAGAAATAATTATTTAGCATACAGGAATGCACACAAGAATTCCACATAGGCCACCAGCATTGATACGAGGCACAATCATCGTTGTGCGAGTATCCTATTTGCTGACGGTACAAGTCGCCCTGATGGCGGGCAAATAATCTGCGCAGCTGCAGGCACACTGTATTGAGCCCTTTTTTCTCATTTCCTTTTTCGCGGTTTTCGTTTGCCACGACCGGGCAACACGAACTACCACGCATCCTCGCCGCGATCAACTCAGAGAGATCCCCTCTAATTGGTCGCTGCAAGAGAAACTTCACGTTTCTCTCAAAAGACGAAAACCCACCCTTAACGAACGGTTGACTCTGTACGAGTCATTTCCAGGACAGTCGTAATTCAACCACCGCTGAACGCGCACCGATCCGCTGTGTTTCAACAGTCGAAGTACCCCACGGAGCTCGTCCACTTGTGGAGTCGTGTAGTAATAAATAACCGAGTGAATCACTGTGCAGACTAATCCTTTTATTATACTGAACGTTTTTACAAATTAAATTTCAACAACAATAAATAAACGAGTGAATCACTGTGCAGACTAATCCTTTTAAAATACTGAACCTTGTGACAAAATTAAATTTCAAGAACCACAAATAAACAAGCGAATTACTGTGACGCCTAATCCATTTTTTATACCGAACCTTTTGATAAAATGAATGTCACGTTCAATAGTTAAAGAAGTGAATTACAGCGCTGCCTAATTCTCGAGTTGTACTGAACCTTATGTTAAAATTGTATTCCAGCAATTTTGTTTAAACCAATGTTTAGTAAACAATAAATAGACAAAAGTCAGAGTGTTTTATTTTTTTCCTTTCGTGAACGGCTTACGGCAGAACAATAGTGGGGAAAATGAGTGAAGCAGTTCCCGTGCAGGCACACCCGACTCATTAGAGGAACACAAACGCTTCCTACCACATACGCCATCTACCACTCCCACAGGATCTCAACGCCCTGCCGCTCGGTGAAATACCGCCCCATCAAGCTATAGGCCCAGCGAATTGAAATCCTTGGCAATCTTTTAGAGCTTGCCTGATGGACCGGTTCGAGAAAAGTTTGGTTAGGTGGTACGTCGATCTCAAGGTAAGATACCACCCCGTCACGCTGTATATTGCGCAATATCGTCGGGAGAAATTTTCGACTATGTTTCGGATGTATGGCTGATGGCCTGACTGACACGGAGATAAGTCATGATAGTACGCTCTGACATAAAGAATTCCGGAGGCAAACCAGTTTCCCATCCCGATCTTCGGAGGGACTATATCAGGGGGAACATCATGCAAATATTACGATAAATAACCAAACTTGAAGAAACTCGCCATCACGTTATTGGGTACGTTCTCGAATCTCTGTCGATGTTCAACTGATAACGGCATTTTGTAACATCAGGAGCATCGGCATCATCAATACGAATGTAAAAGCCATCCAATATTTGCAAACAGCGAAACCTGATATCCTTGCCCTAACTGAGACCCGGGTCGATTCATCAACTACTTCGTCATATCTTTGTTGCTCAGGATACGACTTACGTTCGAAATTCCTCTTTAAGGGTGAAGTATGCGTCTTCTCGGGGTCCGAGCTGGCTTCCCAACGGATAGAGCCGTTAGAGGCCAGTAACTTGACCATCATGTGGTTGAAGGTCGTTTTAAGGAATTATGTTAAATTTCTTTGTTGTCTTTACCGCTCCCCGAATGACGATCAACCAGCGACATTTTTCGTACATCTTTCACGTACCATCGACTGTATACAGATCAGCCACCCGACTTCTGAAATTGTCCTTCTTGGCGATTTTGATGTGTATACAACTCCGGCTGGTTGGTACACTCTAACAGAACCGACGAAGCTAGGAGTCTGGCGGAAATGCTCGCTATTACCCACAATTTGACTCAACTCGTGACGGAACCTACGCGAGTGCCGGATAGTCGAGGTGATTATGCGAGCACCCTGAATATGTTTTTGACATCCGAGCCGAGCAGTTACACCTTGGAAGTGACTGCGCCACTTGGAAAATCAGATCACTGCTTGGTACTGGTTGCGCAACCACTTGGAGTTCAATCAAATATCCGATCTAAACAGCTTTGTCATGTATAGAGGTATGGTGCTGCTAACTGGGATGATTTACTAGATTTCTTTGGATCCTTTCCGTGGTCAGAGGTGTGCTTTAGAGGGCCTGATTTTAGCGCATGCGCGGAGTCGATCACGGAGTTTATTTTTCTCGGGATAGAGATTTACATTCCACATTCCATCAAACGAAATTCATCTGATAAACCGTGCCTTGATAAAAAATGCGAGCAAATTACAGCGGCAAAAAACAAAGCTATTAAACAATGGCGGTCCAATCCCACAGAGGTTAAAAGAACGAATTTTGTTAGAATCAGAAACGCGTGCAACCAGTGCATTGATACCGCGAAGAAGGCCTACAACAACAGAGCGACCAATAAACTCATTGAGTGCCCGACTGGTTCGTGCCCATTCTTGTCAGTGGCAGGGGCTATCAGCAATAATTTCGTTTCCTCCTATTTTCCTTCGCTAGTAACGGGCAGCGGAACACATTCAAAGGATAAAACTAATGTGTTCGCAAATTTATTTTCCGCGAATTCAAATCTCGATGCCGGTCTTTTGGTGCCACCTGTGAGTGCGCCGGTACGGTCTTCGATGCGATATGTGAGGTTCCACCCGCATACTTTTTAACACATTCTACATGGATTGGACTATAAGAAGTCAACCGGCCCGGAAGGAATACCAACAATAGTCCTTAAGAACTATGACCCATAACTGTCGCCGGTTCTTGCCAGGCTCTTGTTTTTGTTTTATATCCACATTTATTAAACAAATTAATTACATATTTTACTTAAGACTAAATGTTAATTTCTATTCTACAAATAACATTCTTACATTAACTTACTGGCTCTTCGCAAGCACTCTAAATTATACATTATTATTTTTCTTATACCTTTCGGCGTACAATAACTGTTTTTATAACATATAATAATAATTGATGTTTTCTTTTTTAAATGTATTCTATTTTTTCTACATCGTTTTTTTTTTTTAATTACATATATAGGGGTTTGACACGCAAAAATAAAAAATAAAATAATGAAACAAAACGGACAAACAAACAAGGAATACAAATAAAAATTAAAATTAAATTAAAACCGAAAAGAAAAGAAAAAAAAGAAAAATAATTGGGAATTGAGGATAGGGGGAAGGAAAGCGGTGCGGCTGAGAGGCATACTATGTTTGGGGACGTGTAGCCCTTTCTTCCTCACTGATCCACCACCAGTTGGGATGGGATCGATGTTTTATTGATTTATCTCTTTCACCGATCACCATACTAAAACGCAGGCGCTCTGGGAAATTAGAGATATCGTTATCGTGGAGAATTCGTTTCTCCCTGGCACCACGAAAAGCGTGGTAAATAATAGGGACTCCGCGTTTGTCTGCAGTTCCGCAACATATATCTTATACCAGTTGGAAAAACCTACAAAAGCAAAATTGTCTATTCATGTGACGTTTTATATGTTACTGTTTGCACACAGTTGCTTGTTTTACTGTTTTCATCGACAGTATGTTTTTTAACGTAAAAAATTGGAGATTGTTTACGGTGCCTGCAGCACCTGTGCTTTTAATGTAAAATAACGTTTCTAGGAGACAGTTGGTGCTATTTTTCTTGTGAACGTGCTTTTTAAATCGGAAATAAATGTTGAATTAATGTGTTGGTAAATGTGTTTAATTATTATAAAATTCAATGTCAATTAATTACTGCCCAATGCGGCTGTTCTAATCGATGGGCTACAACGCCAATATTTTGCTGTTCTGCTCGAGACGCAGAAATAACCCCTTTTTTGCTGTTTCCCAGTTGGCGAACCATCGACAACAACGGAGTTGCGGTTCCCAGCTGGCGAAACATGATGGTCCTTCGAGCCGGATGTATAACATCCGAGCAAGAAGTCGGCGCAAGAATCCAAGCGCCAACAACTGGATTACGTCCATCGGATCACGTCCGACACAAACAACGAACAGGAAATGGGAATACGTTCACAAGTCGCAACGAGGGAACTATCTCCAGTAACCAGGTAGGTGGCAATTGATTTTATAAGTTAATATAATTTAATTAAGAGATCCATCGATCTTAACTTGAAAAAGTGTTGTGTGGTGTGCGTGAAAATAAATGAATTTCGTCGACATTGTCTGTCGCCGGATAATGATTGTCGGTTGTATACAAAGAAGACATATTTGTTCAGGACTCTTCGAGTTTATAATTGAATTCAGTGTCGACATTGATTTGAGACCAATAACGGCAATTCAGTGTTTACGGTTGATAGATTTCGAAAATGTCTGATCAAGTCCACAAGCAGTTCCTTCATTGACTATGTAAAACAACCGAGTGAGGGCTAATCGCTGGGCACTGACGTCGTCGAAAGTCTGGATGTTGTTATACAATGTTTGCAAGCAGCGTTTAATCTGAGCGATGATGAGGATCTCGATAGCGAAGAAGCTACGTCTAACAGTGCAGGCACAACCTCACAAGCGGAACCACAAAGGTTAGATCTATTCGAAATGTTCCAGTCGATGTTTATCGAATGCAATCTACAATCCCTTGAAACAGCCGAACAGATTAAGAATAAAGGCAACCGCCTGATGAAGGAATGCAAATATCAAGAAGCAGTAGTCCAAGACAATCGGGCAATTGGTTTCGATCCGGAAAACCCAATATTCTACTGTAATCGAACTGCAGTTTATATCCGTGTAACAGAAAATGATCGTGCGATTAAAGACTGCAACTCTGCATTATTCTACAATCCAAATTACAGCAAAGCATATGGCCAAATCAATACAGAAAAGTACGATGAAGCCATAGACGCCGATACGAAAGCTATTCAATTAGAACCTGACAACAACAATGGGAATCGGATGCAAGTATTACATCACCAAGCGTTGATAATAAACAAAGTGATGGAGCACTTCATAAGATTGGAACTCTGGCAGATGTGCTTCTGAAAAACGAAGACACCGTGGTCAAGTGGAATATGCTTACCACATATATATTTCTTGAGTTCAATCGGACTGGACATATCCGAGCCCGTACTGATTAGGTGGTTCATCACTCTTGTGAAAATAAACTAATGTCTGCTTTATTTTAATAATTTTTCTATTGCAATCGACGGTGAATGGAATAATTTAAGAGATATTTCCTATTTTTACCAACATTATAAACTTCCAATATAAATAAAACAACATTTTTTTCGTTTCATTCGAGTGGAACGCGTATGACTACCTTCAAAGATCCAACTTATATTTTAACTTTAACATACAAGTCGAACAAGTCATCATCAATAAACGAAAAGCTAGTAATTCTTCCAAATACAAATTACAGTCCACAAATTACTATTATTTAGCAATTTAAATAACACAGTTAACCAACAATTTAATTAATACTCAATTAATCAAATACAAAGTACAGTCCACTGTTCGACATCCAAGGTTGTTTCATTTGGCTTAATTTTACAGGATTCACTGCAGGTACATCAAGAAATATTCGATCAATTCCAGGGTTTGGATTGAGGACATCATTCGGCTCCTCTTTTAATGAAGTTGCAGGTACTTGGAACGACCCACGCTACCACTTAAATACGCCCCGCGTACATTAAAAGAACCTCAAGAAGTCATCGGGCAAAAAAGTCAAGAGGACAATTCAATCAAATCTAAGGGGTCAGTACCAAGAAAAGTTTTGTCAACAAGGGCACATCCGGTCCTATACTTGCAATGTCAATCCAAAAATCGAATTGGAGATGAATAATTCCAAGACCTCTGAGAATTGCGATTTCACCGCATCATACACATCCGTTCCTGGGCACCGCTTCTCGAAACCTGGGCGCATCGTTTACACAACCAGGATTTGTCGCTTCTCGTCACCCAGACACATCATTGTTAAGTGTCTGGGGTTCTTCGGTTTCGCCGCCTGGACGAAATGCTCTGGGGGCACCCTCTTAACACCGCCCATTGCACGTAGCTGCCACGGGGGCACCACTCCAACGGAGTCGGTGTCTAAGATAAGCTTTCGGTTGTAAGATTAAGGGACAAAGAAAACGAGGAACAAGGAAAGATGCCGGCACCCCTCGGAAAGCATGTCCACGGAAAACTGTTGCGGATTTGGAGTTCACCGCTTCTCGTCACCTGGATATCGTTGGAGCATACTGAATTTGTCGCTTCTCGCCACCTAGGCACATCGCTATTAAGTGTCTGGGGTTCTTCGCTTTCGCCGCCTGGACGAAATGCTCTGGGGGCACCCTATCAACACCGCCCATTGCACGTAGCTGCCATGGGGGCACCACTCCAACGGAGTCGGTGTCTAAGATAGGCTTTCGGTGCCAAGATAAGGGAATACAGAAGGAGAAGAACAGGAAAGATGCCGGCACCCTTCAGGAAATCCGACCAACGGAGGGCGAACGGTGTACACAAGGTCCAGCCACCAGTCAACGAAGAAAAGCGCCTAGCATTGGGGCTATTTTATCCTGCGACACAATTAAACGCAGGCTTCCATTGATCAGCAGAGTAATCTTCTAAATAGCAACTTGGATGCGCAACCTCTCTGGCTCAATCAAGTGCCAGTTCTAATTCAACAAAATAGGCCGCAAGGACTCAACCACAACATTCCAAAAAGAAAGCCACCATGTCCAGCACCATCATTCAACCAGTTCATCAAAGACGACCAAAGGTAACGCTGCTGACAGAGGGTTCAGTTCCCATCAAGAAACTCGCCCAACGCCGAGCATTGGTTTAGCGGCGTAGGTGGGACATATCCCCAACTGCAACAGCATCAGCCCGAGCAATCAAATTGGATTCGAGTCGCAGGTGGTTCTGTGCGGTTAGCGGGATATCTAACATTTCTGGCAGCGGCACAGGCTGGACATACTGAGAAGATGGTGGACTTACAACCCATCACCTTCAACATATTGACGACCACACATCACATCGTTTCCGCAGCTGATGCGGCAAATGTCGCCTTTCAGGCACGTCTCCACAATATGTCGGAGACTATCAACTATGCTGTTTCAAAAAGAAATCATATGCGGTCACAGCACCCACAACAACAATTGCAGCAGCAGCATAGACCTTATGATGACAATTAGTATGAGGATGATGGTGGTTCCTAGACAATGACTGCACATTATGACCGCAGTCCAGATTCATCAAATAAGAGTTACGCTCAGCGACTTCAACGTCGGAAAAGTGAATCGGCTGACGGTAACTACAGTTCAAATGCCAGAGCATCCACAATATCGGAGAATCAATTCCCACGAATTACCATCAAGGAAACAATACAATCCCTTCTGATCTTATGGGAAGTTCAGCGAATTCGCTCAATTCAAGGAACATATCAACACAATCACTCAACCAGTGGATCAAATACTCCGCCAGACAATGTGGCCAGCGTCAATCTCAGCTCCCGTCAAAAATTCGCCCATTGCCGAGCATTGGTTTAGCGGCGTAGATGGGACAAAACCCCAACTGCAACAGCATCAGGCACAGCAACCACCTTGGATTCGAAACGCAGATGATCATATGCAGTTGGTGGCAACTCTATTATTTCTAATATCGGCACAGGCTGGCCATATTTAGAAGATGATGAAAACACGACAGTGCACGGCCGACTTTAACCCAACTAAGCGGTCTTTGGACTGAATCAACAGCTCCACTTAGTGCACCTAGATTACAACAACTAAATGGCCACATTTCCAACCAAGGACAAAACAAACTATTCAACATATTGACGATCACATCGCTCAATTATCATTCATGGATCCACGATCCAACATAGAACTACGTCCAAACTATTTATACTATATCTATGGATCTACGATCCAACATAGGACTACGTCCAAAATATTCATACTACGTACGGATTCACGATCCGACATGGGACTACGTCCAACATATTTTATTCTACATATGGATTTACGATCCAATGGGGACTACGTCCAAAATATTTATACTACTTTCGGATTCACGATCCGACATGGGACTACGTCCAACACATATAATTCTACGTACGGATTTACGATCTAACGAACATTTAACATTAAACGCAAGTCACATCGTTGCCATCAAAAGCTACAACGTTAGCAACCAATGGCCAACTGGTACTTCCGTCACACACATACACACACACACATACACACACGCACACACACACACACACATTGATAACATCAAGTATTACTGTTCCATAACCAATCATATTTCATAACGAACTCAATTAATAATCAGATTCAAACAATATAATTAATATTGCCACCCTACCGTTTTATCGTACCGGTGTATGAGCAATACGAGCATTAAGGGCTCTGAGCTCAACCAAATACCAACCGCCACTTCCCACGGCGCTGACACCAGGTGGTGACGCCAACTAAGGAGGACTACTGGGTCCATCGTCGCGGCTCGGGAAGATGTTGCAGTTCCGCAACATATATCTTATACCAGTTGGAAAAACCTAGCACGTGGAACGCCACCTATTGCTGAATAGACAAAAGCAAAATTGTCTATTCATGTGGCGTTTTATATGTTACTGTTTGCACACAGTTGCTTGTTTTACTGTTTTCATCGACAGTATGTTTTTTAACGTAAAAAATTGGAGATTGTTTACGGTGCCTTCAGCACCTGTGCTTTTAATGTAAGATAACGTTTCTAGGAGACAGTTGGTGCTATTTTTCTTGTGAACGTGCTTTTTAAATCGGAAATAAATATTGAATTAATGTGTTGGTAAATGTGTTTAATTATTATAAAATTCAATGTCAGTTAATTACTGCCCAATGCGGCTGTTCTAATCGATGGGCTACAACGCCAATATTTTGCTGTTCTGCTCGAGACGCAGAAATAACCCCGTTTTTGCTGTTTCCCAGTTGGCGAACCATCGACAACAACGGAGTTGCGGTTCCCAGCTGGCGAAACAGTCTTGAATAAGTCCTTTTCTTTCCAAGAAAGGGAACGCTTCTGGGGGAATGAACCCATTTTGGAGAGTACTCTCCATATACATATCATTGGGATAGAATGCTCCCGAAATGAGATCATTTTCACTGCACATTGCCCCTGTTGTGTGACGACAAATAATCTTAATAATGAAGTTATCTATTCTGTTTAGTCCTGATTTGTCATACAGGACTATATTTCTTATACTGCGACTCTGGGGTTCTGTACATTCCGAGGCAGGAACGCAAACACTGTCTCTCGAACACCCGAAACTTCTCCATGTAAAATGGGGATATGTTGTACCATACCGGGCAGCCATACACCAATATTGGTCGAATGAATGCTGAGTATGAAATTATTTTCACCTTGGTGTCCAGCAGACTACTACGGAAGAGTCTTCGTGTCATTGCATATGCGCTTTTAGCTGCTGTAAGAGCAGCTGCTGTATGCTTATCAAAGTAAAGATACTGATCAAGCCAGATTCCAAGGTATCTTACTACAGTTTTTACTTGTAGAGGAAGATTATTACTTCCTGCAATGGAAAATCTTTTCCAATTCCGTTTTGTATCCCTTGATGCACTGGACAGTGGCGTTCTAAAAAGGATAGTCTCTGTTTTCTAGAAATTTATTTTTAATTTCCAGTCGTCGCAAAAACTTTTGATTTTGCTGAAATCATCTTGCAGAAGTCTGTTGATGACATCAATCTTTTCTTCAGATCTATACACCACAATATCGTCGGCATACGCAATTGCATGGTTGAGAGAACTCACTAGATCACTAGTGTAAATGTTAAATAAAATGGGAGAATTCACTGCTCCCTGTTGTAAGCCGTTTTTGATGTGGAAGGTCTTGTTAGAGATTATATCTCCACATTTCACTACAAATTGTTTACCCATTATCATATCGTAGATAATGTATAATAAATATTTGGGCATACCTAGGTTTGATAACTTATATACAAGCCCTTCTAACCATATGGTGTCGAAAGCCTTTTCAAAGTCAACCAAACAGGCCCCTGTCGCTTCGCCTTGTTCGATTGTATGTCGGAAACAAGTTTTGTCGCAGCATGAACTGTGTCATGTTGCGAACGGAAACCAAACTGATTGTTCGGAATAATACCATTTTCCTCACACCAGTTAGTCAATGCTTTATTTATAATTTTCTCGAATATCTTGCTGATGTTCGGAAGCAAACTAATCGAGCGAAGATTGGCTGGATTGCTCCTGTCCTTGCCCTTTTTGGGGATGGGATGGACTACTGCAGATTTCCATTGGGTTGGATAATATGCATTATTTAGAGCGTTATTGAACAAAATAGTGTAAACCTTCACTACTTCAAGAGGTAAATGCTTTAGAACAATGTTTGGAATACTATCTATTCCAGAAGATTTTTTGTTCTTAATCGATCTAAGAATGTCCGTCAGTTCATCCTTGTGTACAAATATGCTAGTGTTTAGATCTCTAAGCGGGGAATCCGCTCTATTATTTTCACTAAAGATAGTGAAACTTCGACTTAAGAGACGCCAATTGTTAAGTTCATTGCGTAACGAAATATGTTTTTGGAGAGCCCTATTTTCCAGGTCAAGGATAGAATGAGCCGATTCGTTCAATCTATACACTGCTTCGAAACAAGCGCCAATTGAGTTCGCCTTTTTTTGCGGATCCTCGACTATTATGAACTCTTCGTTAGAGTTGATGTGTTCGAGGGTAAGTCCTGCGTTCAGCAGAGTTTGACAATTCTCGGGAGTCCACGGAACTCCCAGCCATGGGATGTCATTATAATCTTTCCTTCGAAAGACTTTATTTATTTGTGGGAACATATTCGGTCCACTAGCTTTAATGGCTTGAATTCTCTTGTTCCAGTCTTCATTAATTACTCATCTATAGTTGTCACGGATCAGTTCTCAATGATTTTCCGACTCTAACTTGAGACTTCGAAAAATGGTATCAAGTTCATTGATAAACTGTAGACACTGTGGAGATTCGGGAGCATACGCAGAGATCACATATAGATGCCGTTGACTTTTCAAAGGAATATCTATAACGCAAGCTTCTAGTACCTGGGACTTGTATACGTCTCTACTGTAGACGACTTTGTGTTGTAGACCAGTTTTAACTAAGACAGCAACCCCGCCCCCCTGAGTAGAATTTCGACGATCTCGTCTAATTACGTTATAATTTGGGTAGCCCAATTTGTGCCTTTGATTTAGCTTAGTTTCGCTAGCCAAAAGCACATCTGGGCGTTCAGTTTCCAGCAAATTGCTGAGATTATCCCTTCTTTCCATGCGGATTAGTGAATTAACATTCACAGCAATAATTTTTAGGCTTAATTCAGTCGCGGTGAACGTTATGATTAGAGTGTGGGTTCGTCTGGAAACAGGGTCGAATACATAATGTCCGTTCGAGCCACTTGTTCCGTCAGTTTTTTTTCGATCTTTTCGAATTTTTTATCAAACGCAGCAAACTGTTCTTGTATGGACAGTAATATTGCTGTTATATCAGTTTGTGCCTCTGGAGCAGGCGTTTTAATGATATTAGGTGATTGTTCTAAGATAGGTGCATTTTTTACTCCACCTGCCATTTGGGCGTATGACACACTTGGTGCCACGAAGTTGTTGTAAGAGCGAGTTTTCATCCTTTTCTCTTCTTCAACTTGCTTCTTTTTGGCTTCCAACTTTGATTTTAGTTGTTGGTACTTAGGGCAACCTCTAAAGTTAGCAGGATTACCTGAGTTGTTACAGAGGACACGGGGTAGTTTACTTCTATCGGGAAGCTGTTCTTTGCCCAATGGACATTCTCCAATGATATGTTTGTTTAGGCATTTGACGCATCTGAAATGCATATTGCAATTCGCTGCCACATGCCCGAAGCGTTGACAGCGCATACACTGCAATACGCGGTCGGACTTCTTTATTCTCTCCCAACTTATTGTTTGGTGATTAAAGTATTTAATATATCTAAGCCCATCAATTTTACTATTGGGGCTTAGCGACACAATGAAGAAAGGCAACTTACGGTTGCGATTTATAGAATTTGCTGTAGAAAATGGTTTCACACCTGTAAATTTCAAGGTATCGTTTTCGAAGCTTTTTAGTTCTTCGAGCAGCTCTTCGGGAGTAAAGGAAGGGTCAACTCCTTTGAGGAGCATGGAGACAGTTTTCTCCGATTTAGGGGTGTACGTGTAGTACTCGCTTTTCGATTTCCCCAATGCCGATTTAATTTTGTTATACCCTTCTAAATCCTCGCATGTTAAACTTATCTTAAAATTATTTATTCGTTTTGTTTTAAAAGTTTTGCATGTCAACTCACCCAATTTTATGAGATCCTTTGTCTCCATGTAGCTGACGTAGATAGGAGGTACTTTCTCCCTTTTTTTGACTGGCACCTGCTGTGATGTTTCCTGTCGAGATGTGTCCTGCTGTTGGTGTGATTCCTGCTGTTGAATTCCCTTATCTTGTCGTGTTTTCTTTGCCTTTGTGGGTTGCTGTTGTCTTTGTTCTTGCTGTTGTTATTGTACCATTTTCGATTTTCGCTCGTTCTGGGTCAGGTTGTTTTTTTAGTTTAACAACTTCCTCCATTTGTCTATCCAGTTCTTCTTTTTTACGACTAATCTCATGGATGAGTCTGTTGAGGACCTCGATCTGATTGCATTTTTTTCGCTGACAGCTAGTTCTTTGAATTGGTTTCCAGCCCCTGAGTACTGGCCACCATGGGTGTTGTCTTCGTCATCGCTGGTTACAATCGACGTGTCTGTATTCTTATTTTCATTTGTTTTAAGGCGTTTAGCCTTTAGATTTACGTCTGAATTTTGCCTTCTCCGAGGCGCCATTTTGGCATCCATTTGTTTTTTTTTTGTTTTTTTTTTTTGCGTGAAGGACAAACAGATTGTGGCCTCGCGCACACACTCACAATGTTCGCGCACTCACACTTAAACACCGTTAACGTGTTACGATACTCACACACTTTTTGTATAGAACTGTGTTCTTCGTTTTGACTGTCACAACACGTGACTTCGTTCTCTTTTATTTTATTCTATTTATTTATATTTACTTTGCCTTGACCGTTTCTATATACCGGAATTTATTTGTTTATAAATAGGCTTTTTATAACACTTCAGCCACTCGCGACTCATAGAAGCAACTTTTTTCAGTCAACTCGATCGCCGAACCGAAAACACGTCCGCACTCGGTCACTGTGTATCGTTGTATCACTCTTGCCAGGCTCTTCTGCTTATATTATGCACATAGGACACTTTCTACCTGCTGGAAGCATTACTGTCTATCTCATCTAAGGTGATGGAAGAGCCGAGTTAATTAAGTATTTGGAATGCAACGGACTTCTGAATGAATCTCGAATCTAGGGCAAGCATGAAAATGCTCGGCGTCACGGTACTGTGGAATGGAATGTAACACTTCTGGAAAACTTTTCAGTGCCAGAAATATTTGACTCCGGCCCAACTTATTTCCCTGTATATATCTCAAATTACGAGTAGATTGCTCTGCTCCTAACCATACCTCGACCTACTTGAGAGCATACAGAGACGAGCGTTCCGCTTGATCTGGGACACGGCGCTGACGTTGGAACTACAGAGACTATTACATCGAAGGCACGTAGCTGATCCCTGTCTGTTTTACAAATATTATCACGGGACAGTTCTTCGAAGATTCGTGGTATTGTTCCGCCCAATTCGGTTTATTCGCGCCCCACAAGACAGCCCGACGGATGCCGCCAGTTTATGGTTCATCTCTCGATGCGCGAACATGTCTGCATTAGAACTCGTTACCGTTAGTGTTTCCGGAACGTTACAACCTGCCACTGTTCAAGAAGAACTACAACAGTTATTTAGTGTCTTCTCGGGGCGCCGGCTCGGCGCTATAGTTTCGCCACTCCCGAGAGTAGTGCAATATATAAGAAAAGAAAAAACGTCCGCAAAAATGAATACTTTGTTACCCGTTTATTCTAGTATGAATGAATGAATAGACGGCAGAACCCTCAGTTTATTTCGCTTATTACAAGTCGTACGAGTATAAACATATAAACTTATAAATGGACTTACGATCTACCTTAGAAAAACTAGGGCATGTGGGTTGGGGGTGGGGGACTTTAAAGTAGCTTAAAAAGTGGAATGGGGAACTAAACACAGATGGATAGAATAATAGTCTAGTCAATGCCAATAAGAATGTCGTATGAAATTTGTCGACTTATTGGAAACCAGTGAAGAGAGAATTACAAACTGATCAAATCGGATCTTGTATCAATCAGTCGCAAACAGTTGAGGTAGAAAAGAATATACCTCATCACAAAAACAAAAGGAAAAGTGACGCCTAGAAATTATCCCAAATGATAGAGAGACCTTCTCAAAGGTCAGAACAACCTGCCTCAAGGCCTGTAATCCAACTCCCATACGTCAACGGTACCAGTTGATTGACTCGTAATTCTGAGGGCATTCGATGATACGGCGTTCGACTTCACAAGGTCGCTAAATTTAGCGCGTATGCAAAGGGGAAAGCAAGAGAGGCTGTAAAAGGTATATTACTAATATCCAGAGATCCAAAAAAGTAATGAAACGACTAAAGGCACAAAACTCATGAATTTTCCACCACACGTTGTGTATTCACAATCTTTGGCCATGTGAGGAACTCAGTCGCCACTTCAGGGCACTAGGAAATTCACAGTATTTAACTTACCTTAAACAGTGAAGGAAATAATCACCACGATGCCGTCTACCACGAGGCATCACCATAGTTATCAATGAGAAGAACAAGCAAAACCTTTGGTCTCACTTGACGGAAATGGAAGCAGACATATTTAGTGCCTTTGCCGCTTCAGAGCTATTCTGGAATCCGAGGATAACCACCGCTCAGTAAAGAGGAGGTCCACGTTCTACAAAAAAAAAAAAACCAAGCACCTCGAAACGAAGATAGAACAAAGTGTCCAGAATACCATGAATGGCATGAACTCTTCGAATGCGCAAGATTCAAGATGCCTGGTGTCAGAGAAAAATAAGAACTAGCCAAGAAAGTAAGGCTCTGCTTCAGATGCTCTTGGTACAATATAGAATGTTAATCTGCAAGACGCCTGCTTGCAAGAAGTGCGGAAGAAGCTGTGGTGTCTCTAACACAGATACACACACAATAACAAGCAAATAGTGAAGAACACCGAACGAAAATCGAATAAGAGAATACATCAGAGCCGTATACCATAGCGATAACAAAACAATTCACATCAGTGGAATATACTTGACTTTAAAAATCGAATTCAAAACACGGCCAGTAGCCTGATGTGTTACACTTAGGTCAATTTTTGGTGATTCTAACTGTAAAGCGTCAGTTCGAATCACACGTTCTTCACTATCAATCCCAAACGCTATAAAGCCATCACACCGCCTTTCACCCTGACAAACGTCTACCAGTTACGGCGCAGGAAAAGAAATAAGGCAGCACCGCTACAGACTCCAACCAAGCGAATCGAACGGCAAAAGAAGCCGAGGGAAGAAGTGGGTAGGCGTATTTCAAAATGGTGCCAGTCGGTTTATAGCGTTAAGCAAGGATAGTGATCTTCACCATCTTGGTGAGTGGAACAGACGGAGAAACGGGTGAAAAGCAAAGCATTGTAGCATCAGGCTACTGCCGCGTGTGTTGTGTGTATACAGATCACGTCGGGGTCACTAATTTGGCGAATTTTGGTCAATGTCTGAACGTTGATGTGTTCCGCCGAACACTGTCCATAAAAAAAAACACGATGACATGGTTTTCTTACAGTCGTTTTATTATTTTCCTTTTATTTGTATAATACATCATAAATCCAAAGTGAAATAAAATGCACTAGTTTATTTATTTTAATTTAAACTTTATTTAGCACCAAATACTAACTAACTTCACACACAGGATTTCACTACACACGCATACACGACTTGAAATATCCGTCCTTTTACATCCGCCTTTGATGATAGTAAGATTAACGCCTCTCGAGATATATTTGCAGTTAAGTTAAATTGAAACACGATTGTCTTTACTCCATCGTTTTACTGCGTTGCGCAAATGAACCTTCTCGTTGAGGTTTATCTATGTCGGCTGAGGTTACTTTCTCTGGAGATGATCCTATTCACCCCATAGTTTTCTTTTCTCCTTTCGCTATGCTTGGATGGTGACTTTCTCTCAATCGAGAATCTCTCCACCAGGGAAGATCGCGCTCACACATACAAGCGCGGAGGTTGCCGTCTGTGGGTCCACCAGAATTTCCACACTTCTGTTGGATTGCTTGTACAAACAATCGAGTGTGTGGTTTCTATTAGGCGATCATGGGATAATGTAATTGTCATTGTTTACTTAGCCCTATGGGAACAGCATTTTCGTTTATTGGTGTTGCTCCGCAATGGCCTTTGTTTAGGTACATTGCGCCTCGGATAAAGGTTTTGTCGACGGATTGGTTTTCCGGTAACTCGCTTATCGCCGGAGATGTGATGTTTGTCGACATCTGGCGCAGCTGTGCCAACCGTTTGTGTATATCCAGTTGATGGATCGATACACAATTTCTGTGCTGGGTCATGTCCTTCGATCGCCGTGCAGGCGTAGAAAAATTGTTCGGGACCTTGGGCCCACGTATCTGTGGGCTGCGCCAGATGTCGACAAACATCAAATCCCCGGCGATAAGCCAATTGCCATAAAACAATCCGTCGGCAAAACCTTTGTCCTTACCGCAATGCACTTCGCCTAAACAAAGGCCATTGCGGAGAAACAGCAATAAACGAAAACGCTGTTCCCATGTTACGTAAGTATCTTCCCCATCACCTTTGTTTTAACTAGAACATATAAAATAAATACTGGCGGCGTGTAAACCCAGTTTCTTTTCGGTGGTGGTGTCTTTGGCTAGTTTCGAAGTCGACCGCCGTCGAGGATGAGTCGTCGAAGATGAATTGTCAGGGATGAATTGTCGAAGGAGATAGGGAGTTGACAGAGAGTAGAAAGAAGACCGCCGAGGTAAGAGGAAGTGCCGCGGCAGTTAAGTTCGGAGGAGAGAAGTATTGAGGAAAAAGAAGAACGATACGATAGAATTGCGGTAGAAGGAAGAAAAGTTGAAAACTAAGAAAAACTATAAAGACTGTGTAAAAGAAATGTTCTGTTTAAAGTGTTAAATTAAATTAAATCTTTGTCGGAGGAAATCGATGTTTAATAAAGTAACCCTTGGTGCGTGTCGGAACTGTTATCTTGTTCTTTGTTCGTGTTTGAACTGTAAAGAAGATTGGAACCGAGAGCCTGTGAATCTTGGCTCGGCAGCAGTTTAAAAGATAAAACCAGGTAAACCGTAAATATATAACCGTCCATCCACAGGAATTAAAAGACTATCCGGTGACTATTAGGTGGTGATTGGGGGCAGTTAAGTGTGAACGCCGACCCTACGTTACGCTTCAATTGGGATTACCTCTACATGATATAATGGTATGAGTAAAAAGTCGATTCAATTACCATCAGAAGAAAAGGAGCTTCAAATTCCAATTATTTACGATCTATGTTGAATATTATATCCGACAAATATCATATATGACAAACTGACTGAAACCTTATCTTGGAATTGCCACACATCCATTACATCACGAACTGGCAACTGATTATCTATTGTAAAATTCTTACAACTGACGCTGCGGACTGCGGCGGAAAACCTTACGTTGAATTACATCACTAATTTTTATTCGACACCTGACGCTGCCATCAGGATCGGAAAACACATTATGTGGAATTGGTCTTAAATAATTATTCACCAAACTGGGTCATTATTATATTACAACTGGCGGTGGTCACATCATTATCTAACAAGTGCTCAATACCTTATCTAACAGACCTTATATGGAAAACGGTCGACTCTTTACATCTACTGGTGTTCAAACTTTTAACCAACAACTGGAGCTGCGAACTTGCCGCCCAGTATACTCAATACATTATCTCACAAATTGGCGCTGCGGAAATCCAACTTGTTATTCTTATATAACAAGCATATTAAAGTCATCATCGGATCATGTCAGACCCATAGGGCAAAGCAAATACGATAATTACAACGATCCCAGTATTGCCAGGAATAAACAGTACACCCGAATGTTTGCATAAGCAACGACACAGAAGTGTGAAAATTCTGGTGATCCTGTGGAGGTTCTTTAAAACATTCCCAAAGAACCACCCATTTCCTTAAATCAACCTGCCTGCAATCGAGCAGCGTAAGCTACCTTTCATCCGCTTTCACCTGAAAGTAAAACCCCAGCAAGCTTGCACATCATCAAATCATTTCGTTCATATTACATGAACCATACTAACCAAATCGGCTCAACTTGTCAGCAATTATAATCGACAAACACACGCTGCCAGTGGATCTGTTGACACAGGTGCACCGGATTTTTCCGACCATTGGTCGCCCAAGCGACACCCGATCATCGAATAGGACATCACCGCGATCGTTATTCAAATAATTATCCTAATGATCATGTCCTATGATACAGTTTTCCGAAAACTAACATCCATTGAATCGGATACGATCATGATTGCTATTTAAACAGTCATGCGAATGATCGCGTCCCACGTACAGTTTTCTTAACCAAACAATAGCCAGCCACCTTAGCCTTTGCCATAGGCGAACAAATCTTCGGTTGGAAGAGAAATCTGTTGGCTGCAACGGTATGATTCTGGGCGATTATGTAAACAGCCGACGTTCCCATGCACCATTGGTTAAACCAAACAAATGCGCATCTCAGCGTATGACTCTCCGAAATAGCGTTTCTATTTACAGAACACACAGAAACCTATTTCTTCCTTCGGCGATTTTCGCTATCGCTTATCTCAATGATGCTAGCAGCCCTAATGCTTGTTCGTTTGTTTGAACAAGTCCAGGATCGATCGTTGTCCGCATTTCTAGCAAAGGGTTTTGTACCTGACCACCACGGCATAGAAAATTCCATCACGATGGCCGCTAGTGGATGTGGAGTGAAACGGTCATCGTAGAGTCAGATCGTATCCACCGAACAACGACACGTCCCAAGAACGTTGCGCTTCGAGTTTATTTTAATTATCCCTCGCCGAGTACACTCACACCGAGGAGTCGAGATTCATCCACCGTCGCGTACTCTTGCACAAGAAATTGTCTAGAGACGTTATTTTCAAAAGTCCTCATTCGTTGTTAATTGAAATCGATTCGCGAAATTTAGCTTTGACAATCAAACCCGAAATTAAGTGCTACTGGCAACGTAGTTTAAGTGAAATAGAATATTAAAACAATCTTAAATAAAAAAGATAGTTGAAATCGATTCGCGAAATTTTGCTTTGGAAATCAAACCTACGTAGTACGTAACGTAGTTTAAGTGAAATAAAATTAGTTCGAATAAAGAGAAGTTAATGTCAAAAATCCTGAACAATTTTCGGGAGAAGACTGTGGAACATTTAGTGGAAGTTGTGGGGACGGAGTAGAACTCTGCGCCCATGTCGGTGCCACGACTGCCCCCCCCCCCCCCCCCCCCCACCCACATACACACAATCACACAGACGGCAACCTCGGCGTCTGTATGTGTGAGTGCGATCTTCCCCGGTGGAGAGATTCTCGATGGAGAGAGAATCACCTGACAAAGAAAACGAAAGGGAAAAGAGAACTGTGGGGTGAATAGAATCATCCCCAGAGAAAAAATGACTGAGTCGACACAGAGAACCCTACGAGGAGCAGCGCGAGATAAAACGAGAAAGAAACGTATATACTCGACGTCCAACGCACACTAAAGCAACGCACAGCAGAAATACAAGTCCTCACAACCTTTGAAAGTTGTTCTGATTTTCGTGAATATATTCGCAAGATTTCAGGCGCAAGGCTAAGGACCTTGTCCGGAAAAACAAATCATTATGGAAAATTTAACAAGCCTCAGGACTTGCTAAATAAGACCAAGACTGGTTCCCGGTTGTAGTGCCGATGATGATGATGATGATTCGCAAGTTTAGTTTCGCAATTAATTGAAATATTGAACGATACAAATATAGTGCTAAAGAACAGAATATCAAAATTGTGTCCTTGACCAAGGATGAACGAGCCAATTTAAATTGTAAATTTTTTTGGCGCGCCGTACATAAAATAACTCTTATTAATAATTTACAAAACTTTATTTACAATAAACATTAGAATAAAAAAATATAAAATTTACAAAATAGTAAAGATTTCATATACAGATTTTAATGCAAAATAAAAACAAACAAAAAATGAACAGAAAAACAAATTTAATTGAAATTTTTAGTGAGAAATTTGGCACTGTTTTTTTCGATACAAGCTGATCAATATCAGCCGGAATCGACGAGGTAGCTACACGCACGAGGCTTTCTAATCGTGCATCACCCAGTCTTGATCGGTGAAGTAGTAACGTTTTCTTTTTCTAAATGTGGAAAGTGAGACATATTATTTTGCAAAAATGTTGTTTCCACAATTTTAATTTGCGCTCAAAGTCCTGAATTTTATCATACAAATTGTTAATAAACTGTCCTTTGCCTTGAAGTTCCACATTAAAATCATTGAGATGCTGAGGCATGTCGATAAGAAACACAAAATCACTCATCCATACTATATTACCAAAATGAGGAAAGGCATATCCCTTCATATCCAGGAACAATTGTATTTCGCTTTTTTTTTACCATTGCACCTCTACTAAGCCAACGTACTTCGGTATTAAAAACCACGTCACCATATTCAGTTTCTAAATCTTTCAGAAATTCTTTAAATTCACGGTGATTTAACGCGCGACTTTATAAAATTGATTAGTTTAATTATTGGTACTGTTGTAATATATTTGTTTTTGTAATGTATATTTGGACGAGGGAGCTTCCGCAGCGGCAATTATTAACGTATAGAGTCGCCAGTTTGTGATATATAGCCGGAAATTATTATAATATATGTGATGTAGTTTGTAATATAAATTCGGCTTTTAAATTGCATATAATAGGGAAATAGTTGTACTATAAACTAATCGAACTCGGATGAGCAATAGCGGCAGACCTCACAGCACATTCCAGGTCAGATGTATAGCGTTTGCGACGATAGTGAAGAGCGAGTGATTCGAACCGACGCTATCACGGTTAAAATCAATAAAAGATAGAACCAACGCTCTTACCCATCAGGCCACTGCCGCTTATGTGAATTCGATTTCTAAACTCAAATACATTCGACTAATGCGGTAATGGTATATTATTGCTATGGTATACGGCTTTAATGGATGTGCTTTTGGTGGTGTTGTTCTTCACTAGTCGTGTGTGTATCTGCTAGAAACGCCACAGATATATCCATTTTGGACAACCGTTTGTTATTTTTTGTTAGTTGTTGCGGTTATTTGGAACTGGAACAAACTAGATTATTAAAAGAGTAACCTTTGGTCATGCGTTAAGACTCGCCCTCGAAGAGCTCGACGGAGGGAGAGTAAGTCCTGGGGCCAGAATGCCGGGCGTAGAAGAGAAATGGACACGCCTTAAGAATACTGTCATAAGTACTGCCAACTCCATCTTAGGCAGTAGTCGTAGAGATCGGAACGACTGGTTTGATGATGAGTGCAAACTAGCGACTGAACGTAAGAATGCTGCATACCGGGCAATGCAGCAGTCTCATAGGACGCGGGTACGCGAGGAGAAATACAAAGAGCTCAGAAGATCTGAAAAAAGACTTCACAGACAAAAGAAAAGTGCCTGGGAAAAAACCTTGTCTGTGAAATAGAGAAAAGTAGAGAGCGAGGTCCGCACCAGGCGCGGAAGTTCTACCAAATAATCTGAAGTATGACGCGGTACACACCACGCTGCACTTAATGCAAGGATAAAGAGGGTAATCTGATCACCGATCCTGAAGGCATTCTGGAGCGATGGGAAGTGCACTTCAATGAATTGCTAAATGGTCAGCTCACAGAAGAATTGGAGGCTCCACCAATGCAAGACCAAGACCAAATGCTGCCGCCACCAAGCATTGAGGAAACATTAAAAGCCATTAGACAGCTAAAATCAAATAAAGCCCCTAGAGCTGATGGCATACCAGCTGAGCTGATCAAACAAGGAGGGACAGCGTTACATCACGCAATTCACGAGATCGTGGTGCACGTATGGGAGCAAGAGGAGATGCCGGAAGATTGGCGTCGTGGTATAATTTGCCCCATACATAAGAAAGGAGATATCACACTTGTGCAGCAACTATAGGGGTATAACATTGCTGAGTACCGCCTATAAGATACTCTCCACTATCCTACAAGACCGGCTATCCCCATACGCTAAAGCCATCATTGGTCAATATCAGTGTGGCTTCATCCCAGGCAAATCAGCAATTGATCAGATATTCACCCTTAGGCAGGCGATGGAAAAATGTCTGGAATTTAAGATTCCATTATATCATCTGTTTATAGACTTCAAGGCCGCCTATGACAGCATAGCCAGGGTAGAACTATATAATGCCAGGAGAGAATTCGGCATTCCAAATAAATTGATACGACTTTGTAGGTTGACCATGACCAACGTAACTAGTCAAGTAAAAGTAGCGGGATTGCTGTCCAAACCAATAAACATCTATTATGGACTCCGACAAGGGGGGGGTCTGGCCCGCCTCCTCCTCCTCTAAGTCCAGCCATATACTTGCCTACGCAGATGACATCGACATTATAGCGTTTGAAATAATAGTGAAGAAGAACGTGTGATTCGAACTGACGCTATGACAGTTTGAATCACCAAAAATCGTACCTAAGCATTACCCATCAGGCTACTGACCGTGTTTAGAATTTGATTTTTAAACTCGACTATACTCCACTGATGTGAATTATTTTTGTTATCGCTATGGTATACGGCTCTGATGTATTTTCTTGTTCGATTTTTCGTTCGGTGCTCTTCACTATTTTGCTTGTGAATTGTGTGTGTATCTCTTAGAGTCGCCACAACATCATCGGAAGAACCAATTCGGCTGAACTCCTTCACCCGGATAGTGTGGGCGACACAAAAACTGGGACTGCACATTCATCATCATCATCGACACTACAACCCGGATCCGGCCCTCGCCTTATTTACCAAGTCTCTCCACCGGTCCCGATTTCGAGTCGATGTCATCCAGTTTGTAACTCCCAGGCTCCGGGGGTCCTGGTCTACGCCATCCCTCCGTCGCAGACAAGGTCTGCTACGCTGTCTCCTTCCATACATCCTGCCACCAAGGGCTTTCCGGGCAGGCTCCTCTTCGCTCATTCGAGCTAGGTGTCCCGCCCACCGGAGTCTACCGAGCTTAATTTTTCTTACAGCATTAGCCTCAAGGTAGATCGCGTACAACTCATGGTTGCAGCGTCTCCGGAATCGTCTTCCATCACTTACGGGGCAAACAATTCTTCTTAAGACCTTCCTCTCGAACGCGGCCAAGAGTTCAGAGTGCCTTTTATTAAACACCCAGGTCTCGGATCCATACATGAGTACTGGTAAGACCATGGTCTTATACAGTAGTAGCTTGGATGTTCTGGATAAATTTCGGGATTTAAAGAGCCTTGATAGACCATAGTAGGCTTTGTTGGATTTAATCAGCCGTTCGCGTATTTCTTCTTCCATATTGTTATCGGCTGATACTAGGGAAAAATTAAGTACATGGTGGCAAGTTCTGCGAAGAGAAGGCCTAACGTTGGTCAAACTATCAGGGTAGTGGAGCACGAATTTGAAGTAGTACAACCCTTTAACTACCTTGGGTCAATAGTAACAGCCGATAACAATATGGAAGAAGAAATACACCGACGGCTGATCAAATCCAACACTACTATGGCCCTCAACGCTCTTTAAATCCCGAAATTTATCCAGAACATCCAAGCTACTACTGTATAAGACCATGGTCTTACCAGTACTCATGTATGGATCCGAGACCTGGGTGTTTAATAAAAGGCACTCTGAACTCTTGGCCGCGTTCGAGAGAAAGGTCTTAAGGAGAATTGTTGGCCCCGTATGTGAGGGAGGACGATTCCGGAGACGTTACAACCACGAGTTGTACGCAATCTACCTTGAAGCTCATATTGTAAGAAAAATCAAGCTCGGTAGACTCCGGTGGGCAGGACACCTAGCTCGAATGAGCAAAGAGGAGCCTGCCCGGAAAGTCCTTTGTGGCAGGATGTATGGAAGGAGACAGCGCGGCAGACCTTGTCTGCGATGGAGGGATGGCGTAGACCAGGACGCCCAGAGCCTGGGAGTGCTAAACTGGATGACATCGGCTCGAAATCGGGACCGGTAGAGAGATTTGTTGAATAAGGCCAAGACCGGATCCCGGTTGTAGTGCCGATGATGATGATGAACCTTACTTGTATTTTATAGTTCTTGTCAATGCCGGGGTGTTGGGCTGCCACTCTTAATCCAAATTTCCTTCAACAATGCACTGTTCATCGTTCGCTTTGATCAGCAGTCGTGTCCATCTCGAAATATCCGCAAAACCAAGCTGGGCGACTCGTCCGTTAGTCGGATGATAACGTTGCTTTTGGACTGGAACCACCGTTGCGTAGGGTCGCCGATCGCTGTTCACAGTTCCGCAGTAACAAGATCCCCGTTTCCAGGTCTGTGAAGGGAAGGTTAGATGTTTAAGTTTTAGCCTACCTGTTTCTGGGTTCGATAACATCCCAAGATGCGTCAGCTCCCATCTCCATCTCTCCAGATGATTCCACACGAACCAAACAATTTAAAAACGCCTCACATCCACTCGGAACATTTTTATTTTTTTCTTCCTTAGAGTATGTTAACATAGTTTACATAACACTGATACACGTTTACGGTACGTTGAGGTTATACAATTAATTATTATTTTCACATTCAAATTTTAACTCTTTGCTTTCGCTACAATCTTTCCCGCACCGTTGCACTTTTCCGTTTCTTTTTTCTTTTTCAAAATCTTCTTGTATTCTCTTTGGAGTTCGGTGTTAGACTGCTACAAACAACAACTCAACTCTCTCTCTCCGAATTTCCCTCTACTCCGAAAAGGAATCCGTCACATCTGCTTCCACACGATCCACAACCCAACAAATGTATGTTCGTGCATTCAACATGTGGATCATGTGCTTTTCTGCCACGAACGCCACAAGAAAAAACTGGCGAAAGCTAGTTATCGTGGGACCGCATGAAGATAAATTGGAAACCAAGAGTTTAGTTAAATATCTTGGCATCTGGCTAGACCAATATCTGTATTTCAACAGACATGTAGAGGCTGCTCTGGTCAAGGCTAGAAAAACGTTTGCTATGACAAGGAGGCTATTTCACAGTAGCCAACTTGACAGCAGGGTTAAAGTTACATGCTACATGACGCTAATCAGCAGTGTGGTTTAACATAGGTCCAAACTTGATGGAAAAGATTCGGGTGTTCGAAAGGAAGTGTCTGCGAACCTGTCTCGGAATACAAAAAGTACTACTTAAATGAGACTTTATATAATGAAGCCTGCTGCATAAATAGGGTGGATAATTTTATGATTGAATTAATCAGAGGACATATTGCGAGAGCAATAAGCTCGTCCAATGACCTAATTTTCGGGGCTTATTATCCAAATACCCTGTACTATGAGAACGTGCGTCGCAACGGTTTTGTTCCACCAGAGGCGTTCCTTGATTTGGACATGAAAGGTCTTATACATGTAAGTAGATCATCCGTAGACGGGCGATTGTGCTACGAGCCGAAAGTCATGCGCACCGAAGAAGATCTCTTGCGCTTCAGTAGGGCTATCTCCCACAGAGACCGGGACGATGGTATTGGACAACGTCAACAGTTCTGGTGGTTGAATGGCATATAAAGACCTGGCTACCAAAGTGCGTAAAGAATAACAGTATTATCAGCCAGCTTACATAGACTTAGCTTAGGGTAGTATAAGATTTAAGTTAAGTTAAGTTAAGTTTTTTAAATAAAATTATATCAAAAAAAAAAAAGGTTAAATTTTAAGAAAAAAAAAAAACAAAAATGTCGACACAAAGTTTTCAAAATTTTTCTTTGTCATTTAAATAATTATAAGTACTCCCACAAGCAAAATTCTGTCGCCGAAAGGCAAATTATCATCATCATCATCGGCACTACAACCGGGGACCGGTCTTGGCCTTATTTAGCAAGTCCTAAGGCTTGTTAAATTTTCCATAATGATTTATTTTTTCTGGGCAAGGTCATTAGTCTTGCGCCAGAGGCTCCCCGACGGGGAATCGAACCCCGGTCTCCCGGGTGACAGGCGGGTATACTAACCACTATACTATCGAGGAGCCCGAAAGGCAAATTATACAATAGTTAAGTAATGTTTAGCTTAGAGCGTCTGCTTGGGACCAGTAAGTTATAATATAAGATAATTAAGCTAGAATTTAAGCATTTTTTGTCTAGCATGTAATTTAGAAACTAAGAAGATAAAAAGAAAATAAAAAAAAATGTTTTAAAAATGAATCATGTGCTTTTCCCTTGCTTTCCAATTTTCAAATTGTACATTTTACCTAACAATGGGACAATGGGTATGGAGAAATTTACCACGTAACACTGTGACATTTGACAAACTCAATCATTTCGCACACACATTTTCCTGGTGAATTATGTAGTGATTAACGAATATTTCCCTTCCTGTGACCTTCATAATGTCTTGAAATAGCCTTCCCGATACTCCTACCTCCATGCTCGACATCGCTCGTGCTCCATCTGTCGACATACGAATAATGTTTTCTAATAAAATTCAAAATTTTTCCAACAGAGGCTTTAGGTCTTTGCTGGTTGTACTCCCTTGCATTGGAATTATTGAACACGATTCTTCGGTGATATTAAATTTAGTGTCAATACCACGTAAAAATATAGCCAGTTGTGCTGTATCGCTAAGATCACAACTCTGATCAAGTGCCAAAGAACAGTATTCGAATTTTGCAATGCGTTCACGAAGCGTTGTTGCTATGCTCTCGGACAAGTCTTCAATTCTCCTTGCAATGGTGAATCTTGATAAACCAATGTTTGAAATAATATTTATTTTATCAGAAAATGCAATTTCTGCAACAGCAGTCAGACATTCTCTTATCATCTCTCCATCCGCAAAAGGTTTCATTTTTTTTGCTAGTATTTGACTGACAACAAACCTAGCCTTTAGTGCCGTATTTGATAAAATAGCTTAATTTTTAAAAATAGCCCGTTGTTTTCCCACGGTTTTCTCCATTTGATTAAACTTATCTATCCTTAGTTGTCCTGTTAAGTTTTTATATTGTTGTTCATGTTTTATATCGTAATGCTTTTTTATGTTATATTCTTTTAATGTCGAAACCGTCCCTGAGCATATTAAGCATACAGCTTTATCTCTAGAGAGAGTGAAAGAATAATCAAATTTCCACTTTTCTTGGAAATGCCTGTGCTCAGCCGCAACCTTTCGTTTTTTTGTTTGCTTTTCCGACATGCTAGTATGGATTAAAAATTTGAAAGTTAAAAAAAATGTAGTAAAACTTAATTTTTAATGAAAAAACTCGAATATTACCTATTTGACAATCATATTGCACTCACGCCTTTCGAGAATCACAAGAATTGCTAAAATGGCTAGTTAACAGCTTGCCAGTCTGACTGATTGTGTGACAGAAGTAAACACAAACAAGCACAGACGCGGCGCGTTCGTGTTGCATGTTTGAACAAGTCGCTGACAAGTAAGTAACTCGTCACAAAAAATTGCTTCTGTTTAGCATGTACTACCATTTTATTATAATTAATTTTATAATAATATATTGATGGGAGAAAGTCGATAAAATAAATTCAATTTTAGAAATGCTCAGCGGGCCGCATAAACATGTTTAACGGGCCGCGTTTTGCTCATCCCTGTCCTAGACGATTAAGTAAGAACAAAAATATCAAAACTCTCTCCTAGGCGATTAAGTGAAAACAAAATATCAAGATTGTGTCCTAGACGATTAAGTGATAACGAAAGAGAAAAGATTAATAAAGAAGAAAGGCAAGGCTAAACAAACTCAGCTCCGTGTTTAATTTTTTTGGTGTTGCATTCGCTCCGTGTTCGGTTTGTGGACAGTGTTCGGCGGAACACTTCGACAAAAAAAACAAACTCCGCCAAGGCCAATTGGGAGATTCGAATCGAGTCCATAATGAAATAATGTTCGAAATCAGCTCAGGTACGTGAGATTTTATTACTCGTAGAGTCTCCCCAAACTAGAATGATTTTTAGTCTGTGGTTGGACATGTAGGCAGGCACAACCGAGAATGTATACTTAAAGTCGCGAATATAACACCGCTGGTGAGGCGAAACTCCAGAGGCAATGCAACGATTTACCACAAACAACCAATACCGTCTCAGAATGCTTTATACTAGAAGAAGTAATGAGACTGATAAAACAGAAAATATTTCAATATTAATATTTTCTCTGTCTCTTTCAAAGTAACACCACCTAATACAAAAAAGTTTGGAACCTTGGTCTAGCACATCTGGCTGAAGAGTAAAAAGAGAGCCGGCATTATTCCTTCACAATCGAGGGACAGCCTTTGGTTATAACATGAAATTAATATAAAGCTACTGACTCTAAATATAATAACACGATTACAAATTGTAAACAGCGATAATTGAAAAAAAATTCGGGTAACTCCTTCCGAAATTCATCGACCAGCAACAGCACGTCTATCAAACGCTTGTCCTTCTGCTACAGCCGTTAAAAGGTCATCAATATTTTACGAACAGTCATAAACAAGGATTACAAAAGACTGACCGGCACAATAGGCTGGCGGCCCTTGGTGCTATGATGATTAAATGGGTAACAAATTAAAAAGACAAAAAATTATGATCGAGTAGGATATCCCGAACCAAAGGACTTCTACCAAAAAAGGCGTCAATTCGATAGTAATATAGCTGTTTATGACTTGATCGTTAACACTTTAGAATGAACCGTGTGCAATCCAAAGGAAAACCGCGAGCCCATCACCTTTTTATCCGAACAAGCTGATCTGTGAGGCGTGAAATTTATATAGATCTCCACTTGACAGGACATTCATAGGAGTACACCTTTATTTAATTCTTTATTTCTGCTGTTTTGTAGCGCAGATGTTAATGATCCATTTATAGCTGCATCGTAAACATGGGGATACTCTAGTCGTTGCGGTTCATGTTCAAGTCACCCGATTAATGAGAACGTTTTCAACTTATGCTTCGAAGAGTTTTAGTAGTAGAACAGGACAAATTGTCTCCCTGTCTGCAAACACGACCAAGGCATTAAACAAAAATACCATTTGCCGCATAAACATCGCCTAAATGGACCTTAACGTCACGTAGATCTTCTTAACTGGATACACAAACGGTAGCGCGTGCCATTGTTATGTAATGAGCCCAAGGCCAGGGATTTCAAGATGACATGACGATTATGCGGGACACTGTGGTTAAGGTATGTATTTACCCATTAGATGATTGACGCCGATAAGTGATGCACCCCAAGGGTCCTTAATTGAATGTGAACGATTAAAGAATTACGCGCATATGAATTCGACAATTTCCACCCCACTGCAAATGAGCGTGCTAAAGTGGATTTGCCACAAGAATGCGCTTCTCCTCATCGTTGAGATATAGTATCTATAAGAGACGTTTTGTGGTGTTTTAATCAAATTTGCATTTTCAATGGAAACCTTATAAAATTGATCCGGTTGGTGGCATACACTGGTGGGTGTTTTGTGTCTGTTTTGCGCATAGTTTTGAAAACTTAAACAGCTGCATGTCATGGGAATGGAGACATTTAAGCAGCTTACGTCAGTGGTATGTGACAATAAAATGCAGATAAGGCAACCTTACAAGTATTTATATGAAACATAAGGCCTTGGGACTATTTATGTAAAATATGTGGGAAACTGATTGATAATAATACGGGGCAGTTTAAGAAGTCAGTGACTTTTTGAATAAAATACTGGTTTTTTTTTCGGCAAATAACCATTTTATTTCTCAACATGGTCGCCTTTTATCTCGATACATTTAGTCCAGTGTTTTTCCTATTTTTTATTCCTTCCAAATAATAGGTTTCCTCAAGACCCTCAAAATAGACGTTAGTTTCTGTGATGAATCGACAGAAATCTCTTACCGCCCAGCCATTTCTTCACGTTTGGAAAACGGAAATAGTCTAGGGAATATGCTGGATGGGGTAGCCCTGTGGCGGTTCTTTAAAGCATTCCCAAAGAACCACCCATCCTCTTTAAATTAACCACCTTCCTCTTCCCATACAAAGCTATAGCGTTTGAAATAATAGTGAAGAAGATCGTGTGATTCGAACTGACGCTATGACAGTTTGAATCACGAAAAAAATTGAACCTAAGCGTTACCCATCAGGCTACTGACCGTGTTTAGAATTTGATTTTTAAACTCGACTATACTCCACTGATGTGAATTGTTATGTTATCGCTAGGTATACGGTTCTGATGTATTTTCTTATTCGATTTTCGTTCGGTGTTCTTCACTATTTTTGCTTGTGAATTGTGTGTATCTGTTAGAGATGCCACACCACTCCCTCCGCAGTAACTTCGTTACGATCAGATTCATATGCGAACGACGGACGAACGAGAGGACGAGAAAACGTCGGAGGCTGGGCTCTATGCGGAAGTCGTGACCGTGTGTGAAGTTCTGCTTACTATGGGAAAGTGTATGCTGTGTGTACAGATCACGTCGGGGTCACCAATTATAGCGTTTGAAATAATAGTGAAGAAGATCGTGTGATTCGAACTGACGCTATGACAGTTTGAATCACGAAAAAAATTGAACCTACGCGTTACCCATCAGGCTACTGACCGTGTTAGAATTTGATTTTTAAACTCGACTATACTCCACTGATTTGAATTGTTATGTTATCGCTAGGTATACGGTTCTGATGTCTTTTCTTATTCGATTTTCGTTCGGTGCCCTTCACTATTTTTTTGCTTGTGAATTGTGTGTATCTGTTAGAGATTCCACAAAGCCATAGTACTTACCTGCAATTTTGGGCAGCGTAAGCTCCCAGCAGCATTTTCCATACCTAAAAGAAAACCTACCCGACGGCATGCATACATTCTGAACTTTTCTGGTTCATACTCCATGAATCGATATACCTACTTAATCGTATATCTTATCCTACCCTAAGGTCTGCTTTAGTGCGACCAATTCCCTAACCTTTACCTATCCATGCATTTGATTTGAGCATGAACGTGATCGTTTATTTACTCACGTTCATGTCCCATGAAGACCCCTCATCCAAACCGAACAAACAATCCATAGCCACCGTCGTCGAGTTTTCTGTGGAGTTAACGTCCAGATTCAATTTCCCCCATTATGCTTCAGAGCCATTTGGCTAAAGTAAACAGATTTCCAATCTCTAGTCGAGCTGTTGACACCAGTAGATATTGCCTACATCGGTATTTCCCCGGAATCTCAAGCAAATCCAATGACGTCCCCTTTGTAACATAGGCACATCATGTACATTATGCGTGCCACCATTTGACCTGTAAAATAGCGTTTTTGTTTACTTTGAAACAAAAATCTATTTCGATCCCTGGCATACATAATCAATGCTGTATGGGTACAACGCCGCCGCCCCCGATGATCGTGCGTTTGTTTAATCAGGTGTCCGCCGATCATCGTCTTCATCGCGGGGCATCGAACCTGCCCTACACAGTCGTGGATCCGTTGCTCCTCCCCTATCGATGCAATTCGCGGCCATTGAATCTGATGGATGTGAGTTGCATCGAGGAGTCAGATTTAAACTTCGTAAGCGTACACATGCTATTTTTCTCGAGGAGTCAGATTTCATCCTTCGTCGAGTGCAAAAAGTCAAAATACCTTCTCCAAGGAGAGAATTCGAGGTCGTTGCGTTGTCGGAGTCGGGAAAATACGATAGCTTATGTGTTCAATTGATGAGTAGATACACCTCCTGTGAGAAGTCCGTGTAGTGTTTTCAGTTTTTTATTTTTCGCCACGTCAATTTGCGCTGAATTTTCCAGTTGACTTAACATGATTAAAACGCAAATCGGTTGTGACGGTGGTAAAAAAAAAAAACATTGTAACAAAATATCTAGAAGAAAAACAAATCTCTTCTTATTGAAGACTGCTTCCCACCTTAAGTGGTCCACTTTAAAATAAAAGGGAAATTAATCGATAATTAAATATATAAGTGAACGAAAAGAAAATCAGAGTATTTTATTTTCTCCTTCCTTGGCGGACTATTTTAGGAAGGATTCATCGGTGGTGTTTTATGGTACCCGCATCCTTGCCGATGCCATCGTAAAAACCGCCCACAGCCCTATTCATCATCATCATCGGCACTACAACCGGGAACCGGTCTTGGCCTTATTTAGCAAGTCCTGAGGCTTGTTAAATTTTCCATAATGATTTATTTTGTCTGGGCAAGGTCATTAGTCTTGCGCCAGGGGCTCCCCGACGGGGAATCGAACCCCGGTCTCCCGGGTGACAGGCGGGTATACTAACCACTATACTATCGAGGAGCCCCCACAGCCCTATTAATGAATTTTAATGGGAAGCAGTGTTGCATTAAAGTTAGTGCACGGGAAAATCAAAAAGTCACAGATTTATCAAACTGCCCTAGTATATTTTTGCTGTTTCCCTAGTACAGCCGGTTAAATAATGGCAAACTTCTAGAGATGTAAGGGCTCGTAGTTAGAAAGAGGACCTCCCTCTTGTCAACCATCAACGTATACGGCACTCAATGGATATTTACTATTATGGGTGTGAAATTCATTTGTCTTGAGTGCAAAACGTACTAGTGCTTCGAAGGTGAGAATGGTGATCTTATGCTTTATGGCCAAACCTCGTCATAAATCCCTTAGGTGTAGTGATATAGTTAGACTCATAGTATAAAATCGATAGACTTGCCAGATACTAAATAACACCTCGGGTCCAGATGGTATTTTAACATGTGTTGACAGATTTCATTTGTAAAGAAAATGTAAGACATAACGAATATTTCGGTTGCAGATCAACGCATATTGTGTTATATGTTTGTGTAGTAGTTTATTCAGGGAGCGCGTCTCCTAGTCCTTAAAAGGAGAAGGGATCTCTTAGACCGCTCCTGAAAAACGTCCTACTGAGGTCGTTACCGTGCTTCCTCAGAGCCTGAGGGAAGAGCAACGTCCTGTTGTTGGTCCTGGTTACAATGCCGCTTTTTCGGTCTTTCACAAACCCTCGTCTCCGCTGGGATTGCTTGAAAATTGGGGATTTGTCAAATATGAAATTCAGTTTTTCTTACTACAAAAATTTATTTCCTGCGTCTTTTCGGCTTGATGTACATTCGGATTTTACGAGGAATACTAGGATACTGCTGGCCTCGGTCTTATTTTAATACTACTCTCCTTGATATCATGTTAATACTGCTCTCAGATATCACTTGGCTGTTCCTTTATAAAGGGAAACAAAACGAGATTTGTATCTCGAAAATGCACAATTTCATACCAAAATCCCGATTTTGGTATTCTGAGTGAGATGCTCAATGTTTGTTTAAGATAGGAATTCAGTTTCCTGAATTCTTATGAAACTATTGTGCATATGTGGATATGTAAAGGAATTCGGGTTTTTGTTTGTTTAATTTATGAGGGATTTTACCAGATTGAGATAACGTATCTCTGGATTTTGAATTTAGATTATGCCGTGGGGCAAATGCAAAACGATAAACGAATATTTGATTCGTTTATTGTGACTTTTGATTTTAATTATGATTTTAGATTAAATTATGCCGTGAGGGGAAAAAGCTAAGCGATAAACGGATGTTTGATTCGTTTATTGCGAATTTTGGAATTAGTTTAGATTTCTTTGGGTTTTGATTAGATTTTAGGTTTTAGTGTAATATTGCTGGGATTTGGATGTAGGAATGGGGGAAAAGGGTGGTAGGGCTTTTTAGAGCAGTACATTTGTGTTATTCTTTAAAACAGGTGTAGGCAACCCCACCCCGGTAGGTGTTTTAATACGCACCCATGATACGTTTCCCAAAAATTGAATCAAAAAGAATTAAAATTAAAAATTAATTAAATGAAGAAAAAAATCTTAAGAAAGCATAATTAAGAATTAAAAAAGGATAAAAAATGTTAACAGTCAACATATATGATATGTTTCGAGGTAACACCCCAACGGATTTGTTCCACTGGTAAAATAAAATAAAGAACCAAGTAAAATAAAAATAAAAATAATACAAATACACATACACATACATATACATTTTCTTAAGGGGTTATATCTGTTTGGAGCCCAAAAACGCCTTTTTAATTTTTTATGAGTTCGTTTTTAAAGAATCATAAACAAATAATATATGAGTGTATTGTAAAGGTAATATCGTCTGTTAATATATGATAATTTAGAACGAAGAAGTTAAAATTGCCAAAACAGACTAATTTTGGTTTTTTTACTGCAATTTATTTTTTCAATTAAATTGACAACGTTTCGATCAAGAATTTGATCCTCTTCAGGTCTAAAAAAAAAAAAAAATTTTATAATGATGTTAAAAACCTTCATAGAAACCATAAGACACACAATAATTAAATTAAACTAAGCTTACCAGCAATAAATTGGAACTAGGAAAAATTTTAAAATTAAATACATAATATAATTGGAACGGTACAATAAATTAAATAAGTTAAATAAATAAAAATTAAAATTACTCTGCCAATAATTTGACAGAGAAGTCAAAACACTAAAACAGTCAATCAAAACTGATGCTCCATCATACATAAACAACCACTAAGTGACTTATTTAACTTATTTAATTTATTGTACTGTTCCAATTATATTATGTATTTAATTTTATACATAACCTCGGAACTGGCTTCATCATAAGCAAGAAGATTACGCTACATGTAAAAGATGTGCAAATTATTAATGACCGAATGTCGGTGCTAAAAATACAGGGCCCATGGTACAATTATGTATTTATAAACGTACACGCCCCAACAGAATCTACCGACGAAGAAACGAAGGACACATTCTACGAGACCCTAGAGGAAGTATTTGATGGGATCTCATCATTCGATGTTAAAATCCCCCTCGGCGACCTCAATGCGAAAATTGAAAAGGAAGATATCTTCCAACCAACAATAGGTAAAGAAAGCCTACATGACGTTTCAAATGATAATAGTATTCGAATTATCACGTTCGCAGCCTCAAAAGATCTGGTAGTGAAAAGCACGATGTTCAAGCACAAGCAAATCCATAAAGCCACATGGATATCACCCGACGGCGTAACGCGTAACCAAATAGACCACTTCCTCATAGACAAAAGACACCACTCGAACATCCTTGACGTAAGATCATATAGAGGAGCAGATTGCGACTCCGATCACCTTCTAGTGATGGTCAAAATTAGAAGTCGGCTTGCAGCAAACCCATATGGACAGTCACGGGAGACGAGCAAAAAGTTGGAGATTGATAAACTAAAAGACCTACGTAAAAGGGCGGAATATCAAGACGAACTAACGAATAGATTTAGCATCCTAGAGAATGACAGTAGTGAGGAAGAGGAAGCCAATAGTGTGGACATTAACTGGGCATCGATCAGAGACACAATCAAACAAACAGCCAAAGAGGTATTAGGCTTTAAGAAAACAACTAAGTCCAAACCTTGGTTTGACGATGAGTGCAGGGCAAAGATCGAACAACGTAAACGCCTCAGAATGATCCACTTAGAAGCATATGATGAAGTCAACGCAGTAAGATATGCGACAATTCGGAAAGAAACAACTAGACTTTTCAAACGCAAAAAACGCGAATGGGAAAAGACTCGGATTGAAAAAATCATAGAAAATGCCAGAGCAAAGAACAGCAGAGGTATGTATGCCGGCATAAATTCAATTAGAAATGGCTACCGAAGGAGAGCCAAAATAATCCGAGACGCAAACGGCTGTCTGGTGACAGAAACAAAAAATATCGTCACAAGATGGAAGCAGTACTTTGAAAACCTGCTCAATGTGCGCACCCATCAACCACAAATAAACGCACCAGACGTACAATCAGCCGAGCCCCAGATCCCAGAGCCCTCTTTCGACGAAGGTGTAGACGCGATAAATCGACTCAAAAACAACAAGGCTCCCGGAATCGATTGCATACCGGCAGAGCTTGTGAAGCATGGAGGAGAGGCAACCGCTCGGAAGATCCACCAACAGGTTAAAATAATATGGGACAAGGAAGTCATTCCGGAAGATTGGAAAACTTCAATAGTCATCCCCATTTTTCTAAAAAGGCGACAGATCTGACTGCGAACATTACAGAGGAATATCATTGCTCCCAACCGCATACAAAATATTAACAAATGTCATACTGGCAAGAATCACACCGTACGCAAAAGAAATATTGGGAGACTACCAATGTGGATTCCGTCGGAACCGGTCAACAAGCGACCAGATGTTCACAATAAGGCAACTGCTGGAAAAGAAGTGGGAATACGGAGAGACGGTTCACCAACTGTTCGTGGACTTCAAAAAAGCGTACGACTCAGTCGCAAGGCAAAGACTTTACCATATTGTGGTTGAGCTGGGGATCCCGAAAAAATATGCTGCCCTCATTCAAATCTGCATAAACGAAAACAAAGTGCGAGTTAGAATAGAAAACCACCTCTCAGAACCATTCGAAATCCGGGACGGACTAAAACAAGGGGATGGCCTCTCATCATGCCTTTTTAACCTTATCCTCGAGTATGTTATCAGAAAGGTACAAGACGACAACACGGCCGGATCATCCCTGAACGGGGTCACACAAGTGCTCGCGTATGCGGATGACATCGCCGTTCTGGGCGATAATCTCGAAACTATAAGTAACAACTGTGAAATCATCATGCAAGCAGCAGGAGAGGTGGGCCTAGAAATAAACGAAGACAAAACGAAATACATGATTGCGACGATTGCAGGTGGACCTCAGAGAACACATATAAACGTCAGGGGCAAGATATTTGAAAATGTCAAAGAATTTAAATATCTGGGAACGATACTGACGAGCAGAAACGAAACGTCAAAGGAAATTAACAAAAGACTACATTCCGGCAACGCTAGTTGGCATCCAGCCAGTAAACTCTTAAAATCCAAACTGCTATCACGTAATATAAAGTTCCGTGTCTATAGAACCATAATCATGCCGATTGCTCTATACGGATGCGAAACATGGGCTCTCACAAAACGGGAAGAGAACAAATTCCGCGTATTCAAGAATAAAGTTTTAAGGGGTATGTTTGGCGGCAAATATGACGAGGACTCAGGACAATGGAGGAAACTGCACAACCACGAATTGGAAGAGCTATACCGCAAACCTACAATAGTGAGAGTAATCAAGTCGCGAAGATTAAGATGGGCCGGACACGTAGCGCGAATGGGCGATGATAGGACCGTGCATAGAATTCTTGACGGTAAACTAACGGGGTAGAGACCGACTGGACGGCCGCGACGGAGATGAGAAGACAATGTTAGATTGGACCTCGAGGAGATCAGATCGAATGATTGAACGTGGAAGGAGAGCGCACAGGACAGGGAACAATGGCGGAGCCGAGTCGGTGAGGTCATGAACTTTCTGGTTCCTACAGGCCAGTAAATAATAATAATAATAATTTAATTTTAAAATTTTTCCTAGTTCCAATTTATTGCTGGTAAGCTTAGTTTAATTTAATTACTGTGTGTCTTATGGTTTCTATGAAGGTTTTTAACATCATTATAAAATTTTTTTTTTTTTTTTAGACCTGAAGAGGATCAAATACTTGATCGAAACGTTGTCAATTTAATTGAAAAATAAATTGCAGTAAAAAACCAAAATTAGTCTGTTTTGGCAATTTTAACTTCTTCGTTCTAAATAATATATGAGCCGATTAAGCAAGTTTTCAGAAATATGAAAAAAAATGTATTGGCATAAAATTGTAAAATGGCGGCTGTTGATCAATAAACCAAAAACAAAAGTTTCCCCGCGGCACGCAATTTGTTCGAACAAAAAATTGTGTTTACGACGAAAGAACTAATTAAATTGCTTATTTTTTTATCTTATTCCATCATCATCATCGGCACTACAACCGGGATCCGGTCTTGGACTCATTTAGCAAGTCTCTCCACCAGTCCCGCTTTCGAGCCGATGTCATCCAGTTTGGCACTCCCAGGCTCCGGGGGTCCTGGTCCACGCCATCCCTCCATCGCAGACAAGGTCTGCCGCCCTGTCGCCTTCCATACATCCTGCTACAAGAGCCCTCCCGGGCAGGCTCCTCTTCGCTCATTCGGGCTAGGTGTCCCGCCCACCGGAGTCTACCAAGCTAACTTTTTCTTACAACATTAGCTTCAAGGTAGATTGCGTACAATTCATGCTTATAGCGTCTCCGGAATCGTCCTCCCGCACATACGGGGCCAACAATTCTCCTTAAAACCTACCTCTTGAACGCGACTAAGATTTCAGAGTGCCTCTTACTGCTCAGCCAGGTCTCGGATCCATACATGAGTACTGGTAAGATCATGGTCTTGTGCAGTAGTAGTTTGGATGTTCTGGGCAAATTTCGGCATTTAAAGAACCTTGATAGACCATAGTAGGCTTTGTTGGATTTGACCAGCCGTCAGCAAATTTCTTCTTCCATATTCTTATGGGGTAATACTGTGGCGGTTCCATTGGACGCCACCTCTTGCCTTCCCACCAATTATACGAGGACTTCCAACATAGAGCACCCAAAGGCCCTATAAAACAAGTATTGTGGCAGTTCCATTGAACGCCACTACTTGCTTTCCAGCCTATAATGAGGAAACAGTTTCCTAGTGCACTAAAACCCGGGAATAAATTCACTTACTTGTCCATTGTTTGCTTAAACCTTCGCCTAAAGTATCTAAACCTATAATTTTCGCTGATGTAAAATCCATGAGCATAAAACAGATATTTCCCTAAAGGCACGGCTTCATGAAACGCACCATTTCCTCAAAAGCAATTCAGTTGCAGCATGAAGCAATTGACATAACTCGACCACCGCGGTGCACATATCCCCCATCGTATTTACAGCAATTAAGCAGGAGATAGTCTTGCTTTACTTCAATGCTGCAACCATATCGGTCGCTAAACCGAGCGACACGAAATGGTTGACTCGCACCTGGTCGCAAAACGGGATCGAGTTCTCGTTAGTGTAAATACACACACGACGGTTCGACCCTCTGATGACGCCAACAACGTGCCACCGATCAGCATGGATCTCTTACGCGGTACCAATCGGATAAACATTTCCTTTTATGGAAATGTAATATCCACGGTCCGCTTGCTCGTGCACAGCATGAGCGTGCGAGGTAACCACATCTGTGTGTGTGCACATCCTCTCGGTGATCAGCATCAAAGATCCTCCCTTATATGGTCACCGAAGCGATGGATGGAATTTTTGGTATTCTGTCGCTTCGGTTGAGATAGTTAATAGTAAAACTGATTCCGTGGAGGAAGGTCGGGTCCTTCACGTTAAAACGCGAGTCGAGAGTGGTGTGGCGACGCGAGGGCTGTGCGTTGATAATTTTTTGATGAACATTTTATTTTTTATTTTTTATTTTTACTGTGAATTTATTTTAATGCTTGTAAATTATAAACAATAAAACAATATTAAATCGAGGTGTTGTATTAAAGGAAATGAAAAATGTGTTTAATCTCATTCGACTAATTCTGGACTGGGCACAATCGGGAAGTGCGTTGCTCGCCATTGAAATTCCTTGACGTTTATCATTTTGCTACTTCTTCGCCAAGTGATCCGCTTTTATTGATGATGTGTCGTTTCATTGCATTACGATAGACGCGTTAATAGTGCCATGGAGAAGTCCATCGACAAGAAGCCCAGTAAAATCAAATGTCATCCACGGCAGTTGCATTCCTCAAAGTGATTGTCAGCTCCATTAATAACAAAGTCGAAACCGGAACTCGTACCCCACATTGACGACAACCCAATGGGGTAACTTAATGGATAGGAGTAGAACTGGTGCCAACGACGGCACATATACATATCTACCCATAATACTATTGACCCAAGGTAGTTTCAGGTTTGCACTATTTCAAATTCGTGCTCCACTACTCTGATAGTTTGACCAACGTTAGGTCTTCTCTTCGCAGAAGTTGACACCATGTACTTAGTTTTCCCCTCATTAATGTGCAGTCCTGTTACGGGCTCCGCTTCCGTGTCCTCGCCCAACACTAACTAATTTCCGCAAGTTTCCCCTCTCTACCTGTAAAGGAAAAGAAAAATCGTCAAGTAGCTAATTTGCATAAACTACTTTATGCAAATTCTAACATACTTGGCAGTAAAAATAATAAAAAGAAAGGCGTTGGCGCTGAATAAAAAATAGAAACGTCAACGGCAAAAAAAAAAATAAAAAGAAATTCAATTCTCATACTCATCAGAAGAACTTCTGCGACTAAGTTTGTGCTTGTAAAAATTAAATTAAATAACAGTAGATCTGTGAAAAAATATTTGTGAAAAGTGAAACCCATCTATAATAGCCATCATCAACAAACAGCCTACTGAACAGGGGGAGTCAAGAACTCAACGCACCCTGCAACCTGCACACCAGGGACCAGCAACATCGAGTGGTCCACGGTCCGATCCCCAAGTAAATCACTTTACTTACCCCTTCCCTTACTATATTATTTAAATTGTTAAAAATATTATACAACCATTTTAAGGAAAGGGTACGCCTCTATCTCTACCGCAACCAAATGTTGTTGGTTCTCCCCGACCACTAAACTACCTGAAACAACATCTGCAACATAAACGCAGCTATGTCGCAGGCTCTGGTCTAACACCACATCAAGGCTATGGTAATGGACGAGCAGGTATGCATTTGCCAATGGGTCCACCACATCATATAGGACCGCCACACGGCCCAACAAATATGGGACCACCAACAACTGGAGCTCAAGCTGCCGGTAGTCCACCATCGGCACAAATATCATCTGATGCTAATTCTGGCGGCAAGCATAGTGCTGTATCACAAGATAATGGCATAACATCATCGGGATCATCAGCAGGTAGTAATCATCCAGTTACGTCTGTCGTTGTGACAGGCCCAGATGGTGCTTCGCTAGATGAAGCTAGTCAGCAGAGCACGCTTTCCAATGCACCAGCAGCATCTGGCGAAGACCCTCGATGTACAGCGCCGAAATCGCGGAAATTAGTGGTTGTTGTAACGCCAAAGTCACGCATTGCTTTCTCCAACGCCAGGTTGAAGAGGAGGCAGGCCAGATCGTCCCCTTGTCGGAGTTCATTAAACAAGTTTATTGGTATTGACAGCAATCCCGCTAATTTTACTTGACTAGTTACGTTATGGTCATGGTCAACCTACAAAGTCGTATCAATTTGCTTGGAATGCCGAATTCTCTCATGGCATTGTATAATTCTACCCTGACTTATTTATTTTTATTTATTTGATTTGAGGTTGTAGCGTCTCTAACAGATACACACACAATACACAAGCAAATAGTGAAGAACACCGAACGAAAATCGAATAAGAAAATACATCAGAGCCGTATACCTTAGCGATAACATAACAATTCACATCAGTGGAATATAGTTGAGTTTAAAAATCGAATTTTAAACACGGCCAGTGGCCTGCTGGGTAAGGCATTGGTTCAATTTTTGGTGATTCTAACTGTCATAGCGTCAGTTCGAATCACACGTTCTTCACTATCATTCCAAACGCTATAATTGGTGACTACGACGTGATCTGTATACACAGCACACACTTTCCCGTAGTAAACAGAACTTCATACACGATCATGACTTCCGCATAGACCAACAGGCACACTCGCCTGCTCCGACGTTCTCTCGTTCGCTCCGCCGTTCGCACCGAAGCTGATCGTAACGAAGTTACTGAGGAGGGAGCAGTGTAGCGTCTCTAACAGATACACATACAATACACAGGCAAATAGTGAAGAACACCAAACGAAAATCGAATAAGAAAATACATCAGAACCGTGCACCATAGCGATAACATAACAATTCACATCAGTGGAATATAGTTGAGTTTAAAAATCAAATTTTAAACACGGCCAGTAGCCTGATGGGTAACGCATTGGTTCAATTTTTGGTGATTCTAACTGTCATAGCGTCAGTTCGAATCACACGTTCACCACTATCATTCCAAACGCTATAAGCTATCTTATGGCTTTTATGGTACTGTTTCCTCAATGCTTGGTGGCGGCAGCACTTTGTGTTGATATTGCATTGGTGGAACCACCAATTGTTCTGTGAGCTGACCATTTAGCAATTCATTGAAGCGCTCTTCCCATCGCTCCAGAATGACTTCAGGATCGGTGATCAGATTACACTCTTTATCTTTGCAGTAAGTGCAGCGTGCAGTGGGTCACGATTTTATCGCTCTACCATAGGTTTCTGCTGAGTGGCAAACGCGTTAAGTTACATTCGATCAGAAAGGATGTTGAAGTTAGGGTAATGTCGCTTGAAATTTCTACACGGCGAGGTCCGCACCAGGCGCGGAAGTTCTATCAAATAATCCGCAGTATGACGCGGTACACACCACGCACTTGTGCAAAGATAAAGAGTGTAATCTGATCACCGATCCTGAAGTCATTGCTAAATGGTCAGCTCACAGAAGAATGGGAAGCTCCATCAATGCAAGATCAAGACCAAATGCTGCTGCCACCAACCATTGACGAAATATTAAAAGCCATAAGACAGCTGAAATCAAATAAAGCCTCCGGAGCTGATAGCATACCAGCTGAGCTGATCAAACAAGGGGGGACAGCGTTTCATCACGCAATTCATGAGATCGGGGTGCACGCGTGGGAGCAAGAGGAGATGCCGGAAGATTGGCGTCGTGGTATAATTTGCACCATACATAAGAATGGAGATATCACACTGTGCAGCAACTATAGGGGTATAGCATTGCCGAATACCGCCTACAAAATACATCATTGGTCAATATCAGTGTGGTTTCATCCCAGGCTATTCAGCGATTGATCAGATGTTCAGCCTTAGACAGGCGACGGGAAAATGTGTTACGGACCTCGCGTCCATGTCCTCGCCTAACACCCACTAATTCCCGTTCGCAAATTTCCCCCCTCTACCTGTAAAGGGAAAAGAAATCGCCAAGTAGCTAATTTTTATAAACTACTTTGTGCAAATTATACTTGGCAGAAAAATAATAATAAACGGCGTTGGCGCCGAATAAAAAATAAACGTCAACGGCGAAAATGATAAAATATTCGACATTCGACGTAAAACGATTGAACCGAGCAGTTCATTAGCAATTCAAAGTAAAACTACGAAGAAAAACAAAACTGAATCAGAAAAACAATTCTCCATCACAATCAATCGCTCAAAACAAGTCCACTAAACTTAGTACCTCGTCGTATATATCACCGACTGCAAATAATTCTCCAGTAACATCTCCAAGTCGCAGTGTATCAGCAAAAAAGGATAGTAATCCGACAACACTAGCAACGAGCAAAAGGAATACCGTACTGAGAAAAGAGTCTGACGATAAACCAGCGACATGTGGCAAAATTATATAACTCATATCCGGAACAACAATTATCAACAACGGACAACAAGCTGAACAGGGGAGCACAACGCTCAACGCCCCCTGCAACAGAGAACAGTAAGCGACCGATCCACGGTCAACCAAGTAAGTCTCTTCACTTACAATACCAATATAAAAAATTTAAATACATTTCCCCAACTCCTAATAAAATATATTGCTTAAATAAAATATATATTATTATATTTTAAATTGTTAAATTATGTATAACAAATGTCTGGAATTTAAGATTCCAGTATATCATCTATTTATAGATTTTAAGGCCACCTACGACAGCATAGCCAGGGTAGAACTATATAATACCATGAGAGAGTTCGGCATTCCAAACAAATTGATCGACTCTTTAGGATGACCATGAACAACGTAACTAGTCAGGGAAAAATAGCGCGATTGCCGTCCAAACCAATAAATATCATTAATGGACTCGGACAAGGGGACGGTCTGGATTGCCTCCTCTTCAACCTGACGTTGGAGAAAGCAATCCGTGACTTCGGCGTTACAACTAGAGGGACTATTGTCACCAAGTTCAGCCAGATTCTTGCCTACGCAGATGACATCGACATCATCGGTAGATCCGATTCGGCTATACAGGACTCCTTCACCCAGATCGATCAGAAAACTGGGACTGCACATTAATGAGGGGAAAACTAAGTAGATGGTGGCAACTTCTGTGAAGTGAAGACCTAACGTTGGCCAAACTATCACGGTAGTGGAGCACGAACTTGAAGTAGTGCAATCCTTTAACTACTTGGGTCAATAGTATCACCCCATAACAAAGCCTACTATGGTCTGTCAAGGCTCTTTAAATCCTGAAATGTATCCAGAACATCCAAGCAACTACTGTACAAGACCATGGTCTTACCAGTACTCATGTATGGATCCGAGACCTGGATGCTCAATAAAAGGCACTCTGAACTCTTAGCCGCGTTCAAGAGGAAGATCTTAAGGAGAATTGTTGGCACCGTATGTTCGGGAGGACGATTCCGGAGACGCTACAACCATGAGCTATCTACCTTGTAGCTAATGTTGTAAGAAAAATCAAGCTAGGTAGACTCCGGTGGGCGGGACACCTAGCTCGAATGAGCGAAGAGCAGCCTGCCCGGAAAGACCTTTGTGGCAGGATGTATGGAAGGTGACAGAACTGCAGACCTTGTCGCGATGGAGGGATGGCGTAGACCAGGACGCCCAGGGCTTGGGAGTGCCAAACTGGATGGCATCGGCTCGAAATCAGGACCGGTGGAGAGATTTGTTAAATGAAGCCAAAACCGGATCCCGGTAGTAGTGCCGATGATGATGATGACGACTTTTTTTTCCACATGATTTTTTATGCGTACGAGTTTTTTTTTTTTGCTCGAAACATGATTACGCACACACATGATTATAATTACATGAAGTAATGATTACATACCTGTATCGCAGCCGTTGTTTTTTCGGATTCTACCACAGCACTTTTCTAATTATTTCCCAAATTGGAGTTATGTTGAAAGCTCAACGTAACAATTCCATTAAGGATATTTTGCGCCTATGACCAAAAAAGATGTTGCAGTGATGCTAGCGCTTTGAACTTCCACACGGACCTTGCTGAGGCTTTAAGGATTGTAAAGACGTCACTTACCAAAAGGTAAACCACTTGATCGGAATTTAAAAACAGCAGTTTTAACAGAACTGGGAAACATTATTATTATTATTATTACAAATCACGTGCCTGACCAATTTTCAGTCGACTCATTATTGAAAACCAATCGTATTTGTAATGTATTTGTATCAGAAATTAAAACGTGAAGAACGCAAACATACATTCATTTAAAAGTATATAACAGTAATAATTTTATCATTTACTTCCACTGATAGGAAGATGGTAAATTCAGAAAATTCCTGTAATTTAAATCATAAGGTTACATAAGTATGAGTAAGTTCGGTCCATTTGTGTCTTCCAGGATTTTTCCATTTGGGTTTAACAAAAATAAAATTCACCTGTAAAAAGGACTTCGAGAGCTTACCTAAAGCTATATTTTGTCAGGACTATGTGACATCTGAAAGCACATCGATAAGCATAGAACCAAACCATTTTTAATGGACACTGTTCCTTCATATAACAGTAGCATTTCAATATTTTCTCTATGGACAGAATAAAGTCGGGATGAATATATAAATGTCAAATGGGTTTTGTCCACAATATGACAATTATAATGGACATGTTCAATAATACTTTAGGAATTCACAATAACATTAATAAAAAAAACGTAGATAATTCTATAAAATTGAAAAATGTTATAAGTAAAAGTAAATAAATGTAAAGTCGACAGTTCTTAATATATAAAGTATTTTAATTATATTCTAAATATGTATAATATAATACTTTTAATCATATAACAAATCAATAAGAACAGTGAATTACAAACATCAACATCAACATCAGCATCAACAGCAACTACTAACACAAAATCGCCCACCGAAACAGCAACCAGCATCAGCAAACCAACAATAACAACGGAAAAATAAAGATGCCACCAATCAACACAATAGATATTGAGTGTAAGGAATTGGTAAGTCTCTGTAAGCTAGCTATAGGAAACAATTTTGTAGTTAAAAGACTGGCAGGTAACAGGCATGCTATTCAAACTTATGCGGTGGCAGACCACGACAAAATTTAAGAGGTCTTAAAGAGAGCCCCCGCGGAATTATACTCGTTCACGCCGAAACAAACGAAGAGCGTAACGGTTCTATTAAAGGGTGTCGACCCTGAAATAGAACCGAGGGCTCTGCTCGAAATGCTTCAAAAGCTGAAGCACGAAGATCTTGAGTTTACCGCGGTAAAACCGTTCACCACAACCAACGCAAGAAGGGAAAACCGGAAGCCACCCTTCTTCTCAGTTCAATAAATACCCAGCAGTAGAATTAGTGGTCTAAGGAAAAAAAAACACAGAGCTAACTCATACAACAACAATGCCCGTAACATTGCAGCGGTCGTGCGCGGAAGTTGCTTCGGGTGGGAGAACACCAAATCAAGCTACAACATTGGTAGCCACAAATACTCCCACACAGACTGAAACAACATCGCAACCAGACGTATTCACAGTCTTGCTCAATCTGCAGAGACAGATGACACAGCTGCAAAGTCAAATAAAGGGGGTCTACTCGCATTTGCCCAGGTTAAATACAAAGTAGATATAAACCCTCTAACCAAAACATCAATCAAAGCTGTTGTCGTGAATGTAAATTCACTAATAAGAATTGAGAGAAGAGCCAATCTTTTCAGCCTGTTGCAAGCTGAAACCCCTGATGTACTTGTAGTGGGGGAAACAAAGTTAAACCAGAGACACAAGATAGGACATAAAAACTACGATTTTATACGAAGAAACCGACGTAACTCCTTTCAGGGAGGGGGGGGGGGGGGGGGGTGCCGCAATCTTTATTAGAAAAGGAATCAATCATAAAGTAATATATAGTGGAGAAGTGCGCAGGTTCCGGCTGCTGGAAGTCTGTATCGGACGAATACCTCTCTGGGTGGCTGGTTAGATCAGTGTCATATTGAATATAAAACTGACCTGCTAGCTACGGAATATCCATCATTCCCTAGAGGTAGATCGTTCTTAGATATCTTGCTAATTCACTCACGACTGAGACTACTTAACACCAACAGACGAAACAGAAACTGTTTACGGACGATTGAATACGACAGTGACCACTGTGCATTCACAGCAGTAATCGAGCTTCCGAGCGATCTGGCAGATCTAGAGGAATTCGTGTTCCCACAACCCTACAACTACGGGGCAATGCGACGGCCGCGGTTCACAACATCATTACCAGGAGAACTTCGTTCGAATGACTTTAATCTGCCAATAAACAGAAACCTGACAAATAACGAAATCGACAAATACATTCAACAAGTGGACGAAACCGTAAAACGAGCAATGGACAAAACAATTCCCAAAATAACAGTTACAGATCACATAAACATGTACATAAATACAACAATAAACGCACTCCACAAGAAAAAGAGCAGACTGCTATTGAAACTAATACAATTACACAGACAGACAAGACCAGGAGATAATATTACTGAAATCCCGATTAAAAAACGCCCAACAATTACTTAAACCCAACTACAGACATGATGCGGCAGTTGGGCCGCGACGAGCGGAATAACAGGTAAACTCCATCCCGCCCCGCGACGGAATATCTAAAAGAAAGTTCCGCGGGGATCAACGGGAGTATGTGCTTGGCGGGAGGTGGTTTTAGTCGACAAAAGTCCGGCATGCCTCTGGATCGGTCAGAGGTATCTTTTGAAGATTTCCACCTTCCTACCGAAAACTGAAAAATAAACTATAGATTAGCAACTAATTTGTATTGGAACAACAGAATTCGACCTATAAAAACTAATAACCCGAATATGTTCCCACAAATACATAAAATATTCAGGAGAAATAATCAAAACGAGAGTCAGTGTCCCCAAATTCCACGTACTGAGGTAAACAAGTAGCTGCTAATCAAGACTGGCACAGATACAGAGGACGCGATCGTCAATAGTGAGCTCTTCGTGATCGAAGATCCTTTCGAAAAGGCGAAGGCTGTGAGGCCTGTCTTTCAGGAAATGTACAAGCTGAATGAAAGCATTCGCCAAAATCACGACTTGGAGGACAGAGCTCTACCGAATCACCTGCAACTCCGAAATGAAATTCCACTTTGGCAACCGGAGAATCCCAGTTTTACCGAATTCAGTGACGATAATCTGTCAATTGACATTAATGCCAATGGTGTGGCTAATAGTCTTTTAATTACGAGGGAAGGAATCCAGAGTATCTTTGACTCATTAAGAAGCAAAAAGTCAGTGGGAATAGGTGGGGTACCTAAGATCGTACTCAAGAACCGCCCCCCAATGGCAATAGATATATACACCGTCCTGTTTGACAACGCGTTGAATAATGCATATTATCCCGCGCCTTGGAAAACGGCAATCATTCAGTCCATCCCAAAAAAGGGCAAAAACTGTAAAAACCCAATGTCCATGCGTTCGATAAGTTTACTCCCAAGCATCAGTAAACTATTGGAAAAGACTAATAACAAAGCTCTGCTAAAATGGGTAGGCGACAACAACATTATTCCAAATAACCAGTTTGGCTTTAAGGCGGGTCATGAAACCATACGTGCCGCAGCTAAACTCGTCTCCGACATACAATGGAATAAAGGTAGGAACCAATGCACAGGTGCCTGTCTGATCGACTTGGAAAAAGCCTTTGATACCGTCTGGATCGAATGGTTATATTACAAACTGGTCAGATATGGCATACATAAGCCTTTACTATATGTACTTTACGATATGTTAAAGGACAGGAGTTTCGTGGTCAAAAATGGTAATGTGACCTCTAATAAACATTTAATATCAAGAATGGCAGGCAACAGGGAGCGGTACTTTCTCCGATTCTTTTTAGCATTTACCTTAGCGACTTATTAGATGCACTTCCGCAGGCTATTTCGTACGCAGACGATCTCATAATTTACAGAACAGCCCCGAAAGTTGAGATCATAAATAGTTTAGTACAGCGAGACTTCAACAAAGTGCAGCGCTATTGCGCCGATTGGAAACTTAAGATCAACTTCCAGAAATTTGAAGCCATCTTATTTAGAATCCCATTATATAACGCCACGACGACACAAGAAAGAACTGGTGAAAGTTAGTTATCGGGGGCCGCATGGAGATAAACTGAAAACCAAGAGTGCAGTTAAATACCTGAGCATCTGGCTAGATTAATATCTGTATTTCAACGGACATGTAGAGGCTGCTTTGCTCAAAGCGACGAAAACGTTAGCTATGACAAGGAGGCTATTTCACAGTAACTGACTTGACAGTAGGGTAAAAGTCATATGCTACATGACGCTAATCAGGCCAATGCTCATATATGGTTGCCCAGTATGGTTTAACATAGGTCCAAATTTGATGGAAAAGATTCGGTTGTTCGAAAGGAAGTGTCTCAGAACTTGTCTCAGATTATATCGAACACCGGAATCGGACTATAAACAGTACTACTCGAATGAGACTTTATATAATGAAACCTGCATAAATAGGGTGGATAATTTTATGATCAATTTAATCAGAGAACATGTTACGAGAGCAATAAGCTCGTTCAATGACCTAATTTTCGGAGCTTATTATCCAAATATTCTGTACTTTGAGAGCGTGCGTCGCAACGGTTTTGTTCCACCAGAGGCGTGTGGGGGTTCTCTATATTACACCGAGAACTAACCCACAATTACAACCACAATTTCGCCCGCTGACCGCGCAAACGCCTACCCCAATCTCTTTCGTCGGCATATTTCACCTGTAAAAGGTACCCTCCCAAAGGACGCATAACCTGAATTCATTCTTCTATGCAGATAATGCATAACCGAATTCAGCCTTTCCATACCATATGGCAACATAATTTGATGTCTCATGAGATTTCCACCGGAAATCAAAAATCTCATATCTGGTTAGCAACAGCAAGTCTGGGCAAGCGACGCTGTTGCTACATAGCGAAACAGCTTGGGTTATATCGAATTCCGTTAGTTCAGTTTCTCTCGCCGATATTTTCCCAAGCCATCGCGGCGTCCTTTGACCTGCGCCAGACACAGCTATTCGCTGGGGATCAATAAACTCAGTAGTCAGGTGAATAGTACGAAAAATATACTTTTCATCCCACCCCATTTCCTCTTCTCGGAGTGAATTTTTGGTTCTGCACTCTGAGAGCAACTCAGCCATGCGGTCACCATTGGTTTTGCTTTCGTTGCACGCGAAAGCAAATCAACCCCGAGATCATCACGCTCTCCGTTTCAGTTCTCCATCCTCTCTAAGTTCATTGACTGTTGGGTAAATTCGCAAGAGTTTATTCACCTCGATGGGCGGGGAAATGGGAGAATGCGGATGAGTTTGCGATCAAGATTGGTTGATCGTGTGGGTAGAGTCAAACAGTCAAGTTTCATCACTCGTGGAGTGTGCACACAGGAGTCGAGTAATAGGCGTGAGTGGGTAGAGTCGAGTTTAGTATCATCAGGTGTTAAAGTCGTGTACAGTCTTATTGTCCGCGTTATAATATATTATTTCTCTTACATACATACATGTGATTTCATTGATTTTCGATTCTCGTTAATAAGAAGAATTTAGAACGCAGTTTTTGCCTCTCTTCGGAAACTTTTCTAAAAGTGATAACGAAACCCATAAAAGAAAAATCGAATGATAAATATCTGTGTACTTTATCCATTTAAACCAATTATAATAAACAATCCCAGTGAATTATTTAGTGTGAAGCCTGGATTTAAATCGAATGTACTTGCATGTACAAGGCGCTTCAGTGCTATTAAGCGGTTTTTAAGTAAAAAATTAAAAATAAAAATTAATTGCAACCAAATCAGTGCATTTTATTTCTCGCTGTCGTTGATTCTTGGATATTTTGTGAACGTGTATTCGGCGGAACAAGTGTAGGGGATTCAGTGAACCAGTGCCCGTGTTACGACCACAACCACCCATCCCATAAAAATTACCCTTTTGGAGCTAGTCTCCACCACTAACGGCGATACACGCCAAAAACATCCACTTAAAGGATGTGACATAATGCTAAATCAAAGCATTACCCCATACACCTCGTCCCGCATAAATTGATAGCAAGCAAATCGAACTAAACGTTCGATTTGCGCTAATCAATTAAACTTCAAGCAAATTGAACTAAACGTTCAATTTGCTCACATAAAAAGCTGAAAGATAATCATTGAACCAAGGATTCACCCAACAAAAACTCCTAAAAGGCAAATGTGCGGACCAGATGCCGTCGTCCAGTTTTCGTTCTAACCAAATTAAGTTAGAACAAACGAAAAGGCAATAAAGCAAAATAAACATGCGCCTCGGCACCATTGATCCTCCTTCATGAGTTTCCCACGGGAAAATTTCATTAGGCAAAAGAAAAACAATAGGCGAAATAAACGCGCTATTGATTTTTCTTTGAGTTTAACACACAAAAAAAGGGGACCAGGCAAACAGGAAAGATCCTTTGATCTCGTGAAAAAAACCAGGTTTCACACCTAGGAAAAAGTACAATGGAAAACGAACAACGACAGTGGGATGAGAGTTGTTGTTCGGGCCATTGTTGAAGACGAGGCTGGTTTTGGGATCAAGTCCAAAAAAAGGACATGGGAGTTGGTTCGAGTCCCTTGTTCAAGGTGGTCACGGGGTTTTGATTTAAAATAGAGAGTGTTGGTCAAAAGTGGAATAAGCTACTAAACCGTTTAATAATATACAGTTTTGCCAATAAGTATAGTGGAATAATTCTTCAATGTAATATACTAAAACGTCTTAAGAGAATAAAGTTTCCCATCGAATAGAGTGTAATGAACGATAGTGTATGAAACTACTAAACCGTTTAATAATATAAAGTTTTGCCGATAAGTATAGTGGAATAATTCTTCAATGTAATATACTAAAACGTCTTAAGAAAATAAAGTTTCACATCGAATAGAGTGTAATGAACGGTAGTGTATGAAACTAAAAAACCTTTTAATAATATAAAGTTTGAAAATAAGTATATTGTAAGGAGGAAAAGATTTTAATAAAATATAGTTTTTGAGGATAACTTTAATTAAGTGAAGGACCATAGCACTAATAAGTACGCTTTAAATAAAAGTTAATTAAATAGAGAAAGAGTGTTTCATTTAAAGTGAGTGATAAAAACTTCATTACACCCGTGCCGGCACATCTACAAAATACCCCCACAGGCGTTCCTTGATTTGGACATGAAAGAGGTTCTACAGGATAGATCCGGAATTCCGCTGATCTATCATGTAAATAGATCATCCGTAAGCAGGCGATTGTGCTACGACCGGGAAGTAACGCGCAGCGTGTTACGTGAGTAACACTCGGCTGCATTGACGAATAAAAAATATTAATTAATTGAAATGTGGTTAATAAGCACAATACCAAGCTTGTTTTGATAGTTGATCGGATGCAGCTGAGACGTGTTTTGGATTGAACGCGGCGGGCATGTTCTCTTTGGCAGCGGTGTCTTCGGTTGTTTTCGGAGTTGGCCGCCGTCGGGGGGAGGCCTTCGTTGAACCGGTGAGGCGGACGAGGGATAGCAGAGAGAGTAGAAGAAAGACAACCTTCGAGTGCGTGACGTGATAAGACGGAAGATCTGGTTTTTTGGCCCAGACAAAAGAAGAAAAGAGAAGTTTTAGAAAATACCCAATTTTTGAACAACTCGCTAGTTAGCGGAGTTGAAAAAGAGAACATTAAGTCATAACACGATAAGAGGAAGTTTTGTTTAAAAGGTTATAATTAAATGTTATAAGAAACGTAATTTGTGAAGTTATAATGTCACAACAAAGATGTTATTTGTGAAACTTCTGTAAAATATATGCAGTTAAGAAACGTTTTATTTGTGAAGCATATAACTAACTGGAAACAATGAAACAATAAAAGACTTACTAAGACATTAACTGATCCTGGTGTGCTGAAAGGGATTGTCGAAATTAAAACGGTGACATCTGAGGTGCTACGCATAAAAGGTATGTCTACTTTCCATCTTTGCGCAATGTCAAAGCGAAAACAGATATAATTTAATTTACGGCGTAGGCGGTTGCTGATCAACGACCGTCCTCCGAGAGGCGGCGGAAGAAGGGAATTGCATGGGAGGAAACGATCCCACATCTAAACCAGACTCTATAAGGGCCACGACTGCAATTTACAACCATCCAAAAACAGTAGAGTTTGGTACAGACAAAAATGTTACAATTGACCGTTTACAGCAATTATCTATTTTGGAACACATTACAAAACAATTAATATTACAATTAATCAATAAACAAAGAATACTACAATTGGCGCAGCCTCGTCGCCAACAAGAATACTACAACCGAAGAAGAGCTCTTGCGCTTCAGTAGGGCTATCCCCCACAAAGACCGGGACGATAGTATTGGACAGCGTCAACAGTTCTGGTGGTTGAATGGCAAATAAAGGCCTGGATACCAATGTGGGTAGAATAACAGTATCATCAGCCAGCTTACACAGACTTAGCTTTTCTATAATTAGGGTAGTATAAAATTTAAGTTAAGTTTTTTTAAATGAAATTATTAAAAAAAGAAGTGATAAGTTAAATTTTAAGATAAAACAAAAAAAAATTCTACACAAAGTTTTCCAAATTTGTCTTTGTCATTCAAATAATCATAGGTACAGCCACAAACAAAGTTCTGGCGCCGAAAGGTAAATTATACAATAGTTATGTAATGTTTAGCTTAGAGCGTCTGCGTAGGATCAGTAAGTTATAATATAAGATAATTAAGCTAGAATTTAAGCATTTTGTGTCTAGCATGTAATTTAGAAACTAAGAAGATAAAAAGAAAATAAAAAAATGTTGTAAAAATGAAATGAATGACAATGAATTACAATTATCAACATAAAATTAATAATAGTTGAACTTGTTGCAAATGAGAGCTGATGTTTCATGAAATTTCCAGAAAAGAAATAAAGCGTATTTTAATTCAAAGGGGACAAACAAAACGTTTAAAAATTCATTTTAAAAAAAGGGGAGGCACAAAAACCCCAAAACAAATCAAATTGTGAAAAAATTAATCAAAAGGGAAAGTAAAAAGAGAAAATTTTCGAAAATTTTCTTTAAAAAAAAAAATTTAAACAAACCCGTATTCACTTTAAGGGTATAATAACAAAAATAAATTTAAATTTTTTTTTACACACATACTATATATACATATATCATTCTAACAACTTAAATTACTTGGCGAAGACTCTTCATATCGTTAGCAAAACCTAGGCAGGAAACCCTTGGCATCGTTTGTGGGTTCCCAATTTTACCTATTGGCTTCTTCTTCTTACCTTTGCCATTTTCCATAGAATCGATTAAGGACACCTTTTTCTCTTCGTGTCCTCGACTTAGGTTTGAAAGGATCTCTTATTTTCTTTCTTTGGTCAGAACTCTTCCATTTTACTAATTGCTAAATACGCGACTCGAATATTTAAACTCGCGAAATTATTACGTAACGAATAATGAAGGTCGCCACCAAGGACGAGAGTCAGCATGCTTTCTTTCTAAGCGTGATGAAAATCAGACTGCAAGGGCCACCATAGGATCACATCCGACACAAAGTCATTTCAAACTGAAATGGTCTTGCTTCGGAATTGAAGGGAGAATTTTAAATTCTCACTTCTAGGTCGGCGCCACAAAACAGTCTTGTGACAGCCAAGGAAGATAGCAAGGAGGATGGGAAGGAGTTTGGAAACAGACTCGCACACCTCCTGCATCTGCTAAAGAAGGCCACGTTCGAAATCACTTCCGAGCCTGCGGTGCAGATGTATCTCCTAGAGGAAAATAAGAAACTCGTATTGCATACATTTGAGGACGGTTTTAGAAGTTCTGGTTTAATATTTCTAGTTAAAGCACGGAACACCCCAAAACTCAGAGCAGCACTCAATTATGCCATGGAGCAAGTCCCAATATTGAATTATGAAAACCCTCTTAAATTACCTAGTAATTCAGGTTATGGTGCGCCAATGGTTTGCCTAACGTGCCCTAGGTCTGATTATACTTCTGCAACATGTCGTCGAAATGGAAATGCTTCTAGTCCTAAGCCCCAAATTAAGGCGGATGTTGAACGCCTCCAATGCACATTCAAACTGCTGAAATCCTATCACGTAACATAAAGCTCCATGTCTATAGAACCATAATCATGCCGATTGCTCTATACGGATGCGAAACACGGGCTCTCACAAAACGGGTAGAAAACAAATTCCGCGTATTCGAGAATAAAGTTTTAATGGGGTATCTTTAGGGGTAAAGGAGGAGGAGGACAATGAAGGAACCCCCATAACCACGAATTGGAAGAGCTATGGCGCAAACCTACAATAGTGAGAGTAATCAGGTCGGGAAGATTATGATGGGGCGGACATGTGGCGCGATTTGGCAACAATAAGACTGTGCGTAGAATTCTTGACGGTAGACCAACGGAAAAGAGACGGGCAGGACGGCCGCGACGGAGATGGGAGGCAATGTTAGGTTTGACCTTGAGGAGATCGAATCGGATGGTCAAACGTGGAAGGAGAGTGCACAGGACAGGGAACGATGGCGGAGTCGAGTCGGTGAGGTCATGAACTTCCGGGTTCCTACAGGCCAATAAATAGTTTTAAAAATAGTTAATTCTTCCTTATTCTCGTTGGATTTCAGCCGATTGGTGTGAAGATTCGGTTCTGGATTGGGCGTTCCCGTAGCGCCGTTTTGAATCCAGCCTCACTAACGTCCACGGTGGGCAGTACAGTTAGTCAATTTGTTTATTTATATAAATGTTTTATTCACAAGGTTTTACGTATTTGTTTTCGTGTATTATGCGCATACACACGCGCACAGAAACACTTTGTTTTTTTAAATCCATTCAACTCGCTGAACTGGATGCGAATTCTAGAAGCGTTGGGCTATCTACAAGTCTCACCCTACTTGGTGCGTATACTAGTCAAGTATCTCTCGGATAGAAGACTACTCTATGACACAGATGAGGGACCACAGGAATATAAAATAACAGCGGGTGTACCTCAGGGATCTGTATTAGGTCCGCTGTTATGGAATATCATGTATGATGGTGTGCTCAGGGTCGATGTACCGATGTACCGATGAAGGGGTTAGAGTCATTGGGTACGCAGATGATTTGGCAATAGTGGCCGTCGCTAAACATCTAGATCACATGGAGAATATGTACTCCCAAGCAACCCAGAACATTAAATGCTGGCTAGATATGGCCAGACTGAAAATAGCCGAACATAAGATGGAGGCAGTTTTAATAAGCAGTCACAAAAAAGTTGAACATCTTGATTTGAAAATAGAAGGACAAACAATCAGATCCATTCCCTATATTAAATATCTTGGTGTTATACTCGAGAACAGGTTAACCTTCAAGGAACACCTGAGGACAACGAGTGAAAAAATGCCAAGAGTATGTTTTGGCGAGACTGCTATCCAATGTTGGTGGACCCCGGCCCCACATAAGGAAACTCGTACCAGTGTTAACACCTCCATTATGATGTATGCAGCTTACATATGGGCAGGCGCCACAAAGTATAAGTCGTACATCATGGGGGGATTGAACTCAGCACATAGACTGGCATTATTAAGAGTATACTGGGCATTACGAACGGTATCCGAAGGTGCCATAAATGTCATGGCCGAGAGGAAACCACTTGATACTGGAGCTAAAAAAAAAATGTTGCGTTGCGTGAGGTCTTAAAAGACAATCGCCGGAGAATGCGATCACAATTACAGCTCTCAAGCCTAAGAGAATGGCAACGAAGGAGAATTTTTTCCACCAAGGGAAGATGGACCCACACCATGATACCTAATATAGAAATTTGGATAAAGAAAACATGGCAGCTGAACTACTACTTGACTCAGCTAATATCAGGACATGGATGCTTTCGGCAATACATGTAGAAGTATAAGCATGTCGATCACCCACACTGTTTGTACTGCGAAGATGAAATAGAAAAAAGCGGAACACGTACTCACACAGTGCGTGAAATTCGAGACCACACGGACGATTTTGGAGAGACATATTTCACGGACAGTTACTCCGACCGGTCCGGCGCGGTAAAAAAACGAACGCATTTAATTAGTGAGCGGCGAACGCGAGGAGAAAATCAGAGTAAAACGCGAGCGACATCGAGTGAAGGCGACGAGAAAAAAGGGTGAACGCGAGTGATATTGAGTGAAGGCGACGAGAAAATTAGAGTGAACACGAAGACAATAACATTCACATTCGCCGAGTGATATCGAACGAACATTCACCGCCTCCGAGAAAAACCCAACGGATTAATCAGGGGGATCAAAAAATAATATTATAAAATAAACTCGTTAAGATTATATTATAGCGTTTGCGGTGATAGTGAAGAAGGTGTATTGAACACACGATGATACGGATGAGAAGCGAAGCATTGAAGCATCATGCTACTGACCGCGTGTACGAATTCGATTTCTAAACTCAATTGCACTCAACTGATGTGGAATTGCTATGCTATTGCTTGGTATACGGCTGATGCATTTTCTTATTCGGTTTTCGTTCGGTGTTCTTCACTATTTGCTTGTGTATTGTGTGTGTATCTGTTAGAAACGCCACAGAACTATTGAAATCAATATATTAATGATATATTGCCCGGACCGAGTGTAAGGTTCACATAACACAACCAAAGGCAGAAGCCTGCCATTATCGGCTTTAATGCAATATACGAAAGGCTATACACTCTTCACGTTCGAGGCAAGTTTAAGAACATAAGACTCATAAACGTTCACGGTCCTACAGAGGAGTCCCCTGACGACGAAAAAGAACAATTCTACGAGAACGTCGAACGGGCCGCCAATGGCTGTCCAAGATACGGTGTGAAAATCGTTCTTAGCGATTTGAATACGAAAATAGGTTGGGAGCCGGTTTTCAGGCACTACGCAGGTTCCCATAGTTTGCATGAGAACACTAATGACAATGGACTACGAGTCATCGAACTGGCAGCATCAAAAAACTTGGTCGTTGCGAGTACCAGTTTTCCCTGTAAAGACATTTACAAAGTCACCTGGATATCACCCGGTGGAGCCACTCGCGACCAAAGTGACCACGTGTTGATAGATCGCCGCCACTTCTCGAGCCTGATGACGGTACGAACGCACCGAGGTGTAAACGTCGACTTGGATCACTATCCAGTTAGTATAGTTTTCCGAGCGCGGATTGCCTTACGAAGACGTATTGCATCCGCGGATCAGATTCGGATCAACATGGCTGCCTTACGCAATGAGAACACCATTAACATCTTTGATCATGTGCTAAGATTCGCCCTCGAAGACCTCGATGGAGGGAGAGCAAGTCCTGGGGTCAGAATTCCGAGCGTACAAAAGAAATGGACACGCCTTAAGAATACTGTCACTAGTACTGCCAACTTAATCTTAGGCCGTAGTGGTAGAGATCGATCGACTGGTTTGATGATGAGTGCAAACTAGCGACTGGTCTCATAGGACGCGGGTGCGTGAGGAGAAATACAAAGAGCTCAGAAGATTTGAAAAAGGGCTTCACAGACAAAAGAAAACTGCCAAGGAAAAAAAGCTTGTCTGTGAAATAGAGAAAAGTAGATAGCGAGGTCCGCACCAGGCGCGGAAGTTCTACCAAATAATACGCAGTATGACACGGTACACACCACGCTGCACTTACTGCAAGGATAAAGATGGTAATCTGATCACCGATCCTGAAGTCATTCTAGAGCGATGGGAAGTGCACTTCAATAAATTGTTAAATGGTCAGCTCACAGAAGGATTGGAGGCTCCACCAATGCAAAATCAAAACCAAATGCTGCCGTCACCATGCATTGAGGAAACATAAGACAGCATAAATCAAATAACGCCCCCGGAGCTGATGGCATGCATTATTCACGCAGTTCATGATATGGTGGTGCACGTATGGGAGCAAGAGAGATGCCGGAAGATTGGCGTCGTGGGATAACTTGCCCCATACATAAAAAGGGAGATATCACAGTGTGGAGCAACTATAGACGTATAACATTGCTGAGTACCGCCTACAAGATCGGATAGCCCCATACGCTAAAGTTATCATTGGTCAAAATCAGCGTGGGTTCAACCTAAGCAAAATAGCGATTGATTAGCTATTCACCCTTAGGCAGGCGATGGAAAAACGTCTGGAATTTAAGATTCCATTATATCATCTGTTTAGAGACTTTAAGGCCGCCTACAACAACATAGCCAGGGTAGAACTATGTAATGCCATGCGTTCCGCATTCCAAACAATTGATACGACTTTGTAGGTTTACCATGACCAACGTTACTAGTCAAGTAAAAATAGAGGGATTGCTGTACAAACCAATAAACATCTTTAATGGACTCCGACAAGGGGAGGGTCTGGCCCGCCTCATCTTCCTCTAAGTCCAGCCATATACTTGCCTACGCAGATGACATCGACATTATAGCGTTTGAAATAATAGTGAAGAAGAACGTGTGATTCGAACTGACGCTATGACAGTTTGAATCACCAAAAATCGTACTTAAGCGTTACCCATCAGGCTACTGACCGTGTTTAGAATTAGATTTTTAAACTCGGCTATACTCCACTGATGTGAATTATTTTTGTTATCGCTGTGGTATACGGCTCTGATGTATTTTCTTGTTCGATTTTTCGTTCGGTGCTCTTCACTATTTTGCTTGTGAATTGTGTGTGTATCTCTTAGAGTCGCCACAACATCATCGGAAGAACCAATTCGGCTGAACTCCTTCACCCGGATAGAGTGGGCGACACAAAAACTGGGACTGCACATTCATCATCATCATCGGCACTACAACCGGGATCCGGTCTTGGCCTTATTTAACAAATCTCTCTACCGGTCCCGATTTCGAGCCGATGTCATCCAGTTTAGCACTCCCAGGCTCTGAGCGTCCTGGTCTACGCCATCCCTCCATCGCAGACAAGGTATGCCGCGCTGTCTCCTTCCATACATCCTGCCACAAAGGACTTTCCGGGCAGGCTCCTCTTCGCTCATTCGAGCTAGGTGTCCCGCCCACCGGAGTCTACTGAGCTTGATTTTTCTTACAATATGAGCTTCAAGGTAGATTGCGTACAACTCGTGGTTGTAACGTCTCCGGAATCGTCCTCTCTCACATACGGGGCCAACAATTCTCCTTAAGACCTTTCTCTCGAACGCGGCCAAGAGTTCAGAGTGCCTTTTATTAAACACCCAGGTCTCGGATCCATACATGAGTACTGGTAAGACCATGGTCTTATACAGTAGTAGCTTGGATGTTCTGGATAAATTTCGGGATTTAAAGAGCCTTGATAGACCATAGTAGGCTTTGTTGGATTTAATCAGCCGTTCGCGTATTTCTTCTTCCATATTGTTATCGGCTGATACTAGGGAAAAATTAAGTACATGGTGGCAAGTTCTGCGAAGAGAAGGCCTAACGTTGGTCAAACTATCAGGGTAGTGGAGCACGAATTTGAAGTAGTACAACCGACTACCTTGGGTCAATAGTAACAGCCGATAACAATATGGAAGAAGAAATACACCGATGGCTGATCAAATCCAACACTACTATGGCCCTCAACGCTCTTTAAATCCCGAAATTTATCCAGAACATCTAAGCTACTACTGTACAGGACCGTTGTCTTACCAGTACTCATATATTGATCTTCGAGACCTGGGTGCTCAATAAAAGGCACTCTGAACTCTTAGCCGCGTTCGAGAGGAAGGTCTTAAGAAGAATTGTTTGCCCCGTAAGTGACGGAAGACGCGATCTCATTTCATTTTACAACATTTTTTATTTTTCTTTTTATATTCTTAATTTCTAAATTAAAGGCTAGACAAAAAATGCTTAAATTCTAGCTTAATTATCTTATATAATAACTTACTGGTCCTTCGCAGACGCTCTAAGCTAAACATTACTTAACATTTGTATAATTTGCCTTTCGGCGACAGAACTTTGTGGCAGTACTGATAATTAGTTGAAATACAAAGAAAAATTTGAAAAACTGTCAATTTTTTTTTTGTTTTTTTTTCTTAAAATTTAACTTACTTAACTTACCTACTTTTTTTTTTTTTTTTTTTTTTATGTACAAGCACTTAACCTAACTTAACTTAAATCTTATACTACCCTAATTCTAAAAAAGCTAAGCCTATGTAAGCTAGCTGATGATAGTATGATTTTTTACCGACTTTGGTACCCAGGTCTTTATATGCCATTCAACCACCAGAACTGTTGACGCTGTCTAATACTATCGTCCCGGTCTCTGTGGGAGATAGCCCTACTGAAGCGCAGGAGCTCTTCTTCGGTGCGCGCTACTTCCCGGTCGTAGCACAATCGCCCGTCTACAGATGATCTACTTACATGATAGATCAGCGGAATTCCGGATCTATCCTGTATAAGCCCTTTCATATCCAAGTCAAGGAGCGCCTCTGGTGGAACAAAGCCGTTGCGACGCACGCTCTCATAGTACAAGGTGTTTGGATAATAGGCCCCGAAAATTAGGTCATTGGACGAGCTTATTGCTCTGGCAATATGTCCTCTGATTAATTTAATCATAAAATTATCCACCCTATTTATGTACGCTTCATTATATAAAGTCTCATTTGAGTAATACTTTTTATAGTCCGATTCCGGTGTCCGATATAATCTGAGACAACTTCTGAGACACTTTCTTTCGAACACCCGAATCTTTTCTATCAAATTTGGACCTATGTTGAACCATACTGGGCAACCATATATGAGCATTGGCCTGATTAGCGTCATGTAGCATATGACTTTTACCCTGCTGTCAAGTTGGCTACTATGAAATAGCCTCCTTGTCATAGCAAAAGTTTTCCTCGCTTTGAGCAAAGCAGCCTCTACATGTCTGTTGAAATACAGATATTGGTCTAGCCAGATGCCCAGGTATTTAACTAAACTCTTGGTTTCCAGTTTATCTCCATGCGGTTCCACGATAACTAGCTTTCGCCAGTTTTTTCTTGTGTCGTTTGTGGCTTTATATAATGGAGTTCTAAATAGGATGGCTTCACATTTCTGGAAGTTGATCTTAAGTTTCCAGTCATCGCAATAGCGCTGCACGTTGTTGAAGTCTCGCTGTATTAACCTATTTATGATAGCAACTTTCGGAGCTGTTCTGTAAATTATGAGATCGTCTGCGTACGCAATAGCCTGCGGAAGTGCATCTAATAAGTCGCTAATGTAAATGTTAAAAAGAATCGGAGAGAGTACCGCGCCCTGTTGCAAGCCATTCTTGATATTATACGTTTTATTAGAGGTCACATTACCACTTTTGACCACGAACCTCCTGTCCTTTAACATATCGTAAAGTACATATAGTAAAGGCTTATGTATGCCATGTCTGACCAGTTTGTAATACAACCATTCGATCCAGACGGTATCAAAGGCTTTCTCCAAGTCGATCAGACAGGCACCTGTGCATTGGTTCCTACATTTATTCCATTGTATGTCGGAAACCAGTTTAGCTGCGGCATGTGTGGTTTCATGACCCGCCCTAAAGCCAAACTGGTTATTTGGAATAATGCTGTTGTCGTCTACCCATTTTACCAGAGCTTTGTTGATGGTTTTTTCAAATACTCTACTGATGCTTGGGAGTAAACTTATCGAACGCATGTTCATTGGGTTTGTGCAGTCTTTGCCCTTTTTTGCGATGGGCTGAATGATAGCCGTTTTCCAACGCGTGGGATAATATGCATTATTCAACGCGTTGTTAAACAGGACCGTGCATATATCTATTGCCATTGGGGGCAGGTTCTTGAGTACGATGTTAGGTACTCCATCTAATAAAATTATATAATAAAAACAAAATTATAATAAATCTATTTTCCTTTAATGACAAACTCGTCCGTCTATTCAAAACCATAATTTATTGTTCACAGAAAAAGGTAGAGGAAATTACTTAAATAAAAGAGTAAATACAATTTTATCCAAATGATCGCATTACCGTTTATATTAGTGACTGAGTGAAGTCAGCCTCGTTACAAATGTATCTGTTAAATTGTTTCCTCATTCCTAACCACAGTTCTTTGTATTTATTATTCTTTGTTTTTTTTATATATATAATTTTAAGTTTTCCTTAAAAAAATGATCAACGGACATATATGCTTTGCATATTTACTCATTCCATTGATCCAGATCATCAGTTAGCGTATATCTAAATGTTTTACTTCAATTGAACGTTTCTTGTTATTAATTTTTTTTTGTATTGCCTTAAACCTACACAATAATTCTCAGTCATGTTGATTTTATTTTCGTTATTTTCGTCCATAATAATTTTTGTTTGTTCGATACCTACTTAAAAATCTATTTACCAGTTTTTCTTTTTTTCTTTTTGTTTTATATTTATTTTAATATTTATAATTTATGTTGTATTAAAAATGTTTAATGCACATCGAGTGTGTCCTTGTTTACTACACATACATTCCTTTCCCCTTTCCTTTACCTTACATTGTATAATTGTCTGAATTTGATGATGATGTTTATGATGATCCATTTAAATTTGTTTTTTAATTATGTTTTATCAAATTTTTATTTCCATAGACAAATATTATTTAGTATATCTCGTTTTCATCTGTATAAAAAAATGATAGGTTTCTATTCGACAAATTCTATTTTGTTTTTGGTTTTTAATTGATTATTGATTTCGTAACTAAAATATGAATCTGTGGTTCGATATTTCCGTTTGTTTTATATGTTGTATAATTCTTGTATTCGTTTAAAATTTCGTTTTATTATTTTCTTTTTAATAATTATTATTGTATGTATATTGAGTAAAAAGATAGAAAAAAATATTTATTTTTTAATTTAATATATTTCCTTTGTTTTCGTAGTGATATTATAAATTGTTGTTTAGTACTTTTGGTATTTTGGGTAATGCGTACTTTTGTTTTTTGTTTTTTTTTTATCTTGTTCTTCTCTCTTTTGTTAATTTTTCTTGATTTTCAATTTTTTCTCCTTCAGTTCTGCTTGTTTTCGGTTTTGCTTTTAGTGGTTGTTGTTGTTTTCTTATAGAGATATTATAATAATATTTTTTTTATCTCTTTAAAGTTTTACTGTTTTTGCTTTTATTAATATTTATATTTATATATATATGGTTCTATTTGAGTAACTTATTATTTACTTAAGTTTTCTTCTTTTTTGTGTTTTGTTTTTTATGTATAACTGTTAACGAACCCAAATATGTGCCTCCATGGAGAGGATAATGTGATTGCATATCCGTTTTAGATAGAAACATAATTCTACACTCATACATATTGCAACTAAAATATTGTGGTTGAGTTTAGTATACTAAATTGGTTGTTGTTAAAATATATAATTATTAAATACGAATTTACTTAATGAATAGGGGTTGGTTGCGTTTTTTTTTTGTTTTACGTTTTTTTAATATTATTATTTCATTTCAAATTTTGTTATTATTTGTCTTTTTTTGTTTTTTTTTTACTTATACATTTCTGCCATTGTTTTGTTATTTTATTTTAGTTCAAATTTATTGTATGTGTAAATATAGTTTTCGATATTTATGAAACGTTGTTACTGTTGCTGTCGTCGAAGAAAATTGGCGGTTATTTCAAAAAATACTTTATATATTTATATACTAAAGAAAAAAAACAAATAGGTTAAAGGAAAAATGAATGCAAACTATAAGAACAAATACTTTGAGATGTCCATAACGATTATACCAACTATACACATAAGGAAAGGTTCTCGATACAACACTTGATTACAGAGCTATTTATTTAAAACAAATTGACACTCGGATAATTGGGTTTAATTTACTTTGCTTCGGTTTAGTTATATTTATTTCTTCTGTTAATTAAGTTGTCTAAGCGATTTCGACATATATTGATGATGTTACTCATTGAAATAAGGATCCTATCCACATTCACAGGATGAACGTCCAAAATACTTCGACAGAGACCAATTTATAGAATGATAAGTTGACCATGATGATATTGTTCACCTTATACATATAGTTTTTTTTTTTTTTGCTTTGTTTTTTGTTATTTATTTTTTTTAAATCACTATTTTTGAAATGTTCAATTTTGCAAAATATTTGTTCATCACCAACAGAAAACAGACAATTCACCTGCATGCTCGTTATTGTGCCGCCACGAGGACACCGATCGGTCTTGTAGCTGAAAATATAAGTAACGAACATAATGTTAATATTAGTTCTCCTTGTAGATGACATTTATATAATATACTTTCAATTCATGTCGATTGCAGTAATTTTATCACAGTAGTGGCTACTATACGATAATTCCTACAAAATGGTCATACTATTGGGTATACGCTCTTACACGTTGGAGGTTCATTGGTTGCCGAGTCACATTGCTTAAATTTAACAAGAGGGATACAAAAGTTGTCTTAAATTTTAGATATTTGCTAATTGTTTAAGTTAAAAACAATGGTTATTTATATATCAGGTATGATGTTTTGAATGCGTTCCATTCAACAGATGGATGCATTAAATTAGGGAGAAAAATAAACTAATCAAATATCAAGATCGGGGATGTTAACTAAAATCAAAAACTAACTAAAAAGTAACAAACAATCGAAATTTGATTGCTGACAAATAAATATTAAGATTGTACTTAAAGAGCCAATTTTAAATCTTTGTTGTGTTGAAATCTATGGAACTTGTTTAATATAATTAAATGTCTGAAATGGCCAATTTTACTAATCTGCCAACTCCGCTTTTCTTGACAATGACTTATTTAACATAAATCAAAGAGTAAGAACTTAAGAAAACCTTTCTCCAGAATTAGTATCCTGCTTTTGATGTGTTTCACAGGCTGTCAGCTGTCTCCTAATATACTTAAGTTATTGATTGATACCTTTTGATTTGTGTTGTTATAAACCTTTCGGTGTTTGTTTTTCACTCTTCAATGAAGGCATCAGTGTTGATCGCGAAATCAACACTCCTAAAGGGAGCAATTTAAATTTAAGTCTAAATTTACCAATCATTAATTGAAGAATTACATTTAATAATACGAGGGCAGGTCAATAAGTCTTTAGAAAATGAGGACGATTTTCTTTAATTTTTTTTCATTTAGCTGACCTAATAATGACGCATAATACTCTCTAGTTATTATTTGCCCCTTTTCCAAATAGTCATTGAAGATAATACCATTATATGCCGGCTCAATGGCTGGGTTGATAGGGAGGTTGTGTCTTGGGTTTGATTGTGCAAACCTCGGTTCACTGACAACTCTTGCTATCGTGTAATTTTGCACAATTACTGAGTGGTAGATGGGGCTCCTCGATAGTATAGTGGTTAGTATACCCGACTGTCATTCGGGAGACCGGGGTTCGATTCCCCGTCGGGGAGCCTCTGGCGCAAGACTTATGACCTTGCCCAGAAAAAATAAATCATTATGGAAAATTTAAAAAGCCTCAGTACTTGCTAAATAAGGCCAAGACCAGTTCCCGCTTGTAGTGCCGATGATGATGATGAGATAGGGTCCTAAAGCCCAGCTGCCCGGTCAAATACCACCCTATTAAGCTATAGGCTTCGTGAAATGGTTGGGAGAAATCCTTAAGCATCTTTTGAAGCAATGCTGATGAAGCCGGTTGAAAAAAATAGCATCTCAAGGCCCTGACTCAGCGCTATAGGTTCTCCTTTCCTGAGTGTAGTGGAATAAAAAAATTAAAAAAAAAAAAACACGTGCATCCCAAACATCCATCATCCGTAACATTTCCAGTTGATTTCATCCTTTTTGCCTTCTTTGGAGCCCGGTCGGCTTTAACAATCCACTGTTTTAACTGTTCTTTCGTCTCAGGAGTGTAGTGGTGTATCCTTGTTTCATCTACAGTTACTAATCTGCGCTGAAACCCGTTTGAGTTGAGACGCATGTGCTTCAAAAGTTCTCAGCTGAGAGCAAACGCGGCACCAATCTCGCAGATGTTTTTTTTATACTGAATTTATCATGCAAAATTGAAACATGAAAAAAATTGAAAATTGACAGATATCTAGTGAGGAATGATGCTTACTTAAAATACGAGCGCCATCGTATGCGTTTCTAAGGACTAATTGACCTACCCTCGTATATAAGGAAATAGAAAATAAAGTTCATCTGGAAAAGAGATGTCCAAAACAACGACAACCAAGAATTTCCCATATAGAGAAACTTGGCTCTCTGCAACTCGCCTGAAGCAGAAGCAACAACCAGTAATTCCCAAAATTGAGAAATCTGGGAGTAGTCTTGCTACACGGTGAAGGAGTCAATATGCGATCTAGTAACCGTTTTTAGCTCATACACAGCTGTCGTCGCGTGGAACACATCCTAATCAAATGCAACGGACTCCAAGCAGTACTCAGTGTGACACCACCTACTGTGGGGAGGAAGTAATGTACCTGCATGGGTACTCCGTTCTACTTCCTCCTCCATCATCAATTGTTCGCCGCGCAAAACACCGAACCGAAAGTCATCAGCAAAAAATGAACGAACGCCGCCTCGTTCGTTCGCAACCACGGGTAAAGGTGAGAGATAAACACAAACAGAATTCCACAACGCAACGTCCACAAATTGTTCGAAAGAGGAAAGTTGTCCACAGTAGATATCCGAAAATAAAACGCACTGTTTAATGGAATAAATGGTTCTTTTAATTGTATACTGATTGGTATTGTTAGTGCACTAGTTATAAATTTCACGTAGTTAGAAGGTTTAATTGGTGTTCCATAGAATTTTATTTTGGGGAGTCCGCATTTTTAGGATTAACAATAATAACAAATTCATTAACTACAGACACACACGAACAGCACAGGAAAATGTCACGACTCTTTGCGAAACCGATTCTGTTCCGGAAAACATAACTAATAAAATCCGCGACTACTGGATGTGTACGCGTATGGAATTGTTTACACGTCTCCGCTGCCGGCGGAGAGCGGGAGTGCTGCGAACAGCGTCGTCGAAGGATGGAATAAGACTCTTAGATAACACACCGTACCGGCGCCGGTACCGTGGATGGCGGGCGACCCGACCGCCTTGCTGGTTGAATTACGGCTCAACGATATCTTGCTCGTTCAGAGCTCACTCGCTCATCGTGATCATGGTGGTATGTGTGGCTAGAACAAAGAAAGACATAAAGTGCATTCCTAGGATACGATTTCGGTAAAGCAAATAAAACCGAAATCGTCGGATGCTTGGATTTCAATTGATGCCAAGGGACGCGGAATGCGTATTTGCTTTGGGTTGCACATTGTTGAGTCAGGGAATTTTATTGCTGGGAGAAAAACATCGCCAGCCAATGTATACATAAAGAAATTTATCGTATACATGGATGAAGCTGGGAATAGGCGACGCAATGATAATTATCCCTGGCTGGAATGGCTACATGATATGTGAACCGAGGGTTTTTCTTTTCAGGAAATTTATGATGAGGAAAGTAAGAACTCTTACAGGGGATTTGTAAGCAAAGGAATGCTTGAAAAGGTAAGAATTCTTTATAGGGATTTTAAGATTATAGATGGTGATCTATATAATGCGTGAAGCATTTACAGGTACTAATACTGTTGCATTAGCGAACTTAAGGAAGTTGGGTAGTAATTATGGGGGTTTTTTCAGGTAAGTGGACCGTAGGGTTTGGCGGAACCGCTACAGGACCAACATAAGAATGTACAAGTTGAACTCAAACATTGGATGGGAATTCGTCAGCACGTACTAACAAATATCGGTCACCCCTAATCCAGGGTGTTACGCATCATCGTGACCATTGGCTGGTTTGCAGCCAGTCTGTATTATAATGCCGCCTCTCTGACACCGGGTGGAATCACGACTGTAAGTAGATCTTACGATATCAAAATGGGCCTCTGAAGTGGCGGATTATTTGAAACCCTAAGACTCGTGGGAAACAAAATGAATGACAAATATATACAAAACGAACTAAAGAAAAACCCGGTAGGCGTAGGTGTGATGAGCTGACACCATCATAGGGGAACAAATCATAAAAAAAACACCGGCTCGGAAAAAAAAACATAGGGAAAAACGGAAAAAGCGGGTTATACGCTTCGGCACGTGGAATGTCCAATCGGTCGTAGAGAACGCGAAACTATAAAATGGACATCGCCGCACTGCAGGAAGTCCGACTCCCACACAAAATAATCTGAACAAACAGGTTCACACTTGCGTGTGGAGGTACCGATACACATAACTTGGAACCTTCATAATAAGTAATAAGATTATGCCCCATGTTAAGGACGTGAAATTTATTATTGAATGAATGTGGGTGCTAAATATACAGGGCCCATGGTACGATTATGTTCTTATAAACGTACACGCCCCCACAATATATCGACGAAAAAACAAAGGACACGTTCTATGAGACCACAGAGGAAGTATTTGGCGGAATTTCATCATTCGATGTTAAAATCCTCCTCGCCAAAAATTGGACCTGTGGCGGTTCCGCCAAACGCCACCGTCTACTTACCCGAAGAACCCCCATAACTACAACCCAACTTTTATAGATCCCGCTAATGCAATTGTATAGCACCTGGAAATGCTTCACGCATCAAGTTTATCTAATGTATTTATCAAAAAGCTCTTGGAAGAGAATTCTTACCTTCATGCATCAATTCGCATTTTAAATTCCCTACATGAATTCTATATATCTTATCGGATCATAAATCCAAATCGCAATCTTACCATAAGCTTTTCCCCTAGAGGAATTCCTGTTAAGAAACAATTTGGTTCACACATAAGGTAACTATCATCTCTAGGGATAATAAACACTGCGTCGCCCATTCCCAGCCTCACCATGTGTACGATAAATTCCCTCACATACCCATTGGCTGGCGATCCCTTTGTCCAACGAACCAACCAGCGTGCTTGTCCAGCTGGAATATACCCGACCACGAGCCCTTGTCTAACGAACAAACAATCATCAATCACGTGCTTTGCCACAAACGAATTACCCTGCATATACAAATGCAGACAAAGGATTCGTTTCTTCCACCGACCAAAGATACGATATACAATTTTCATTGTCTAACGTATCCCAATCCATTAGCACATTTTCCTGTTTACGCAACTGCACCACCAATCCAAGACTTTAATGATGCCCTTATTTGCTTTTAGCACCATTTCTCCTATGCATTGCCGTCTATTATAGCTACAATGCACATCGTAAATAATGATATATACGATCCCTTTGTCTTTCCATATTTCAGCTTCGTTCCCATGGTCTGCATGAAAAAACCAATGTGATCTTCACGATCACACATACACCCACACCGCCATGCTCTTCATTATGAGATCCAGTTTTCTATTCCACAAAGAGAGACTTTACGTTTCTCTAGTGGTAAGTAAAACATATTCTAGCCGAGAGTATATTCACCACCACCCCAAATTATGCCACTAGCGAATGTATACCGCAGAGTTGTATTTCAATCACCGATCCGGTCGATTCGTCTTCCCCTCCCCCGGGCGCCCGGGGACACGTACATCCTGGAGTCGGGATTAGTTTAATTAAATACAATATGTTCAATTAAAAGTAATTTTTCTTGTGTCCCCAGTATAATGCCATACAAGTAGAGTACATTGTCTTACTTTCTTTTTTTTTTTGGTGCATCCGTTTCATCGTGGGTGTAATTAGAATCTGTTTCCTGTAATCTGATTAAATGTAGGAAGATGTGTTATGAATAAAAAGAACCTTTAATAATAAACAAAAAAATGTCTTTCAATTAATTACTTCTTGTGGAGGGTGTGTTGCGAAGTTTCCTTTTGGTGTTCGGCGGAACTTTCTTTTAGTGACGATGGGAGTGGAAGGGAATTCGGTGCAGTACGCCTGCACACTTACTTCCTTCACTTCACAGACCAATCAACTATAGGTAAAGAGAGCCTACATCGCGTCTCAATTGATAATGGAAATGGAATTATCACGATCGCAGCGCCAAAGATCTGATAGGGAAAAGAGCGATGTTCAACCTCAAGCATATTCATAAAGTCACATGGATATCACATGAACACATCACGCCCACAAAATGTTTCATATGTTGGCAATGTGGTCATGTGGCGAAATCATGCAAATCCGAAGAAGATCGTTCAGAAAACTGTTTGAAATGCGGTGGAAAAGGCCACAAAGCGATGAGCTGTAATGCACAACCCAAATGCATGTTCTGCGAGTCGGGGTGCGAAGGCGGTAACCACCACTCAACAGGAAGTTACAAATGCCGAACATTTAAAAACGCGATATCCAATCTCCTGAATAAAAATGGAAAGGTTTAAGTGTGTTGCGGATTCGCAAGTAAATATAGCGGAGAAAATCTAGTACGTTCACCGTCTAGTACGTTCACCACCCAGCATATTCACCACATGATTGTCAACCGTCAGCTGACAATGCGTCATCACCAAGGGGCGCCATCCGAGCGTCACCTATTTCAAATGTGTACAACGGTCTTTTAGTCAATCATTGCCAGCTCTCCATCTCAATACTGCTCGTGCTACCCTTCAGGTTTAATTACTGAGTTTTGGTTACCTTCTGTATTCGAAATAACATGTACTATAGACATTTGTATTAATAAAGTCAAGTCGCCAACAATTCGCTGGAACCTTTGTCGTTCTTATCTACAAAACAACTCCCTCTGCAGCAGTTATTTCAAAAGGAATCTATTCTCACGATAATGTACGGTAACAATATGAATGGCTATGCGCCATACGGTTACAACGGATCCCAAACAAGGGGACTGCGACCACAATCAGAAACGAAGTGCATTTAAATTAACTTAAACCATTGTGAAGCCGCACAAGATCTCCTTTCCCAAACGGTTAAGGAATATGGCGCTAACGTGGTATTCATCAATGAGCAGTACGGGATGGCTGGCACTGGTACAATTACATGGGAAGAAGACATAAGCGGAACACCGGCCATCTGGACCTTCTCCAATAGAATTCAGAAGTGTCCAGTGGCAGGAAGGTTCGACCGGTAAGGGACTATCTGTGGTTTGCAGCATCGTTCACAATGCGATAGCTAGGAGGTATGAAAATATATTGCGCGATGGTGACACTAAATGTTAAAAATGCATTTAACTCGGTGAACTGGAGTCGGATGCTAGAAGCGTTGGGCGATCTACAAGTCTCACCCTACTTGGTACGTATACTAGCAAACTATATCTCGGATCGAAGACTGCTCTATGACGCAGATGAGCGACCACAAGAATATAAAATAACAGCCAGTGTACCTCAAGGATCTGTATTAGTTCCACTGTTATGGAATATCATGTATGATGGTGTGCTTGGGGTCAATATACCAGAAGGAGTTAAAATCATTGGGTACGCAGATGATTTGGCAATAGTGGCCGTAACTAAACATCTAGACGATCTGGAGAATATTTGCTCCGAAGCAATCCAGAGCATTAAATGCTGGCTAGATATGAACGGATTGAAACTAGCTGGATATAAGACGGAAGCAGTTTTAAGAAGCAGCCGCAACAAAGTTGAACACCTTGATTTGGAAATAGAAGGACAAACAATCAGATCTAGTCCCTATATTAAATATCTTAGCGTTATACTCGACATCAGGTTAACCTTCAAGGAACACCTAAGGAAAACGAGTGGAAAAACGGCAAGAGTATGCAAAGGCGAGACAGCTACCCAATGTTGGAAGACCCCGGCCCTATATAAGGAAACTCATAACCAGTTTTAACACCTCCATTATAATGTATGGACCTCACATATGGACAGGAGCCGCACAGTATAAATCGTATATGAGGAGAGTGAACTCAGCACATAGGCTGGCATCACTAAGAGTATGCTGTGCATTCCGAACGGTATTCGGAGATGCCATAAATGTTTTGGGGGGGAGGATACCACTTGACAGCTAAAGAAAATGCTGCATTGCATGAGGTCTTGTAGCGGTTCTACGAACCACTCAACCCACTATAGGGAATATACTCACCTTTGGCAGTACACGTGCCCACAGACACGTGTCCCCATAGTCATTAATCACACCTGAAACAAAAGGTAATATGACATGCAACGACGTTGAGGTCGATATCAGAAATAAAGGAACTAAACGTTCAAAAGCTTCCAATATCGAGTTCAACGCATCTATAACAGGAAAAGTCCCCGGCCTGACACATAGATGGCGGCACTAGAATTAAATCCATATGATTTTTAGTTAGCCCTAACCTTCAAAAGACGCGTGTATAAATTTGACAGATGTCGGATCATTAGTTTGTGAATTATAGTATTTTGAGTGAAGCAACTTCTGTTATTGTGAAAAAAATGGATAAAAAGGAATTTCGCGTGTTGATAAAATATTGCTTTTTGAAGGGAAAAATACAGTTGAAGCAAAAACTTGGCTCGGTGACGAGTTTCCAGACGCCGCCCCAGGAAAATCAACCATCAAGGATTGGTATGCTAAGTTTAGACGTGGTGAAATGAGCACCGAAGACGGTGAACGCAGTGGACGCCCAAAAGAGGTTGTTACCGACGAAAACATTAGAAAAATCCACAAAATGATTTTGAATGACCGTAAATTGAAATTGAATGAAATAGCAGGCACTCTAAAGATATCAACTGAACGTGTACATCATATCATTCACGAATATTTGGGTATGAAAAAGCTCTATGCAAAGTGGGTGCCGCGCGAGCTCACTTTTGACCAAAAACAACGACGAGTTGATGATTCGGAGCAGTGTTTGGAGATGATCAAGCGTAATAAACCCGAGTTTTTGCGTCGATATGTGACAATGGATGAAACATGGCTCCATCATTTCACTCCGAAGTCCAATCGACAGTCATCCGAGTGGACTGCACACGATGAACCCGCCCCAAAGCGTGGAAAAACGCAACAGTCGGCTGGCAAGGTTATGGCGTCTGTATTTTGGGATGCGCGCGGAATAATTTTCATTGACTATCTTGAAAAAGGAAGGACCATCAACAGCGACGATTACACAGCGTTATTGGGCCGCTTGAAGGACGAAATCGCCGAAAAACGACCGCATTTGAAGAAAAAGAAAGTGCTGCTTCACCAAGACAATGCACCGTGTCACAAGTCAGTGAAAACGATGGCAAAAATCCATGAATTGGGCTTCGAATCGCTTCCGCATCCACCGTATTCTCCAGATTTGGCCGCCAGCGACTATTTCCTGTTCTCAGATCTCAAAAGAATGCTCGCTGGGAGGAAATTTTCGTCGAATGAAGACGTGATCGCCGAAACTGAGGCCTATTTTGAAGCAAAGGACAAATCGTACTACAAAAAAGGTATCGAAAAGTTGGAGGGTCGCTATAATCAGTGTATCACCCTCGAAGGGAATTATGTTGAATAAAAAAAACGAATTTTGCCCAAAAATGTGTTTTACTATGGAAGGCCAGGGACTTTTCAATTGACCCGTTACATTGTATCCAAACCAATGCGCCAAACGCAGCTAGGCATCGCATGTAAGTCAAGCACCCATTCTAAGCATCAACGCGATGTTTCCCATGAATCACCATCGTCGGTAAATGAACCGAACAACGGATGCCTACTCTGGTAGCTAATAGCAATTAGCACCTAAATCCCTTGCATGACCCTAACGCAAAAGGCACACTTGTGCAAACAAAGCATATCGTTTCGCTGCCGACCAATAGTCATGCATTCATAAACATCTTAACGTAGATCGCTCGCTAGATGTTTATGGTTTGGAAATGTTAACAAAGGAACTATACCAATCCCACGGTTCCCTTTATTACCCATCTCAAACGCAAAAGAACATTGTTAGCTTGAGCCAGATGGGTAACCTAAACAAATCCCACGAAAAGATCCGAAAACAAGTGGCGGTACGATCGATCGTCGAACAAAGGAACAAGATTCCGGTAAGGAAGACGGAAAGAAGAATGATGGATTGATGATGGGAAAATTTTCTTTACAGATACGATGGGAAATTCTGTTTAGCAGATTGGGTGGGAAATTTTCTTTTACAGATACGGGGATGAGAAGTTCGGATTGGAATTTAAAGATAGAGACAATTAGTTTACTTCGAGCATCCGTCGAATAGAGTACAGTTAGAGAACTCCGATGCGGAAGTATCCACACAGCGCATTAAATCGAAAAAAAAACCGGCCGGCCCGAAGTCTCTTCACTTTTAAAATACGTGAGTTTACCGAGTGCATTCGCGGAACTGCCACCTAAGGCAAACGAAATAAACGTAGACATTCGACGGTCCACGTACCGCAATTCAACGCGCGCAGACCTGTGAACCTCACGAAGGACGTCGGGATTGTATATATCGGGTTAATTACGTGGTATGCAGAAGAATAATTAAAAGAGCACCAGCGAAACTTGTAACGCGATAGTAAATTAAGTGCGTGTCGTTCAACAAAAAAAGGAACAATAAAAGGATCAAAATAAACATCCATAACCCAATGTTTCATTTGTGACAATTTCTCGGTGTTGTAATTGATTCCGCTCCGGTGCTGTAATTGTGCTGTTTCGCCCTGTGGAGTTCCTTGTGGCAGCAGTGTTCGGCGGAACACAAACAGCGGCAAACATTTCTTCCTACAGACTAACATTCGCCAAAGTCTCCCAAAAGATTCCTCGAAGAATGCGGTCACAATTAGAGCTCTCAAGCCTAAGAGAATGCCAACGAAGTTGAAATTCCTCCACCAAAGGAAGATGAACCCACACTATGATACCTGATGTAGAAACATGGGTGAAAAGAAAACATGACGAGCTGAATTACCACTTAAGCATGTGAATCGCCCACACTGCTTGTATTGTGAAGGCAAAATAAAAAATGTGGTATACGCGCTCACAGAATGCGTGAGATTCGAGACCGCACGAATGATTTTGGAGAACATATGAGACGGACAGTTACTCCGCCAGGAGTAATAGAATACATGCTAAGTTCAAAACAGGCATGGTCCCTAGCAAATGATGAAATATCTAAAAAAAAGTTCCCCGGGGATCAACGGGAATATGTGGCTGGCGGTAAGTGGTTTTATTCAATATAAATCCGACATGCCTCGGGATTGGTCCAGAGGTATCTTTTGAAGATTTCCACCCTCCTGCAGAAAAAAAAATAATAATAAAAAAATAAAATAAAATAAAATAAATGGATATCACCCGCGGGCGTAACGAGTAACCAAATAATCACTTCCTCATAGAAAAAGACACCACTCGAGCATTCCTGAAGTAAGATCGTACAGAGGAGCAGATTGCGACTCCGATCATCTTCTAGTGATGGGCAAAATTAGGAGTCGCCTCCTAAAGGCAAAGATCGAACAACGTAAAAGCCTCAAAGTGATCCACCTAGAAAGATATGATGAAGTCAACGCAGAAAGATACGCGACAATTCGGAAAAAGACAACGAGACTGTTAAAATATCAACAAAATACATGCAATGAACCTCAATCAACAAGCAACTGCAGTTTGCTCATAAACATGTTCCTCAATCACGACCGACATCAAGTTGTCAAGTTACAATCGAATAACAGCTGAGTCAACCAAAAAGCAGTGAATGACCGGGCAAGTGCATTGAACAATTCAATAGATTTATGCATGGACAGGTAGCGGGTGTACTAGTCAAGCTTTTATGTGTGATGAATAGGGTCATCAAGAAGTAAAATTAAGTTAGCACGATGAGCAAAATGTCTGTATAAATACAGCCGAACAAATAAAATTAGATATATTCGTACAGCCATTGGGATCAACGGGAATATGCGCCTGGTGGGAGGTTGTTTTAGTCGGTAAAATTCCTGCATGCCTCTAGGTTGGTCCAGAGACATGACCAGTCACCCGAGGTATCTTTTGAAGGTTTTCGCCTCTCTACCGGAAACAAAAAACAAAACAAAAACCATCGAAGACTTAATTTTATTCCAAATGCGTCTGCTTGGAAGGCTACTTCACTTTGTAATACTGCCAACACTGGGTTTGCACTATAATACCACTGAGAGTCACAGTAGAGAACTGTGGTCTATCAACAAATATGGTAAAAGCACTGTATACAGAAATAAGGAAAACAATTTGAACTCGTAAAACAGACGTTCAAGTCGTTGGCTTTCTCGTAGAAGCATGCTGGTTGTTATGGGGTCTTGTCGTTATGTTAATAGCGCAGCGGTCTGACAAATCCAATGGCGAAGAAGAACTGTTCAAATATGCTGCCGGAATAACTGCCAATGATTGCAAGCCACGTCACGCGGCCGTTAGTCTGATGCTTCAATGCTTCGCTTTTTACCCGTTTGTCCGTGTGTTCAATTCACCTTCTTCACTATCCCTGTTAAACGCTATAACTCACTTATATCTATTCGATATTTTTAAAATGCTTAGCTGTCGTTCTGACAATTCTTGTATACTTCTCGTAGATTTTTTTTGGAAGCCACGTTGGATCATTCTCGAGCTGAGTTAACTTATTTAGCTAATGGAGAGTTGAAGGTGTCTTCGTTGCTGTATTGAATGTCCAGAAAGGCGAAAACACCAGGAGTTGTGTATATTTGAATCGCTGGTGAAATAAAATCCAGTCAGGATAGAGTTTACAGAAACTCTTCAAACGAAAAAAAACGCCAATGGGTACTGAATCGAATCGGATGAATTCTAGAAAATTTCAGAGCAACGAACATCAGAGGAATGTACGCCGGCATAAATTCGTTTAGAAACGGGCACCTAGGAAGAGTCAAAATTCAGGCCTGGCCACAGAAATAAGCAATATCGTGCCAAGGTGGAGCAGTACGTTGAAAACCTGTTTAACGTGAGCACCAATCAATCTCAAATAAATGTACCAGACATACATACAGCCTAGCCACACATTCCAGAGCCCTCCTTTAACGAAGTAATAGAAGCAATAAATCTATTGAAAAACTAGAAGGCTTCCGCTGTCGACTGCATAATGGCAGAGCATGGAGCATGGAGGAAAGCCAACCACTCGGATGATCCACCAATTAATCAAAACGATATGGCACACAGAAGTCACTCCGCAAGAATCGGAAACCTCAATAGCCATCCCTATTTTCAAAAAGTGCCACAGATCCAACTGTGAGAACTAAACAGGATTATCCTTGCTCCCAGCCACATATAAAATACTAACAAATGTCATACTGGCGCGAATCACAACTTATGCAGAAGATCAATACAGAGTTAGTTAAGTATTTGGAGTGCAACGGACTTCTAAATGATCGTCAATATGGATTCCGTGGCAGGCGGTCCACGGGAGACCTTTTGACACTTATAACCGATATATGGACATCCGCGATTGAACGGCATAGTGAATCAAGGGCGGTCGCATTCGATATCTCCAAGGCTTTTGATCGCGTCTGGCACGGGGCATTGCTGAGCAAACTTCGTTCATATGGACTTTCCCAACAGCTTTGCGACTGGACGAGGAGCTTCCTCGAGAATTGATCGATCCGGGTTGTTGTGGACGGCGAGTGTTCGGATCTGTATCCTGTTAATTCAGGGGTGCCCCAGGGTTCTATTTTGGCTCCAACCTTGTTCTTGCTTCACATAAATGATTTGTTGGAGGCAACGGATATCAAAGTGTTCAGTTTTGCGGATGATAGTACGCTTGTTTCCTCCTTTTCGAGTGTTCGGCCGATTGGTGCATCTGCGTCGCATCAGCTGACATACAGACAGATTGACTCTCTGAATCAGGATCTAGATAGCGTCCTGCAGTGGGGAAGGGCCAATCTCGTAGAATGCAATGCAGCGAAGACAGAATATACAACATTCACAAAGAAAAGTGGTTCATCGGTTCCACAGCTGATGATGAATGGCCAGGCCCTCGAGGCTGGGGAAAGTTTGAAATTGCTCGGCGTCACTGTCTGTGGGAATGTATCATGGCATAAACACGTGTCGAGCATCGCCAGGTCAGCCTCAAGAAAATTGAGCTATCTTTTTAGAGCCAAGAAATATTTTACTCCGGTCCAACTTCTTCTCCTATATAAATCCCAAATTAGACCCGCGCTCGAATATTGCTCTCATGTTTGGAGCTCGGCTCCTAAACATACCCTCGACCTACCTGAGAGCATACAGAGATGAGCGATCCGCCTTATCGGGAACTCGGCGCTGACGTCGAGACTGCAGTCGCTATCACATCGAAGGCGCGTAGCCGACCTCTGTCTGTTTTACAGATTTTATCACGGGTACTGTTCTTCGGAAATTCGTGATATTGTTCCACGCAATTCGGCTTATATGCGCTCCACAAGGCAATCCGACGGATCGCACCCATTTGTGGTTCATCTCCCGACGGCGCGAACATCCCTACATCAGAACTCCTTTCTCTACAGAGCGGGGAAGCTGTGGAACTCCCTTCCCGCGCGAGTGTTCCCGGAGCGTTACAACCTGCAACTGTTCAAAAAGAGATACAACAGTTATTTGATGGCATCTCGGGGCATCCACTCGGTGCTATAGTTTCGCCTCTCCCGAGAAAAGTCTATTAAAAAAGAAATACTGGTAGACTATTAGCGTGGATTCCGCCAATTGTTGGATATGCAATGGGAACACGGAGAGACGGTCTACCAGCTTTCCATTGACTTTTAAAAGGCCAACGACTCAGTCGCAGACAAAGATCCCACCATATCGTAGTTGAGCTGGAATCCGGAAGAAATATGGCGCACACATTCAGATCTGCATGACCAAAGATAAAGGAAGAGTTGAAGTAGAAGAGCCTCTCAGAACCTCTTAAAAGCCGCGACGGATTAAAACAGGGGGATGCCTCTCACTATGTCTTTTTAACCTTGTGCTCGAGTGTGTCATCATAAAGGTACAAGATGATAACATGGCCGGATCATCCCTGAACGCAGTCAAACAAACGTTCACATATGCGGATGACGTCACCGTTTCGGGCGAGAATCTAGAAACTGTAAGTAAAATCAGTGCAATTATAATGCAAAGGGCAGAGAATGTGGGCCTAGAAATAAATAAAGACAAAAGGAAATGATATTTGAGAACGTTAAAGAGTTTAAATATCTGCGAGCAATACTGACGTCCAGTAACAAAATGTCAAAAGAAATCAACAAAGTACTGCTGTTCGCGGATTTGTTCCTGGTGATAGCGGCGGTGTGTTGTTCAGAGGGTAACGGATGAGGTGCGTGGAAGACGGATGCTCGAAGGGCAAAACGCAATGGTGCGCCCAAGAAAGTACAATTAAGGAGGCAGAAAGCGGCGAAGCGTCCAGGAAAAATCGGTGATGCGTTCAAGAAAGAACAATTAAGGAGGCATAGAGCGGCGAAGCGTCCTAGAAAGATCGGTGATGCCGTCCAAGAAAGAACAGTGATGCATCCAAGAAAGAACGGTGATGCGTCCAAGGAAGAACGGTTAAAGCGACAGATAGTGGCGAAGAGTCCAGAAAATATCAGTGATGCGACCAAGAAATAACGGTTGAGAAGGCAGAAAGGGGCGAAGCGTCCAAGAAAGATTAATAAACGATTGTAACCACAAGAAGAGATCAAGGAAGTCAGAGTTGTTATGAAATTATTAAAAGGTGGACTTAGGTAGCGTTCTTTTGCTGTCACCGGCGCGTTGTCAGCTGATGGCTGACAGCTGGCAAATGAGAATGTACTAGAATTCTCCAATACATTCAGTTGTGAATCCGCAACAGTGGCATTCTGGCAACACTAGTTGGTAGGCAGCTAGCAACTGCTGAAATCGGAAACTTCTGTCACGAAATATAAAGCTCCACATTTATAGAACCACACTCATGCAGACTATTCTATATGGATGCGAGATATGGACGCTCACAAAGCGGGAAGAAAAAAACAGATCCCACGTATTTAAGAATAAAGTTTTAAGGAGTATCTTTGACGGCAAATATGATGAAGAGGCAGGACAAGGAGGAAACTCCACAACCACGAATTTGATGAACTATACCCCAAACTTACAATAGTGAGAATAATCAACACTCTGTCGCCCGGTGAAATACCACCCCATCAAGCTATAGGCTCCATGAAATGATCGGGATAAATCCCTGGCCATCTTTCGGAGCTTGGTTGATGGACCGATTCGAGAAAAGGTTGGTTTAGGTGGTAGTCGGTCCCAAGGTGAGATACCACCCAGTCACGCTACACATTCCGCGATATCGTCGAGAGAAATATTTGACGGTGTTTCGGATGCGTGAGCTGATGGCCCGGACTGACACGGAGATAAGTCATGATGGTACCTTCTAATATAAAGAATCCCGGAGGTAAACTAGTCTCCCATTCGGATCTCCCGGGGGGGGGGGGGGGGATTATGTCAGGGGGAACATCATGCAGATATTATGAAAATAAAAGAACTTTAAGAGGTTCGTCATCGCGTAATCGGGCTCGCTGTCGAGGCTCTGCCCACGCTCGACTGGTAACGGCATTTTGTAAGATCACTGGCGACATTTTTCGAACATCTTTCAGATACCGTCGACTAGATACAGATCAATCATCCAGCTTCTGAAATTGTTGTCCTTGGCGATTTTAATATGCACAGTTCGGGCTGGTTGGTACATTCTAACAGAACCGACGAGGCTGGGATCCTGGCGGAGATGGGCTGTGAACCACAATTTGACTCAACTTGTGGAGGAACCGACACGAGTTCCGGATGCCTGAGGCGATTATGCGAACACCCTGGATCTGTTTTGGACATCCGAACCGAGTATTTATACCGTAGAGGTTTTTGCGCCACTGGGAGGCCCAGATCACTGCTTGGTATCTGTCGCGCAAGTACTTGCATCTCAAGCGAATAACCGGCCTAAGCTGCTTCACTATGTATGGAAGTATGGGGCTGCTAATTGCGACGATTTGCGAGATTTCTTTGCATCCTTTTCGTGGTCGGAGGTGTGCTTCGGAGACTCGGGATGGAGATTTACATTCTGCATTCCATCAAACGAAGTTCATCTGATAAACCGTGATTTGACAAAACATGCTAGCAAATTACAGGGGCAAAAAATATAGTTTTTAAGCAATGGCGCTTCAATCCCACCGATGTTAACAGTACGAATTTTGTTAGAATCAGAAACACGTGCAACCAGGCGATTGATACCGTGAAGAAAGCTCACAACGACAGAGTGACTAATAAACTCCTTCGTTGACCGAGTGGTTCGCGCTCCTCTTAGTCAATGGCAAAGGCTGTCAGTGGTAACTTCGCTTCCTCCTCTTTCCCTCCGTTGATGACAGACAGCGGGACGATAGTCACAAATTCAAAGAATAAAGCTGATGTGTTCGCGAATTTATTTTCCGCGAATTCAAAACTCGCTCCCGATCTTTTGGAGCCATCTGTGATCGCACCGGTACGGTCTTCCATGCGGGATGTGAGATTTCGCCCGCGCACTATTCAACGCATTCTACGTGGACTGAACTGCAGGAAGGCAATCGGCCCGGACGGAATACCAGCAATAGTCCTTAAGAACTGTACTCCAGAACTATCGCCGGCTCTTGGGAGACTCTTCCGCTTATCTTATGTACTCAGGACCTTTCCTGCCTAGTGGAAAACCGCTCGAGTTCAGTCAATCCCAAAGACGGAGAAAACGTGTCTCCTACAAAATTACCGTCCGATAGCATTACTGTCTATGTTATCTAAGGTGATGGAAAAAGTCATCAATACTGAATTAATTAAGTATTTAAAGTGCAACGGGCGTCTGAATGATCGTCAATACGGATTCCGTGGCAGGCGGTCCACGGGAGACCTTTTGACCCTTAAAACCGATATATGGACATCTGCGATTGAGGGGTATGGTAAGTCAAGAGCGGTTGCATTGGATACCGCCCGTGTACTATTCAACGCATTCTGCGCGGGCTGGACGGTAAGAAGGCAACAGACCCGGGCGGAATACCAGCAGTAGTACTTAAGAACTGTGGTTCAGAACTGTCGCCGGTTCTTGACAGACTCTTCCACTTATCTTATGCAGAGAGGACATTTCCTATCTGCTGGAAGGCGGCCCGAGTTCAGTCAATCCCAAAGAGAGGAAAAGTGTCTCCCACAAAATTACCGGCCGATAGCATTACTGTCTATGTTATCTAAGGTGATGGAAAAGGTCATCAATGCCGAGTTTATTTAGTATTTGGAGAGCAACGGACTTCTGTATGATCGTCAATACGGATTCCGTGGCTGGCGGTCCACGGGAGACCTTTTGATCCTTATAACCGAAATATGAACATCTGCGATTTAGGGGGATGATGAGTCAAGAGCGCTCGCATTGGATACCGCCCGCGTACCATTCAACGCATTCTGCGCAGGCTGGACTGTAAAAAGGCAATAGACTCGGGCAGAATACCAGCAGTATTCCTTAAGAACTGTGCTCCAGAACTGTCGCCGGTTCTTGGCAGACTCTTCCGCTTATCTCGGTCGCATTGGATATCTCCAAGGCTTTTGACCGCGTCTGTCATGGGGCATTGTCGCATCTCGCTCCACAAAATAGCGTAGACAACATTGACTGCCGACAAAATTCGACCAGACAATATCATCAACATTGTATTGGCACCTTAACTGTCAATAGTACGCCACAACATTCGTCGAGTTTCGTCCAGCTATCGTTCTGGAAGGCATAGCCCCGCCTACTTCCGCTCATCAAAGGATCAAGATGGCGGCCATTAAGGATTCTTGTCGTTGAAGATCTTTTTCAACTCTGTCTTCGTCGTTCGTCGTACACAAGCAGTGTACAACATTTTCGTTTTCGTTCATAGCATTTAGCTAGTTTTTTTGTTATGGTTTTGTTGTCGATTTATTAGTTTCGCTCGTTTTTCGTAAACAAGAGTAAAATATATCGTATGTTATATAAGATAATTTATATAACAATAAAGTGCCGTTCGTTTAATTTAAACATTTTCGTGTCGTTATTTTGTCGTCGTTCGTTTCGCCGAACTTTTGAATTGCACGGCACGTGAACAGGCATTGCTGAGAAAAATTCGTTCATATGGACTTTCTCAGCAGCTTTGCGACTGGACGAAGAGCTTCCTCGAGAATCGATCGATCTGGGTTGTTGTAGACGGCGAGTCTTCGGATCTGTATCCTGTTAATTCCGCGGCGTCTCAGGGTTCTATTTTGGCCCCAACCTTGTTTTTACTTTACATAAACAATTTGTTGGACTCAAAGGATAACAGGGTGTTTAATTTTGCGGATGATAGTACACTTGTTTCCCCTTTTTCGAATGATCAACTGATTAGAGCACCAATGTCACATCAGCTGAGATGTAGCCAGATCGACTCTCTGAATCGGGATCTGGATAAAGTCTTGCTACTACACTGCAACGAAGACTCAATACACTCACAGAGTGCGTGAGATTCGAGACCGCACGAACGATTTTGGAGAGACATGTGAGGCGGACAGTTACTTCAGGAGGAGTAATAGAATACATACTTAGTTCAAAACAGGCATGGTCCGTAACAAATGGTATTCTCTGTGAAATGATGCAGCAGTTGCGACGCGACGAGCGGAGTAACAGGTAAACTCCGTCCCGCCCCGCGATGTAATATCTAAAAGAAAGTTCCGCGGGGATCAACGGGAATATGAGCCTGGCGGTAGATGGTTTTAGTCGGTAAAAACTCGGATCGGTCCAGAGGTATCTTTTGAAGATTTCCATCATCCTACCGAAACCAAAAAAAAAAATACACAATGTTCACAAAGAAAACTAGATCATCGGTTCCACAGCTGATGACGAATGGCCAGGCCTTCGAATCTGGGGGAAGCATGAAATTGTTCAATGTCATGGTCTGCGGGAATGTATCGTGGCATGAACATGTGCCGAGCATCGCCAGGTCCGCCTCTGGAAAACTGAGTTATCTTCTTAGAGTCAAGAAATATTTTACTTCGGCTCAACTTCTTCTCCTATATATAGTAAATCCCAAATTAGACCCGCACTCGAATATTGCACTCGTGTTTGGAGCTCGGCTCCTAGGCACACCCTCAACCTACTTGAGAGCATACAGAGACGATCGACCCGCCTGATCGGGGACTCGGCGCTGACGTCGGGACTACAGTCGCTATCACATCGAAGGCGCGTAGTCGACCCCTGTCTGTTTTACAGATATTATCACGGGTACTGTTCTTCTGAGATTCGTGGTATTGTTCCGCGTAATTCGGTTTATATGCGCTCCACGAGACAATCCCACGGATCACACCAGCTTGCGGTTCATCTCCCGACGGCGCGAACATCCATGTTCCCGGAGCCTTACAATCTGCAACTGTTCAAGAGGAACTGCAACCATTTTTTGTGGCATCTCTGAGCGCCGACTCGGTGGTATAGGTTCGCCTCTCCCGAGAGAAGTGTAATAAAAAAAGAAAAGAAAATGCGGCTTCAGTACGATCTCTAATGAAGCAGCATTTGTTGTAGCCCGATTACTTCCCCCGAAGAGGCAATGAAGAACATAATTCGAAATCACGCTATGGAACGGTTAAAAGCAGAGCATCAACGCCTCAGATAACCGCCGCGTGTACAGGAAGGTGTTCCAACTCGCTAAGTGGATTCTGGTGCTCGCAAGATAATCAGAAGACCGAGATATACTTGTCCTTGTCTGGCGAATTAAGTTAACGTACCAACTCATTCATGAAAGATCGCTTAAATTATTTTAGTTTAATATGTACATGCATTTTTGAATGCGTTTAGACTTTGTATTTATTTAATACAGTCTCCTAGTGAAAGGTATTGTGGCGTTTCTGACAGATACACACACAATAAACAAGCAAATGGTAAAGAACGTTAGTCTGATAGTGTGTTCAAATCACGATCTTCACTATGGTTGCTTAACACTATAGTATCGTTGAGAGAGACCGCCCGCTCACACCGCAAGCCTGTCAAACCATTTCGGACAGATGGAAAAATTGGAAGATTTGATGGTGAAGTAAACGTAGAAACGGAGATCTAGTAGCTAAGTCCCCAAAAGACGTTAAGATGAAAGAACCGTGCTACTTATTTTTTAAAGCAACAAAATTAGAACTCCGATTTTGATATCAAAGTTTGTTCTTGTAGCGATTCTAACAGATACACACAATTATAGCGTTTCAAATAATAGTGAAGAAGATCGTGTGATTCGAACTGACGCTATGACAGTTCGAATCACGAAAAAAATTTTACCTAAGCGTTACACACCAGGCTACTAACCGTGTTTAGAATTTCATTTCCAAACTCGAATATATTCCACTGGTGTGAATTATTTTTTATTTATCGCTTGGTATACGGTTCTGATGTATTTTTCTTATTCGATTTTTTTGTTCGGTGTTCTTCACTATTTTTGCTTGCTTGTGAATTGTGTGTATCTGTTAGAATCGCTACATTCTCATAAGGATAATTTCATTAATATAGGACCAAAAAATGTTTTTTTTTTCTCCCAAAATGTAGCCCACGCCCTTTATTATAATAAGAGCTCTTCACTACTTTTCTTTTAATTCATGACTCTTAATTAGCTTTCTGAAAACGTACGTTTACAGACAATCGATCTATTGTGTGTTGTATTTATACGCCCAGTTAGTAACGACTGTATCTAAACAAACCCCATTATTATTATTACTATAACTATGAACAATAAAGGTTCCTGTGGCAGTTTTTGCTATTATTCGTGACTGCGGTTGCTAGTTGGTTTGTTTTTTTTTTCAATTTTGAGTAAACAAACGGAAAAGAGAATGAAAATAAAACGTAGACTAGAGCATGCATGACCCAAATAAAATATGATTCCTAATCTAATAACAATAATTACAAGAATAACAATAAGAATAAGAATAAAAATATTAAAAACAAATAATAACCATAAATTATATCTTGACCAAGTATGATATTTTTCAAAGAAATTTACCTCTTGCATTTTATCAAAATCTAAACATGGTCTATGGGGACGCTGTAACCTCTGGGGAGCATGGTGTGTTCTCATCGGTCGCCGGCGTGGAGATATTGCACAATGGAAAAGTTTCGCCGGCGGACTAACTGAACGTACATCCAGTTCTAGCTGTCCAGGAGTCGATGCTGGACTACTTCTACTGCTGTTGTATTGAAATTGATATTTTGGCTGGGGCTGGTGGATATGATGGCTGCTGCAACTTGATTTTAAACCAATTGCACAACTGCTACTTTGATTACATATATTCGTATGGGTTAAGTTTTGTTCGCAGTTACTATTACTGCTCCCATCACCGCTTCCATTTTGGTCACTACTAGTGCTATCACATGAAATTTTTATGTTTTCGATACCGCGACTTGCCTCAGTCAGGATAAGTGGAGTTGCGGAACGGAACATATGGCTTCGATTCGGCTTGAGAGCCTCTAATGGCGGTGATGTACGAAAATTAACTGGCGTTGAGATCGGATCTAACATATTTTTTAACTGAGAATATTTAAAAAAAATTTTAAATATCTATTAAATGAACATTTGGTAAGTAATGTATATAAATTACCTCATCATCAGAACTGTGCGCTAGAGATCGTTTACGATTTTCTATCATTGTTGAACTAGAACGTTTTGATGTTGAGGCAACATCACCGAATAATTCATCGGGTTCTAAAGATGAAGATTCTCGTTCAGATAGTAATGAAGAGGCGGTACCGCGCACCACTAATATATTAGCAGCCGCTTCGGCAGCAGCTAATGATGATGGACCATTAATAACTTCCAACTCTTCTTCAGAACTATGCTGATCGTATAACAGGTGGGACTGGCACATCATAGCCGGGGAACCGGATGAGCATGCTGTATCTGTTGGAGATGTTGCATCTAGGCGGGAACTCATACCTAAAATGAGAGTACACGTTTTTTTTTGTATAATAATAAGAGGTTAATGCATATCCTTCAAATCTTACGACCAATTTTGTACAGAAAGTAACGTGGTTCCATGGGGGAATGGGTTTGAAATAGTAAAAGAACTACAGACGAAGACCGACGGGATGAGAAGTGAAAAGCGGGCTGAACTTAAGTGGAGAGCAGTACATGCATATCGGAGAATAGTCAATTCAACTAGTGATTCAATCCTATTATTGGCAAAGTTAAATAAACGCGTGGAAAAATAAAAAGGAAAGAAGCGATGGGCAGTAGGGATAAGAACGATGAGGTTAACGTGATATGTTATAACCTACAGATAAAACTGTTTCAAATGATATGACCGCTTGTTATGTTGCAAAAATAGTTCCATATGTTTTTTTCTTCTCTTGTTTCACATGAAGAATTCACTGTGAGAAATCTTTCTGGAACATTGGTGCCTTCATCTGAACCAAACACACACATTTTTACAAATTGGAAATAGACTTTTGTCATAATAGAATCAAATAGGAAGCGCTGACTAGGCGGACAGAGTCTTACGGTATAGATCGGGCATAACACCCGCTTTCCTTTCTCTATGATGGACTGTGGGGTTACGATGTAGGTGCGCCAACGTATGGCACCAGTTCACTATCGCCCCACTAGAGAGTTGGCCGCCAGCGCACTGTCCACAGACGCAAGGAAAAATGAAACACATAAAATTTGCTGTGAGGGTCTTTTTATTACTATTAACGTTATTAGATTGACTTTTTGCAAACTAGGCCGAGGTGAAACGAATATCGTTTGGCCCTCCTTTCTTCACTTAGATTTTATTAATGTTATTAGATTGGTTTTTACGAACTAAGCACAAGATGAAACACTTCTTTCCCGAGACCGTGACCGAAGCAATAAAGGGGGCGTTCGACTCGGGGTAGGCGTGCTTCGCGACGTATCAAACTCGACTTAGGTTGGGACTCGCGCGGCAAACTCACGCGGTGCGGCGGTTGGGACTCGCGCAGCAGACTTTTGCGGTGCGGCTCGACCTTACTTTCCACACAGGGGGCGTGCGTGCCCCCGTGTGGTCGCGGCGGTTATCAGGGGGGACCCTCGACGTGCGCGTTTTGGGAGTTGAATGACGACTGACTAATAAATGGAAAGAAAAAGTTCATCGCGTCGTGGCAGTGGAGTCATAGCTAAATAATCTCACTGCCACTTACTAGGAACTTGGGTGCAAGCAAGGAATATAATTTAGATAAGATATTAACCAAAGTAATTTCGGGGAAATGTATGCGGCTCGGTATAGTTGGTGGTGATAGTTGATGTTCCGTTGTAAGTTTGAATATGCGTTTTATTACAGCATATGAATTTCGGGGAAATTAAGATTGCGTGGTCGCAAGGAAGGAATATAACTTTAGTAAAGAATTGACCGAAGTAATTTTGGGAAAAATTATATGTGGGGTGATGTAATTGAGGGAGATAATTAATATTCTGTTGTAAATTGGAATATGCATTTATTTCTGCTTGGGAAATGGGTTCCTGGTAAATTGGGGAATGTATGCAATTGCGAATTGGGGAGGGAGGCTGTTGCATATTGGGATGGATGCGCTTGCAGGTTTTGCGTGGTTGCGAATGTGTGTATTGCAGGTTTGGGATGGGGAGTTGGGTTGAGGTGACGCGCTGTTAGTGGTCAAGATTGGTTGGCATTGTGGGTTGGTTCTCCATGTGGTATAGAGAACCCCCACACGACCATAACCTAAATAAACATTCAGCTGGAAATACAAATGCCTTTCCAAAATGAAAACCAATGGAAAGTAAGTTCAAAAAAGAGGTATACAATGTGATTTGGGTTTAACGTCGGAACCTTGAACGCTGTTGCTTTTCTTTTTGATATTTGTGAAGTTGAAGAAATGGCAAGTTGGACGATGTATCAATTCACGGTCAAGGAATGCGTTAAAATCGCGTTAAAATCAATTTACCAAAAGTGGTGAAAAAAAACCCATTTTGCCCATTGCGTATTTTTTTTTTTTTTGCGTCAGCATCATCATCCTGCAGAATACACAATTTGGAAGAACTTGCAGAAATTCAAAAACACCGGGTTTGTGGTGGTCGTACCACTGAAAACACCCCTTCGTCCGACCCATACCACCGTGAATATTGCCGTTGTACGCGATAGTATACGTAGGCAGAAATTTAAATTTGCAACAACCTGAGCGTATTTTGACGAAGGACTCAAACCTAAGTGCACAAGACAAAGGTACTGAAACCTGCCGACCATGCGCTATATTTAACTGATATAATGGGTTCTCCAATAGGGACTTGACAACTTTTTTTCGGTAGTAAATTTTTATAATTTGCAAACGTTGTTCGTTCGTGTACTTAACCATGATGAAAATGTTGAGTTTACTTAATAAATTAACAGTGACAGTTCGATGATTATTGAAAGGGTGTGTTCACAAAGTTGTCAGGTCCCTATTGGAAAACCCGATATAAGGTAGACGCCATGAATGGTCACTTCCAATGGATTCGCCAACAACGAGAATTGTCGTATTTTAGTGGATGAAAATTAAAGAATGGTGGAGAAACCCAAGCATCCGCAAAGAGTAACTGTGTGGTACGGTTTTTGGGTTTGTGGCGTCATCGATTCGTACTTGTTCGAAAATAGCGCCAAACAAGTTGCGGATCTGGACTGCCACCCCATGGCTGAGTTGGTAAGGAGGTTGTGTCTTGATTGTGCAAACCTACGTTCAACTAACGACGCTTGCAATTGTACATTTCGGCACAATTACTGAATGGTAGGTAGGGTCCCAAGGGGGCTGGGAGCGAACATACAGGGCAAGGTCACTGATTGCTTTCAACCCGGCGAAGGCCAAGACGAACTTTGTCCCTGTTCAATCCAAGTTGACATGCAGTCTTCATGTGACACCCCTGAATAGCTACATTGGCACTCGCCAAGTTGTGGACCAATCCATGCAGCGACATTCTGAGAAAGGTTGGCGCAAGGCTAATAACCTTGCCCGGGGAAAAACAAATTATTATGGAAAATTAAACAAGCCTCGAATATGGGCCGGATACACGACGACGACCACGGAAACGACAATGGCCAAACGATTTGAGAATTTCCTCATGGAACGTCCGCTTACTATTCAGAGCTCAAGCTGCACAGCAGCTAGCCGGTGCCCTGACCGAATATACGGCTGACAGCATTACAAAAAATAATATGGACGAGGAGTAATGTTATTCAAAGAAACGAGTATGACATTTATTACAGCTGTCATGCAAAACACCGTGTGCTCAAGGTAGGCTTTCTGCTCAACCAAAAACTGAAGCCCGCTATTATCGGCTTTAATGCAATAGACGAAAGGCTATGCACTCTTCGCGTGAGAGGCAAGTTTAAGAACGTAAACCTTATAAACGTTCACGGCCTTCAAAGGAGTCCCCTGACGACGAAAAAGAAGAATTCTACGAGAATGTCTGTGCAAGACACCATGTGAAAATCGTTCTTAGTGATTTGAATGCGAAAATAGGTCGGAAGTGGGGTTTCAAGCACACTTCTCGTTTCCGCTCGCAATATGCTCTGACATTAAGGGGTACTTCAAAATCCCTTTTTGTGCGCGCGTGAGTGGAAAAGAACAAAAAATCCCAGGTTCCCATGGAACAATGGATTACGAGTCATCAAACTGACAGCATCAAAGAACTTAGTCGTTGCGAGTCCTAGTATTTCGCGTAAAGATATCCACAAAGCCACCTGGGTATCACCTGATGGAGCCACTCGCAACCAAGTGGACCACGTGTTGATAGATCGCCGCCACTCCTCGAGGCTGGTGATGGTACGAAGATACCGAGGTGTCAACGTCGACTCGGATCACTATCTTGTTTGTATAGTTTTCCGAGCGCGGATTGCCTTACGGAAGCGTATTGCATCCGCGGATCAAGTTCGGATCAACACGGCTGCCTTACGAATTGAGGACACCAGCAACACCGTTGGTCATGCGTTAAGACTCGCCCCCGAAAAGCCCGATGGAGGAAGAGTAAGTCCTGGGGCCAGAATGCCAGGCGCACAAGAAAAATGGACACGCCTTAAGAATACTGTCATTAGTACTGCCAACTCCATCTTAGGCAGTAGTCGTTGAGATCGTAGCGACTGGTTTGATGATGACTGCAAACTAGCGACTGAACGTAAGAATGCTGCATACCGGGCGATGCAACAGTCTCATAGGACTCGGGGACACGAGGAGAAATACAAAGAGTGAAAAAATACTTCACAGACAAAAGAAAAATGCCCGGGAAAAAAAACCTTGTCTGTGATATAGAGAAAAGCAGAGAGCGAGGTCCGCACCAGGCGCGGAAGTTCTACCAAATAATCCGCAGTATGGCGCGGTACACACCACGCTGCACTTACTGCACGGATAAAGAGTGTAATCTGATCACCGATCCTGAAGTCATTCTGGAGCGATGGGAAGTGCACTTCATTGAATTGCTAAATGGTCAGCTTGTGGCGACTCTAACAGATACACACACAATTCACAAGCAAAATAGTGAAGAGCACCGAACGAAAAATCGAACAAGAAAATACGTCAGAATCGTATACCATAGCGATAACAAAAATAATTCACATCAGTGGAGTATAGTCGAGTTTAAAAATCAAATTCAAAACACGGTCAGTAGCCTGATGGGTAACGCTTAGGTTCAATTTTTTTCGTGATTCAAACTGTCATAGCGTCAGTTCGAATCACACGATCGTCTTCACTATTATTTCAAACGTTATAAGCTCACAGAAGAATTGGAGGCTCCACCAATGCATGATCAAGACCAAATGCTGCCGTCACCAAGAATTGAGGAAACATTAAAAGCCATAAGACAGCTCAAATCAAATAAAGCCTCCGGAGCTGATGACATACCAGCTGAGCTGATCAAACAAGGAGGGACAGGGTTACACCATGCAATTCATGAGATCGTGGTGCACGTATGGGAGCAAGAGAATATGCCGGAACATTGGCGTCGTGGAATAATTTGCCTCATACATAAGAAGGGAGATATCACACTGTGCAGCAACTATAGGGGTATAACATTGCTGAATACCGCCTATAAGATACTCTCCACTAGCCTACAAGATCGGATAGCCCCTTACGCTAAAGCCATCATTGGTCAATATCAGTGTGGCTTCATCCCCGGCAAATCAGCGATTGATCAGATATTCACCCTTAGGCAGGCGATGGAAAAATGTCTGGAATTTAAGATTCCACTATATCATCTATTTATAGACTTCAAGGCCGCCTACGACAGCATAGCCAGGGTAGAACTATATAATGCCATGAGAGAATTCGGCATTCCAAATAAATTGATAAGACTTTGTAGGTTGACCATGACCAACGTAACTAGTCAAGTAACAGTAGCGGGATTGCTGTCCAAACCAATAAACATCTATAATGGACTCCGACAAGGGGACGGTCTGGCCTGCCTCCTCTTCAACCTGGCGTTGGAGAAACCAATCCGTGGCTCTGGTTTTACAACTAGAGGGACTATTGTCACCAAGTCCAGCCAAATACTTGCCTACGCAGATGACATCGACATCATCGGTAGATCCGATTCGGCTGCACAGGACTCCGTCGCCCAGATCGAGCAGGCGACACAAAAAGTGGGACTGCACATTAGTGAGGGAAAAACTAAATACATGGTGGTAACTTCTACGAAGAGAAGCCCTAACGTTGGTCAAACTATCAGGGTAGTGGCGAACGAATTTGAAGTAGTGTAATCCTTTAATTACCTTGGGTCAATAGTAGCAGCCGATAACAATATGGAAGAAGAAATACGCGAACGACTGATCAAATCCAACAAAGCCTACTATGGTCTACTATGGTATCCGAAACCTGAGTGCTCAATAAAAGGCACTCTGAACTCTTAGCCGGGTTCGAGAGGAAAGCCTTAAGGAGAACTGTTGGCCCGTATGTGAGGGAAAACAATTCCGGAGACGCTACAACGATGAGTTTTACGCGATCTACCTTGAAGATTATGTTGTAAGAAAAATCAAGCTCGGTAGACTCCGGTGGGCGGGACATCTACCAAACTGGATGACATCGGCTCGAAATCGGGACCTGTGAGAGACTTTCTAAATAATGCCAAGACCGGATCCCGGTTGTAGGGCCGATGATGGTGATGAAGTAGGGTCCCAAAGCTCAGCGCCCAGTGAAACACCACCTCATTAGGCTATAATACTCACAGCTGGGCGACTTAAGGGCGAGTGTTAGGTGGGTCCCAACGTCCTGTCACCCCGTCAAAAACCAACTCATCAAGCTATAGGCTTCGTGAAATGGTTGCGAGAAATCCTTGAGCATCTTTCGGAGCTTGGCTGATGAAAGAAATCATCTCAGGGCGTTGACTCAGCGCTATAGGTTCGCCTTTCCTGGAAGAAGTAAAATAAAAAATATACGATTGCAATAGGGCGGTGTTACAAGTCACGGCGAACGAAACGATGGACGTATCAAACGAGAAGTTCTGTGGACAGATTATCTCCCGAATCGACGATCGCAACTAGTCGGGAGTACAGTCGCTATCACATCGAAGGCGCGTAGCCGACTCTGTCTGTTTACAGATATTATCACGGGTGCTGTTCTTCGGATATTCTTGGCATTGTTCCACGAAATTCGCTTTATATGCGCTCCACAAGACAATCCGACGGGTCGCACCCGTTTGTGGTTCATCTCCCGACGGGGCGAACATCCCTGTATCAGAACTCGTTCCGTTACAGAGCGGGGAAGCTGTGGAACTGTCTTCCCACGCGAGTGTTCCCGGAGCGTTACAACCTGCAACTGTTCAAAAAGAACTGCAACAGTTATTTGATGGCATCTCGGGGCGCCCACTCGACGCTATAGTTTCGCCTCTCCCGAGAGAAGTCTAATAAAGAAAAAAAAGAAAAAGAAAGTCACCAAGATCATGCTTTTTGACCATGTTACACTTCTTCCTTTGGATTTAATGAAGTCAGACATTTATACAACTAAGCCAAGATCATCCATTCAATGAAGTTAGAGACTTATACAACTAAGCCAACATCATTCAATTCAATGAATGAGCAACCAGGTCAAGGAAAATATGGAAAAGTGGAATGGGGGCTGCTTTCGGAGCCGCGGCGAACATGTGTCCGATATTTAGTTCCACGCCAAATTTATCAATCAGTTAATCAATTAAAAATTATATATATTGAAATAGGAAGAAAATTCACTGTCCTATGCTATGTTTGTATCGTATAGATCTTAAGGTAACAGTCTATACTTTAAACCTTTATATCAACGCAATATATGCGGGTTATTTAGAATAGCGCAACACGTCGTACATGCTTTGTTGTCGACGTTGTGGCGTGTCTAACAAATGCAGACACAGTACACAAGCAAATAGTGAAGTACAACACAGAAAGAAAATCGAATAAGCAAAAAGCACCAGCCGTATACCAAGCAATAACATAGCAATTTCACATCAGTTTAGTGTACTTCAGATTAACGATCGAATTCGTACACGCGGCAGTGGCCTGGTGTGTTGAGCATTGGTTCAATCATTTAGCGATTCTAACAATTATAGCGTCGGTTCGAAGCTCACGTTCTTCATTATCGTCGCAAACACTATAACGTCGTATCCCAGCATTTTCAACGCGGGGATTGTTCGCGACGCAGCACACAACATTGACTAAGACTGCGTCCTCACATTGCGCATCATGTCAAATCACCATCCCAATTAAATTCATAGTCCGCCTATAAAAAATGTGTGCTTAGGATATTTTCAAAATTTATTTAAAGCCATTTGCCGCATTTACTTCGAAAGATATACGTAAAATAAATGAAGACTTCGCGTTACTTAGTTTATTTACGACCTCTGGGCAGAACAGTGGCAAATGCGGAGCTCCTTCAAATCTCGCTACTAAAAAAACTTCTAAGCAACTTCGGGGAGATTATCTCGTCTCGAAGAACTTATAATTAAACCTTGCTCTTAACGATCATGGATGGTAAAGCAGGATCATAGATGATGGCAAAGCACAAATTTACCTAACACAAAATGCATAGTTCCCTGAAGCAACAAACGCCAATACCCTCTCTAAAGTAGGAGCTCGCCCAAATGTGAACAGAGTTTGAATAATTTCGGATGGAAATCAGTAGAATTCCGTCAAATAATTCCCGGTCTCAGAGTAGAAACTCTACGTATCGGAGGAGTCGGCTAGAGCAAGCTTACTTACTACTTATTACTACCAAATTCTTTCGGCACAACAATCAGCTAGTGTTAAAAGCAATGCGATTGGTCACAAACATCTTCTGCGCAGGCGAATCCTTTAAACTGATGTCACCGGCTATCATAAAAACGCAAACGACCGGCACTACACGGTCGGCAGATCACTTTTCCATTTCTAACACGGAGTCAAATACACACTTTACAATCAACATAGGTGGTGTGGTGATATTGTGGGTTTCTCTATATTACACGGAGAACCAACCTACAATCCTAACCTGTAAACATGGAAAAACAAATCCACAATAGCATACATCTCCCAATTTGCAATAAAACATTTTCCAAACTCCCAACAGAATATAATTCCACAGAATATATTCTAATCATCCCCGCATTCATTTTCCCAAAATAGCTTCGGTCAATCCTTTACCGAATTCTCATTCCCTCTTTGCGACCAAGCAATCACAACTTTCCCGAAATTGATATGCCTTAATAAAACACATATTCCAACCTACAAAAAACATTAACTATCTCCCTCAATTACATCACCCCACATATAATTTTCCCAAAATTGCTTCGGTCAATTCTCCACTTAAGTCATATTTCCTCTTTAAAGGAGTCCTCTTTGTGACCAAGCAATCTTAATTTCCCCGAAATTCATATGCCGCAACAAAACGCATATTCAAATCCACAACGGAACATTAACAACTATACCAAGCCGCATACATTTCCCCGAAATGACTTCGGTTAATATTCTATCTAAACGATATTCCTCGCTTGCACCCAAGCAATTTCAATTTCCCGGTACACACAACCAACGAATCCAACTTAGCTTATACGGCAAGGATTCGCTGGAACTAAATTCTTATGCGAGCATAGCAGCTCTTCTCGAAATTCTTCGGAAGTGACAGTAAATTTATTTCTGCTATGAAATTTTCTCCATTTCATTAGTCAGTCACCCCCACCGAGGTCCATCCACCGTTGCGTCCGCACACGCACAGTTAGTCGAGTCACAACCACCCGGGTGCAAGATGTACATTTACAATTAAAGACATCGAAACGGTCGAGTCGAAAGTGTACATCTACAATTAAAGACATAGAAATAAGTCGGGCAATCGAAGGCGCGCGTTTGCAATCGAAGACGTAGAAACGATCGGATCGAAAGTGTACATTTACAAATGAAGACATAGAAATAAAACGATCAATCGAAGGTGTGCGTTTGCAATCCAAGACATAGAAATAAGTCGATCAATCGAAAGTGTGTGTTTACAACTGAAGAAATAAAGAACAATTATCACTTTTAATTACCATCCCCTTTCTTCGGTGGACGATTCCTTCTCCAGTAATTTGTTGGTGGGAGATAGTGAACCCCGCGCCATACGTTGGCGCCAACATATCCGTCTCCCACAATATCTTCGCCCTTTCACGATCTTTCATAACTGCTAATAGGTTGTTAAAGTTGTCCACCGCAAACAAGTCATCAATAGTGACATACGAGTAGGAATGGGGACTAGTAACTTTCAATTTAGGTTGCCGACCATCCGTTGAGATTCCCTGATACCCGATGTCAACAAGTCGTTGATAGGAGCCGATCTGATTATACACTACAATCTGTGGGTGGATTGTGCAAACAACAGATTATTGGACCAACAAACGTTAATCTCCAGAACAGCACAAGCAAAGGGTGAAGGAGCTTTTATGTTGTCGAGCATTATTGCTAATGATCCATTCTCTGTTGTTTTGATTCACAGGCGTGAGGATTCCCATTTAACCAATATGTGCCTAAAAAATCTGATGTCTTCGACCCCATGCGGTTACATGATCCACCAATGTGTTAACGTTCGCACTGTTTGAAATGAATATTTCAGCCATACGACAACCCTTGAGCGGGCTCCCTTCATCTTGTTAAGAAGAGCAACGTATAATGGCGAGCTTATGTGGGTGAGAGATTCTGTACTAGATCCTTGCCCAATAGAACACCTTTTATAACAAGGCGGCCAATTTTACATGCACCAATTCAATAAATGAGCAAGTTTTGGTTGTTCTTCACGAATGCTCCGAAGATTGTACTACCTGTGAGAGAGTGTAGTATTTTTTGTCTCACTCTGTGGTCATGTAAGAACTTTGCGAGTTGAATATGCGCATTGCAGTCATTTCTAGCTCTCTTAAATCTTTTTCGGTTTTCCTCGGTATTGTTTGCTAAGCTCAACTTTTTAGCCTTAATGGCTTCTCTGCACCCGGAATCGAACCACATATTTCTCTTGGGTTTGATACTCTATAGCCTGTGTGGAATAAAGGTTCGCATGCCAAGCAGAATCGTGTCTGTCAGCGTGTCCCCTATAGACTCAACATCGTTATTGAGGGAAAATAACGACCAATTTAACTTCCCAAAAAAGTCGTTCAGACCTTCCCAGTTGGATTTCTCATAAAACCGTACTGTTATTTTGGGAGTTTTCTCTCAAGTGCCTAAGGGCGAAGAAACTTCAATTGTGTATTTGTTTGGGTAGGAGGTGAGTAACAGGTCCAGTGTGTTTGCGGAATGACCATCTATATCTGGTACCCGTGTTGGCTCATTGACGAGTTGAGTTAAACTATTTGAAGGTGTGGTGTGTCCCGAGTCGCGAAAGCGCTGAGAGTTATGCCATTGAAATTATCCACAATAACGAATTCAGTGTGGGGATATAGGCTCAAGGTCCTGTCGATAGAATCAAAGAGAGCATCAAATTCCTTAAAGGATGCGTTTCTATCCAAGTTTGCGCTTCTATAAAGAAAGCAGAAATGTATGATATGCCTACGAACGTGAAGTGTTAGCCACGAGAAATTAAATTCTGGATTGTGGCAGAAGCTGATACGCAATATTACTTCGTACGTATGCGGCTAGACCACGATGCGGAGTTAGAATCATTGGGTACGCAAACGATTTGGCGATAGTGGCCGTAACTAAACATCTAGATGACTTAAAGGATATTTGCTCCCAAGCAATCCAGAGCATTAAATGCTGGCTAGATATGGCCGGACTGAAACTAGTTGGACATAAGACGGAAGCAGTTTTAATAAGCAGCAGCAAGAAAGTTGAACACTTTGATTTGGAAATAGGACAAACAATCGTATCCAGTCCAGTATCTCGGTGTTATACTTGACAACACGTTGACCTTCAAGGAACACTTGAGGAGAGTATGCAAAGTTTCCGAACATGCTATAATTTTTTTTTTTTTTTTGTGTTGGCGCAAGGCTAATAACCTTTCCCGGAAAAATTAATTATTGTGGAAAGTTTAACAAGCCTCAGGACTTGCTAAATAAGGCCAAGACCGGATCTCGGTTGTGGTGCCGATGATGATGATGAAACCACTTGACATTGCAGCTTAAGAAAACGCTGCATTGCATGAAGTCTCCCAAGAGAATCCTCGGAGAATGCAGCCACAATTACAACTCTCAAGACTAAGAGAATGGCAACGAAGGTGGGATTCTTCCACGAACGGAACGAAGATGGACCCACACCATGATACCTGAAGTAGAAACCTCGGTGAAAGGAAAACATGAACTGCCACTTGATTCAGCTGATATCATTACATACAATCATTCATTCATTTAATATCAGGACATGAACTCTTTCGGCAATACTTGCACAAATACAAGCATGCCAATCACCCATGCTGCTTGTATTTCGAAGGCAAAATAGAAAATGCGGAACATGTACTCACATAGTGCGTGAGATTCGAGATCACACCAAGGATTTTGGAGAGACATACGAGACGTACAGCTCCGGCAGAATTAATCGAATATATGCTAAGTTGCAAACAAGCATGATCCGTAGGAAATGATATTCTATGTGGCATGATGCAGCAGTTGCGACGTGATGAGTGGAGTTACAGGTAAACTCCGTCCCTCCCCGCCACGCTAAAAGCTTTCTTTTCCGGTGAGATCAATGGGAATATGTGCCTAGCGAGAGGTGGTGTTAGTCAGTAAAAATCCGACATCCCTCTGGATCGGATCTCTTGAAGATTTCCATCTTTCTCCTCCCTGCCGGCAAAAAAAAAAAAAAAAAAACGATGTGGAAAGAACAAAGGCATAAAGTTATAACAAGGTATAGTAAAATCAGAAATATCAGTATTAGTTATTACCTGAGTCTCGCGTAAGTGCAGAGGAGAAATTGCATCTAAGGTCGCGAATGTTGCAAAGATCGACATGAAATTCCCATTCCATTGAAATAGCCTTACACAGAAAATCAATACCCCCTCAAAAAAGGATGCCAGCAGGAACCAGCGATAGATGACCGAAAGCAACCACTACAGGTACTATGACGTTGTAGTAGATGCCTCACTAGATCCGTGCCGAAAATCAAGTCATATCCTTTCCATGACGGATATTACGCCACTCAATCACCAAAAACTCTCCAAAGATTATAAATCAATCGAGAACATCGAAACCTGAGGGACGCAACAGAGGTGCGAAAAAGAAGAAAAACAGACACAAGGAAAGGAAAGGGTATGAGGTTTTCCCGCACTGTACACTTCCACACAATGTTCACACTACGGCGCGAATCCCATAGATATCACTGCACTACATTCGGACGCTTGTGCGGAGATTCGTTTGATTACTTCGGATCCCACAGAAAACTTGACAGTGATTAATTAGATTAATATTAATATATGTATTAATATTCTTTTATAAAACTCTCATACATTTAATTTTAAAATTAGAAGAATAAAAACATTTTCTTTTTCTTAAAAAAATGTTGTTTTTATACCAAATTTCAAGTTGCACACTCCGCAATCTCTGATTTTATACATACATATGTACATATTAAATCTGAGTTTCCACTTACACGGTTTGAAGTTACATGAAAATAAATAATCGTGCAACTCGAAGGAGGCCTGTAGATGATTTTATAGATACAAGAAAGGGTTGTCACGATATTGAACAAAGCTGCAAAAGTTTACAAGCTCATGCACAGGATCTTCAATTAAACAGTATAGCATCGACGTTGAATTTTCTTATTCTTTCCAAAACGGGGATGAATAATGAAAACATTGTAGACATTCCAAATTTTGATATTGTGGTTCAATATAAAAAGCCACATTCGAGGGAATGCGGAATTGCAATCTTTCATAATATAAATGACGGAGCCCGTGTTGTTGCTCCACAAATAGATCTCAATGCGGACCAACTTTTGTCTGTTCAGCTTTATAAAGTGGGAGAAATATATGCTTATCAAAGCAGATTGGACCACGGTAAGACAGTTATAATTGTGGCAGTTTACATTTCTCCCAACCAATCAATAAATGCAACTATTGAATTCATCCATGAGAATTTAATAAAGTACACACCCGAAATATCGCGGATCTTTAAAAAATATTACAATAAAATTCCAATGATATTAAGTGGGGATTTTAATGTAAATTTTGCACTGGATACAGCACTTCCTTTGATTGACTTCCTGAACACCAAATGAAGGGGCGGTTCTCATCTAGAAGTTTAAAAAAAAATCCATAAAGCGGTTTCTAAGAAAATATTTCTATATAAGTTACAGCATAACAAGGTTCAGTAGGCCTCTAAATATATACTAACAGAGTAATCGACCTGAAAATGCATATACAATTTAATGACACATAGCACTGTGGGGGTTCTCTATATTACATGGAGAACTGTGGCGGTGCCGCCGAACCCCACGGTACACTTACCTAAAAACCCCCATAACCTCATCCCAAGTCGCATAAGTTTTTGCTAATGCAATCGCATTAAGCACCTGAAAATGCTTCACGTATTAATTAGATCAAAGCTATAATCTTTAAGTCCCTGTAAGGAAAACTTACCATTTCATGCATCTCTTCGCATACAATTTTCCGTAAGATTTCTTTCTTTGCTTATCTGGAATTCCAAACTAATTCAGCACCATCGGTACCAGACAAATTCCTGTAAACAAAATGATTCGGTTTGCATACAATGTAACCGTCATGACAGGGACCATAAATATTGCGCCGTCTATTTTCCAACTTCGCCATGTATACGATAAATTTCTTTACGTACACATTGGTCGGCGACCTTTTTCTCCCTGCAATAAAATTCTCTAACTCGCACCATGTGCAAATAGAAGAACGCTGTTCCTACATAGGTTTCCTGCGATACCATAAACAATTCATATTGTGTGTGGTATCCGAAAGACATTTTTTTTCATTTAATGAACGGCTGCTATTTATTTAGCTGATCCTCATTACCGAACGATACATAAGATCCCACTAGCATCCGACGATTTCGGTTTTATTTGCTTTACCGAAGTCGTATCCCATGAATGCACTTTATGGCCTTTCTTTGTTCTAGGTTCGTTCTCATCCACGAAAGAACCATGGACACACACCACTGCACTAAAGAGTGCATTTCTGTGGCGACCACACCCTTAAGAGAAACGTTTTTCTCTCTCTTCCCTTTCCTTAACCCTAACCTAGGATGGAATTCATGTCAGAGTTCTATCCTCGGTGAGTCGTTTTACATCAGCAGACCAGAATGGTCACGCGATCACCCGCTCTCCGCGCTCGGCGGAGAAGCGTAAATATACGGAGTCATTGGCGTAGTGAATTTTATTCGCCAGCCTTTAAGTCGAGCGGTGTTTTGTCGATTTGTTTATATTTGAACCAAACGATTTCAAAAAAATTAAATAAAACTCATAAATCCAACGATATGAACTTGCATTTAATTTATCATTTCCAGTCCAGTGTTCGATCGTGAAGTGTACTTCCTCGTTTGGTTGAATATATCAGAGTGGTAAAATATCGTTTCCTATATGGTGTATATTAATAAGAAACAAACAATAAAATTAATTTAAAGTGGTGATCATCAACAACAACACTATTGTTTTATTTCTCTCGGCCTACTTCCTGTGTTTGTGTATCCTTTGCTTCGGCGGAATCGTGTAGCCCTCGTCGGAACGATTAATTATGATGGTGGGAGAAGTAGAACTCGCACCCATGCCGGTGCCACGACTTCCTCGCCACGGAACCAACCCACAATTCCAACCAATTTTGACCACTAACAGCCCGTCCTCTTAACCCAACTCCCCATTCAAAACTTGCGAAGAATACATATCCCCAATCTGCAACAGCATCCATTCCCAAATCCGCAATAGCATATATTTCCAATCTGTAATAGAATGCATTTTCAAAACCTACAACAGAGTACATTCCCAATCCTGCAATAGAATACATTTTCAATCATCCCCCTCATCTACAATCAAACCGCATTTAGATTTCTCCGGAAACCATTCCGGCTCACTCTTTATTTAAACCATTGTTCTCGTTTGCAATAAAGGAGCATTAATTTTCCCAGAAAACATTCCGGCTCACTTCCTACTTAAACCATTTCCTCGCCTGCAACCAAGCAGTATTTAGTTTCCCCGAAAACCATTTCGGCTCCCATCCTACCTAAACCATTTGAAATACTACCAATTCTCCTTACTGGCAAATCACCAGCACGATGCGTTGCATTTCCACGAAACAACCATCGCAACGATCAAGACCCATGTTCCTTTGTCTAACCGACAACCCATGCCCATACTTGGCCGTGCCTCCGAAACCGATTTCTCCGTATACACAGCAACAGAGGAATCTAATTCAGCCTGTACGGCAGATATTCCCTGAAACAAAATTCTCTATGTAGGCATAGCAACCCTCCTCCATGTTCCTAATAAGTGGCAGGGAGTTTACTTAGCGATAACTCCACTGCCACGACACCCTGAATGGATTCTTGCCTCCGTTCACCAGTCGAGTTTTAACAGCCTACGCGACAGGAGCCGTTTTTCATCCCCGGAGGAATCCTACGGTTGCGCCGTTCAGTTCCCTTTTCACTGTTTTAAAATAATAGAGTCCGAGGCGAGCAGTCGACGTATCTAGTCGTGTTGATTGTTTATAAAAGCTGTGTGCGGCGTCAAGTGTTCTTTGTAAATTTACGTCTAATTTCACGATTGCAAAATTGCACAACTTCAACTACCGGATAAGCTGATATTAAATAGACTAAAGTAAAGTACAATCTAATTAAGGGGATCATAGTGTCAAGTGTCTTTGTAAATGTACGTCTAATTTCACGACTGCTAACAGATTGCACAACTCCAACTACCGGATAAACGGATATTAAAATAGACTAAAGTAATGTACAATTTAATTAAGGAATCACTGTGTCGAGTGTCTGTAAATTTACGTCCAATTCCACGATTGTATAAAATTGCGCACTACAAGCTATTGAATAAGTACCAATATAAAGATAGACTAGAATAAAACCTAGTTGAATAAAAGAATCATTTGCTACGAAAGCTGTGTTTCTCATTTTACTTATTCCTTGTTTGGCGATCGTTTGTTCCTGCTTTTAATCTTCCGTCGGTGGCGTGCGGTATTTCATTTAGCAGTTTTTGGTGAACGTTTCGCAGTCTTAATTCGGTGGGAGCGTAGTGAATCCGTACCATACGTTGGCATCAAACCATTCACCCCCACAGTACTATAGAACCTGACATAGTAGTTAGATCAGCTGGTGCCATCTGTAGGTCAGGCCGGAAACTGTTCACCCCACTATGATGCGACAACTCCCCACCGAGGACGCTACAGGTTTCGCTTCCCGAGTGAAGCGGGACATCTCGCGGTGCAGGGAGGCAGCTGAACACTGCTACGGACAGGCGAGTGAGGACGTCTCCGCCATCCAGTTAGAAAGGATGGCGAAACCCATAATCAAGGGCGTTACGGAGGACAGTCTCCGGCACTTTCTACTTACGGTAAGTGAGGCATCCTTCCACGAGTTGGTGGCCCAGCTCATTCAGTTGGAGCGATCAAAAAAAGAGATGCGGCAGCAGGACAGCCCTCCTTTCGTAGAAGACCAGGCCGGGGCCGGCGATCAGTCGGCCAATCCTTCGGCTTTTAGCCTCGGCCACTCCTCAATCTTTTTGCACCACCCTTCTTCGTCCGCAGCCATTTCCTCTGGCTTGAACCCGCGGGCCCCACCCTTTGTTGTCCAAACCTTAGCAGACCACCATAGCCATCAAGGTGATGGCGGGACTTTCGATCCTGCGCACTCAACATGTCCACCGCGTTATACGCAGGAGTCCCATGTATCGAGGAGTTTAATAGCGACATCGATTATTGTGGCGATGAGCTTGCCGGGCGATTTATTGAACCCAAAAATAACAATTTATTTCGATGCGTAAGGCTAATAACCTTGCGCGGAAAAACAAATTATTATGGAAAATTTAACAACCCTCCGACTTGTTAAATAAGGCCAAGACCGGATCCCGGTTGTAGTGCCGATGATGATGATGACTTCGATGCAATTCGTACGAATTGTGCGATATTCCGAATGTACGAAATTTGACAACGAATGAAGTGGTAAATTACTCCAAGGTATATTTTCCCCAAGAGGCAGCAATATTCAAAGAAGGGAATATTAATGGTCAGTCACTGCACTTGCTCAAAAGATAGGACGTCATGGACAAATTTGCAATTAAGCTGGGTTCAGTTTTGAGGATATATAGGGTGGCTCAAAATTAATCACCCTATCGGAAGATGTTATAATTTTTGCAAATGGCATCGTACGTCAATCATATTTAACATTTGTGAACTAAACAGCTGCAGAATACAAACAGATAAGCAATGGAGGGCGTGTGAATTACTGTCAAGCCATCCTTAATCTCAACAACGAAGAGGACGCTTTTGTGGCGAAAATCATCAGGAGCGACGAGGCGTATTTCCATTTAAACGGTTACGTCAATAAGCAAAATCTTCGTTTATGGGGCACTGAAAATCCGCATGTGATATACGAAGAGCCATTACATTCACTCAAAGCCACTGTATGTTGCGGCGTTCACGCGGGAGGAGTGATTGGGCCGTATTTTTTTTTGAGGACGCCATCGGCAATAAGCTCACTGTTACTGGCGAACGCTACAGGACCATGATAAACGACTTCTTACTGCCGGTGTTGGATGAGCGGAGCTTGGTAAACATGTGGTTTCAACAAGACGGTGCAATCACACACACAGCACGACCCACAATAGATATTGTGAAGGAAGCGTTTCCTGGTCGCGTAATCTCCCGTTTTGGCGATTTGGCATGGCCAGCAAGTTCGCCCGATTTAACCATCCCAGACTTCTTTCTTTGGGGCTACTTGAAGTCGCGGGTTTATGCCAACTAGCCTCAGACAATCGCAGCTATTAAGGAGAATATTCGACAGGAATGCGAACAGTTATCACCGGAAATCTTGCGGAAAGTCATGAAAAATGCGATAGATCGGGTACAAAATTGTATCAACACTGGCGGCAGCCACTTGACGGATATCATCCTTCCCAGTTAACAGAAAAATTTGTAAAGGTCTAAATAAAGATTCCCATCACTCAAAATCATTTTTTTTATTTGGTAAAAAAGTAATTCAAAAACAAAATTGGATGATTAATTTTGCGCCACCCTATATAATTTAATTCTAAAATTAATTAATTAATTAAAATTAACATACCTATTGGTACGAACGATTTTTTTACACACATGTTTTATATATTTTTTCCTTTACTTACAAGGGTAATCAGTACACTTCAGACGATGAAGTGAGGACCGCTATCAAGTCCTGGATTCGACGAAGGTGTTAGGATGTTTTCAGTGACGGAATAAAAAAACTTGTTATACGTTGGCGAAAATGTATTAGTCTTAACAGTAACTATGTTGAAAAATAAATAAATATGATTTTGAAGTTTAGGAATGGTACTTTAATATACTTTTTGTCCGTTCTTTTCGTTTGTTTGTTTGCGTTTTACAAGCATGTGTACATTACTTTTCAGCCATACCTCGTAAATGCCGCCTCAATGGCTGAGTTGGTAAGGAGGTTGTGTCTTGCGTTTGATTGTGCAAACTAAGGTTCAACTGACGACTCTTGGTATTGTGCAGTTCGGAACATTAACTGAGTGGTAGGTAGAATCCCAAAACCCAGCCGCCCGCTGAATTAGCACCCAATTAAGCTATAGGCTTCGTGAAATGGTTGGGAGAAATCCTTGAGCACATTTCGGAGCTTGGCTGATTGGCCCAGTCGAGTTAAAAAAATGGTATATCATGACCCTAATTCAGCGCTATAGATTCGCCTTTCCTGGGAGAAGTAAAATAAATTTAAAAAATTTTTAATAAGGACATCATAAAACTACATTCACATTAAAAAAAATTGGTGGGGATCGAAGTACTGCTTAAACAATGAGTGCAACTTGAAGACCGAGTGTGGAAATTTTGCACCTCGTTCGTCTTCAAAGAGAGTAAGAAAATAGAAAAAAGAAAGAAGAAGAATCTCGTCTCTGAACCAAACCAATACAGAGAGCGTAAGCCATACAAGGAATGTGTAGCACGTTGCAACCAGTAATGGTGAAGAAGCTCTATGTGATAACATATTTTAAATAGCTCTCCACCTGTACACTCGAGGTGTTAGCTTGTCTCACAACCGATCAGCTCAGTTTCGATTACGTTGAGGTGTAACCTATGAAATAATGAGGCGAATTCAAGAGAACAGTACTGCAGTACTGCTCTTGATCGAAAATAACAGCAAAACCCCGGAGAGAAGAGGAACGAAGACAACGTTGATCGAACAAAGAAAATTATGAAAAACAATGGATCCAACAAAGACACAAGGAGGGATGGTTCGACGTTTGTGTTTAGGAGGATTTCGAAAAGTTTCTATTACAAAGCTAGTATAACCATTTACGACCATCTTAATTAACGATCAGAAAGTAAATTAAACGCGATATCGAACAACATTGATTACGGTGCACGAGAGAAAGAACTGGAAGTTTTATCGAAGGGAACTTGAGATTAAACTGGACGCTGAAAGTTTTATCAAAAGGAGTTGTAGATTTGTAGCGATTCTAACAGATACACACGATTCACAAGCGAAATAGTGAAGAACACGAACGAAAAATCGAATAAGAAAAATACATCAGAACCGTATACCAAGCGATAAATACCAAAAAAATGATTCACACCAGTGGAATATAGTCGAGTTTGGAAATCAAATTCTAAACACGGTCAGTAGCGTGGTGTGCAACGCTTAGGTAAAATTTTTTTCATGATTCGAGCTGTCATAGCGTCAGTTCGAATCACACGATTTTCTTCACTATTATTTCAAACGCTATAATTGGTGACTACGACGTGATCTGTACACACAGCATAGCATACACTTCCCATAGTAAAGCAGAACTTCACACACGGTCACGACTTCCGCATAGAGCACAGCCTCCGACGTTTTCTCGTTTCTCTCTCTCGTTCGTCCGTCGTCCGCATACGAATCTGATCGTAACGAAGTTACTGTGGCGGGAGTGGTGTAGCGATTCTAACAGATACACACGATTCACAAGCGAAATAGTGAAGAACACGAACGAAAAATCGAATAAGAAAAATACATCAGAACCGTATACCAAGCGATGAATAACAAAAAAATAATTCACACCAGTGGAATATAGTCGAGTTTGGAAATCAAATTCTAAACACGGTCAGTAGCCTGGTGTGTAACGCTTAGGTAAAATTTTTTTTCGTGATTCGAGCTGTCATAGCGTCAGTTCGAATCACACGATCTTCTTCACTATTATTTCAAACGCTATAGATTCATTGCGGGCAGACCAAAGAACTACCCAAGGAACATAGATAAGTTATGAATTCTCACGTTAAATGAAGTAAAATATTTTTAACTCTAAATTCGGATTTTCCCCCGCTTTGTAGAAACCTTGACGTGGTGCGGGGGCTTAAACTACAATAAATCACTCAGGCTATACTGGCGGAAGCATACGCTCCCAGTAGGGCCACCCAAATCAAACAGGCTAGCGGGGAGAAAAAACACAAAGATCTACCACCCCTAATCCAGGGTGTTACGCGTCACCGTGCCCATCGGATGGTTTGCAGCCAGGGGTATACCGGCTGTATTATAACGGCGCCTCTCTGACACCGGGTCGAATCAGAGCAGTAAGCAGACCCTACCATATCAAAGAGCGGCTCTGATGTGGCGGACTATTTGAAACCTCAAGACTCGTGGGAACAAAAATGAATAATCAATATACAAAAAACAATCTCACGAAAAACCCGGTAGCCGTAGGTGTGATGGGCCGACACTACCATAAGGGAACAAATCATCAAGAAAACACCGACTCGGCAAAAAGAAGACGTAGGGAAATACGGAAAAAGCGGGATATACGCGTCGGGACGTGGAACGTTCGAACGTTATATAAACCAGGGCGATAAAGGCGGACGTAGAAAATGCGAAAATGCACAGCAAGTAATCGAAACCAATGGCTCTAGACTGGTGTGTGGAGGTACCGATACACATAACCTCGGCGCTGGCTTCATCCTAAGCAATAAGATTACGCCACATGTAAAAGATGTGCAATTTATTAATGACCGAATGTCGGTGCTAAAAATACAGGGACCATGGTACAATTATTTATTATTAACATATACGCCCCAACAGAATCTACGGATGAAGAAACGAAGGACACATTCTACGAGACCCTGGATGAAGTATTCGAAGGGATCTCATCATTCGATGTTAAAATCCTCTTTGGGGACCTCAATGCGACAATGGGAGAGGAAGATATCTTCCAACCAACTATAGGTAAAGAAAGCCTACAGGACGTTTCAAATGATAATGGAATTCGAATTATCACCTTCGCAGCGTCTAAAAATCTGGTAGTGAAAAGCACGATGTTCAAGCACAAGCAAATCCATAAAGCCGCATGGATATCACCCGACGGCGTAACGCGGAACCAAATAGACCACTTCCTCATAGACAAAAGACACCACTCGAATATCCTTGACGTAAGAACATATAGAAGAGCAGATTGCGACTCCGATCATTTTCTAGTGATGGGCAAAATCAGGAGTCGGCTCGCAGCAAACCCACATGGACAATCACGGGAGACAAGCAAAAAGTTCGACATTAATAAACTAAAAGACCTACACAAGTAGTGAGGAAGAGGAAACCAATAATCTGGGCACTAAATG